>CP092886.1:172353476-172434608 GCA_030710605.1 Cordylochernes scorpioides
CTGGATGGAGAGGTGGAGATTTTAGAAGAAGAGATGGATTCACCAACCGTCTAGGAAACAATTTCCACAATGAAAACACAGACTACTCCGGAAATTCTGGACAAGGTGGACACATTGGGCGTAATGCAAATGTTGGCTTTGGAGGAAATGCTAAGTACGGAGAAAAATCTCTCAATGGAGGCTGCTCTTGGCGTGGTGGAAATGTCAACCATGATGGAAAGACTGGCCAGGGTGGTAAAGATGATGCCGATGAGAACATCAATGGAGGCAATTCTGGCCGTGGTAGAAATTCTGCCTATGTAGGATACAGTGGTCAAGGAAGAGCGAACCTGGATGGATGGCAAACAAATGAAAGAAAGGGAAATTGGGAACATCCACGCTATTCTCAAAGAAGGGGTGCCCCAGTGCAGATGCCAAAGACTCAAAATGGTAATTTTTTTTTCTTATCTGGAGTTTTATTCTTTAAAAGAGCCATTACTCTCTTTTTTATGTGTAAGAAAAATGTATAGCTAATATATTAAATAGTGTATTTGATATTTAAAAAAAAAATACCCTAACCGTTTTATATTATCCCTTGTAGACATAGTACCTGCTTTTCACATGTGTAGACATGTAGTGCACATACAGTAAAAGCAGTCACCTACTCCTACCCACCATGATTATCATGGTCTGTACTGTGTGTACTAGGGATACGCAAAAAAAAAAAGCGAAAAAGACATAGTACAGGCCATGATGATGACAATGGGTAGTTAGCGGCTGCTTTTACTGCAAACACGCCACATGTCTACCCACGTAAAAATCAGTTTGACATATGTGCACTTACAAGTGTGCCAGAACCCTGTTTGGTCTCATGCAATCAGGGGAGGGCATTGAAAGTTTTTTCTTAAGAAAAAAAAAAGTGTGCTCTATATGCAAGATTCGTACTTGAGTCATAGTCTAATTTATGAAGGATGGCAAATTTAATATCCAATATTCTCCTTCCTGTCACTCTCAAATTCAATGATTGACAGAAGGGATGTTGGGAAGCTTGACAAGTCTGGAATGTTTTATTATGACCTAATATAGACAAAAATAAGGTACAATTTAGATTATAGATTAGAAACATGGTAACAAACCCAAATCAATAAATTGTATGTGACCTTTCAGCAACGACACTGTTACCAAAATGTCATGCAGAATTTATTGATTTGTATTTGGTCTTGCTACCTTATGCTTTTTATTATGACTTATGTGTCATTAACACCTGTGTTTAAAATAAATATCATTGCCTTTTTATCCTCTTTCTCTTCTAAAGAATAAATTTAATGCTTCAAAAAGTTACATTTTTGTGAGTTTCAAAACTTGAAACTGAATGAGACGAGCATCATTTTGTCTACTTCTATGCTTTATCTTTCTTTTTAATTTTAAATCTAAAATATGGATTCAAGAATTTTTTCAGGGATAGGAGTGAATGGAATTACTAGCCTCTGGGGAATTATTTTGTGCTATATTTGATAAGGCACAATTTGGATTATAGATTATAAACACAAGGTAATAAGACCAAATCCAAATAAGTAAATAGTGTGTGACGTTTCGGTAACAGCGTTGTTACCATCTTCAGACAAAAGTACTGAAGTAACTGAAGATGGTAACAACGCTGTTACGGAAACGTCACACACTATTTATTTGGATTTAGTCTTATTACCTTGTGTGCTATATTTTTAAATCATAAAGGACAAATTTCTACAATTCAAGGATAAAAAAAAAAAAAAAAAGAGTAGGAAGGCATGGCTCATTCATGGTGACCCTTCCTCTGACTCTTGACTCTACTTATATAGTCTGTACCTATATTCTTGCTGAAGGTTTTTAAATGAAATTGGACTCTGTGTAATGGTTGAAATTTTATACATTCACGCTGGTAGAACATTTTTATTTTTTTTGCATATCCCTAGTACATGTGGTACAGGCCATGATAATCATGGTGGGTAGTTAGCGACTGCTTTTACTGTAAGCGCACCACATGTCTACACATGTGAAAATCAGTTCGACTCTGCACTTACAAATGTGCCAGAGCCCCGTTTGGTTACTTGCACTTGCTGGTGAGGTTGGACTTTTGCAAGAATCGGGGGCCATTGGAGCATTTTTTTTTTAAACAGAAAAAAGTGTCCAATGCGGGAATCGAACCCGGGTCGTAGCAGTCGAAAACCAAACGGTTTAACCAGCCTTCCACCAACCCCCTTTTTATTTTCTGTAAGCCTATAACATGCATGCATTATTCTTTACAGGGATTCTACCCCACTTGCCTAAAATGTAGCTTGGCACCTGCAACTCCAGAACACACTCATTTTGGCTTACATTAGATGCACTAAACAGGGAGTGGCCACTGTTATATCATTATATTATCATAAAACAGTTCTGGAGCATGAACTCATAGAATTTGTGTAATATTTACACAAGGGGATAGGAAACAACATGTTTTACAGGTGCCATAGTCATTTTGTGGGATGGAGTTCCATCCCTGTTGCACTTGGTCAGTCATATCAGCAATGGTCTGTGCTAGTTGTGGATAATTTTGGATTTGTCATGCAATAATGTCACGTAAAAATCTTTATAGGAGAAAGATCAGGTGATTTTTCAGGCCAAGGCAAACTGTATGTTGACATTGTAGAGTATTTTAAGGGACTATGAGTTTATCCTGTTGAAAATGCCCCATGTGTAATAGTAATTAGCAATGATACCACAACTGGTTCAATCACATATCTGACATACAAATTTGCTTTCAAGGTGCCTGAAATAATGACAAGGGTGCTCCGGCTATCACAATAAATTGCTCACCAGAACATAACATCTAGTATTGGCCCTAAACTCTGCCTTTGCCGGTCCCAAGCCCGGATGTAAAAGGAGGAGGGGGAGCAGTAACAAGCTCACTAAAAAACCTGGGCTCAGCTGGCCCAGCTGATAGTACCCTGTAAGGGCTCCTAATCCAGGGATACAGGATGAGCAGCGTTTGTACTCCATTTTAGGAGCGGCTGCACATGGCATCTGTTCCTCATGTCAGAGGCGGCCATTTCTTTTGGAGCTAAGTCGGCCTGCCATTGAGTAGTGCTCCCAGTCTTAATGACAAAGGCAGACGCATTCTACTTCACCCAGTCATGATAGTTGTCAAATCTCCCCACTATGCTGCATCGGCTGTCGCGCAGACTTTACAAGCTTGATACCTTAATATGATTGAGTGGAGATAAGAAAGAAGAAGAAGAAGTATTGG
This sequence comes from Cordylochernes scorpioides, assembly GCA_030710605.1. Lineage (NCBI taxonomy): Eukaryota > Metazoa > Arthropoda > Arachnida > Pseudoscorpiones > Chernetidae > Cordylochernes > Cordylochernes scorpioides. The sequence goes on from CP092886.1 coordinate 172,356,721, forward strand.
CCCTTGGGGTCTACATTGTGATCAGCTTGGTTCCAAGTGCTCACTTGGTTTCAGTCATCACTTGCACAAAGCCATAAATGTGGCCATCATCTGAGAACACAAGAGATCTCCACTCTCCCAATAAGTTCTAGTTTGACACCACTAAAGTCACAGATCTCGGTGATTTAGAGTTATTGTTATGAACACTTTGGCTTGGAGCTGTCACTCAAGTAACTGATTTCTTATGAGATTTTGTATTTTATTTTAATAAAGAGAGAGAGACTTGGCAGGGATGTATAAATTGTGTATGCTTGTTGACAGCAGTTTTGTCACCAGAAATAATATCACAAGAAGAATGGAGTTCGACTGCATCTGAAGCAGGAATTCAAGCTTCTGTTAGCACCAAAGTGACCTATTGATCTATAAGAAATGATTACTTAAGAGACAGCTCTGAACCAGATATCCTAGATCATTCATGTCACTAACTCCAAATCACCGCCATCTGTGACTTTAGGGTGTCAAGCTTGAAATCACTTGAAGGTGGAATGAAGATCTATTGTCTTCTCAGATGAGAACCCCATTTCTGTCTTGGTACCAGTGAAGACTAAAGCCAAGAGATTGCTTGGAACCAATCTCTTCTTTCATATCTTCACTCAATCATATTTGGGCATCAAGTTATAACCCTTGATAGTGTCTGTTTGACAACTATCATGACTGGGTGAAGTAGAATGCATCTGCCTTTGTTATTAAGACTGGGAGCACTTGTCAGTGGCAGGCCGACTTAGCTCCAAAATAAATGGCCGCCTCTGACATGAGGAACAGACGCCGTGTGCAGCGCCTCCTAACATGGAGTACAAAAACTGATTATCCTGTATCCCTGGATTAGGAGCCCTTACAGGGTACTATCAGCCAGGCCAGCTGAGCCCAGGTTTTTACCGAGCTTGTTACTGCTCCCCCTCCTCCTTTTTCATCCGGGCTTGGGACCAGAAAAGGTGAGTTGGAACCAATCTGATTATGATAAAGACACACTGGACCTACACTAGGTGCTATGGTCTGGCGAGTAATTTCTTATTTGGAAAATTTGGCAATAGCAGGACATTACTATGATAGAAGGAGCAATCTTGTCATTACCCAGGACACTGAAATAAATTTTGTATGTCAGAATGATAATTGTGCTACATGTTTGATTGCTATTCATTGGGTTATAAAGTACAATTTGGATTATAAAGCTCAGAAATATATAGTAATAAGATCAAATATAAATTAACAAATTGTGACCTTTTGGTAACACTACTACAAGGTAATAAGACCAAATCAAAATAAATAAATGTGTGTTAACACACTATTAATAAAACCAAATCCAAATAAATAGTGTGTGACGTTTCAGTAACAGCGTTGTTACCAAAACGTCACACACTATTTATTTATTTGGATCTGGTCTTATTCCCTTGTAGTTATAATCTCTAATCCAAATTGTGCCTTATCAATGCTATTACTAAAATGTCATGCACAATTATTAATTTATATTCGGTCTTACCTCACCTTGTTTCTATTCCATGGTGTATTTTACAACTGGATAATCCTCATTCCCCATACTGCTGCAGTCCCCCAAGCACATGTGTGACATTATCCGATGACATATATTCAGAATGATTCATAACCAACACAGACCATTGCAGATTGTGACTGCCCAAGTGTAAAAGGCTTTTTTTTTGCTTATCCCTAGTACACGTGATACAGGCCATGATAATCATGGTGGGTAGAATTAGGCGACTTCTTTTTACTGTAAGTGCACCACATGTCTACACATGTGAAATGCAGTTAGACTTTGCAATTACAAATGTGCCAGAGCCCTGTTTGGTTACTTGCACTCGCTGGTGGGGTTGGACTTTTGCAAGAATCGGGAGCCATTGGAGCATTTTTTTTTATCTGAAAAAAGTGTCCAATGCGAGAATCGAACCCGGGTCGAAAACCAACGGTTTAGACCATCCTTCCATCGACCCCCTGCAACAGGGCATGGAACCTGTATGATATAATGCATTCATATTTGCATACTCTTGCATTAAAATATATGTAACTAGGGGTTATTAATTGGTGCCACCATTTAAACATTTGAAATGGCTCTTCTTGCACATACTTTAACTGGGACATTGAAATTTCAATCAACCAAATTCTATGTAGACATATGCTTTGCCTAAACTTCTATAATTATAAGGCTTTGTTATTAATAATACTAATAAAAGAAATAAAAGGTAAAAAGACCAAATATAAATAAATAAATAGTATGTGATGTTCCGGTAACAACATTGTTTCTGGAATGTCCACACTATTTATTTGTTGTTGTTGTTTCTTATCCCCTTGTGTAAAGATCACACGAATTCCATGAGTTCATGCTCCTCAAGCTGTTTTATGATTAGCAGTGGCCTCTCCCAAAAGTCCTGTTTAGTGCATCTAATGCAAGCCAAAATGTGTTCTGGAGCTGCAGGTGACAAGCTACATTTTGGGCAAGTAGGGTAGATTTTGTTATTATTTTCATTCTTCAATGGCTTAAGATGGCCTGTTCTAAATCTTGTTAGTGTTGTTTGATGCTGTCTATTTCTGATGTTCAGAGCTCCTCCTGGGTTCACTCCACTGTACCAACTGTGCTTAGGTGGGATCCTCCAATTCTTATTTATTTTTGTTTTGGCTACCGTTTCTATTTCTTTAAAAGTAAGTTTATTTTTCTGTGGCAAAGGTTCTTTTGTGCCTTTTTTTTGCTAGTGCATCAGCAGCTTCATTGCCTTCAATACCAACGTGTGAGGGTATCCATTGAAGGTGAATTTTTGAGGTTTTTGAGAGTTTTTGGAGATAACCAATTATGTTCCTGCTTACTTTGTCTCTGAGTTCCCCTGTGTGACTCAAGTGTTGTATGGCACTTCTACTATCAGTAAGAATCCAGGTATCTCGATAATTAGTATTTCTGATGGATTTTAAGGCTTCGTAGAAGGCTATAAGTTCTGATCTGAAGACTGAGCAAAAATCTGTGTTTCTTCTGTTCATTTTCTAAATGCCATTTGTGGTTGTGATGAGACAGCCACTGCCACTGTGTCCCAACTCGTCTCTGCTACCATCGGTATAGATAATTATTACATTTTTAGGAATGTTTTTAATTATTTCTAATGATAATTGCTTTAAGTATTCTGGATTTTGGTATTGTTTGTTGGTGGGTTCATTTAAAGTGGCATTAAAAATAACATTTTGTAGTGTTTCACATGGAGAATTTTTTTCTGCTAAATAATTTTTTGCCACTTTATATTTAAAAATACATCTCTTTTGGCCAGGTATAGGGCGCATCCCCAGGTGGCAGATAGGGGAACGACCTTCAGATATGAAGGCCAGCTGCGAAACAAGCAGAATAACTCCGACGAATAAGCAGTCGCAGACCAACAGCAGCATTTTTAGAAGAGGAGTAGACCTCTTTAAAAATCCTGAGTTAAACTGACCCGGTTGATAGACCTCAGCAAGGGTCCCCCTCCAGGGATATGGAGGAGCTGTGTCTGTACTCATGTTAGAGTCGGTGGCAAAGGCGTCTGCCTTCATGTTAGGAACGGCCTCAAACTAAAGGCAAAGTCAGACTTTCACCAAAGTGTGCCTGGATCATGGTGCCATGATCAACGAAAGCTGCACCCCTACACCCCATTCCATGAGACACTATTTATTTAATTGGATTTGGTATTTTTATCTTGTGTTTTTAATTTATAACCCAAATTGTATCTTATCAACACTTTTAAAGGGAAAATTCTCCCAGTAATGAGATTCCCATAATCAGTTATGGGATTTAATTTTTTTTTATCATCCCATGTATCATTATTCAAGGGGTTTTGGAGACTATACATTGGATAGATGTAGTATATATTGAGGATTATAATACAAGTCTTCACTAATGGCCCCATTTCAACAGTTTATTTTAAAGGAATTGCTTGTAAATTTAAGGTGACAGTTCTTGAGGGTCGGTGGAAGGATGGTCTAAACCGTTAGTTTTTAACCGCTACGACCCGGGTTTGATTCCCGCATTGGGCACTTTTTTTGTTTAAAAAAAAATGCTCCAATGGCCCCCGATTCTTGCCAAAGTCCAACCCCACCAGCGAGTGCAAGTAAACAAATGGGGCTCTGGCACAATTGTAAGTGCAAAGTCAAACTGCTTTTCACATGTGTAGACATGTGGTGCACTTACAGTAAAAGCAGTCACCTACTTCTACCCACCATGATTATCATGGCCTGTACCACGTGTACTAGGGATAAACAAAAAAATAAAGTTGACACTTCTTAAGCATGATAAGCATGAGCCTAAGCATGATAACTTTTAAATTTCAAGTTAAAAAAATCTTTAAAATAATGTATAGATATTATTTTTAATTTTAAGCAAGGTCAAAATTTTCTTACTATATATGTTTGTTTTTTCAGAGAACTTCAATCTGGTCAAAAAAGAATAAAGACGAACAAAGAAAGAATTTTTTTTTCTCCAAGGTAAGCTGTCTACTAAATTTGATTCTTTTAAAAAATGTTTATTAAAAAAAAAAGACTGTATCAAGATGTTTTGTTTCGGCAGTAACACTCAGTGAGAGCTTCAGTATTTGCCCATCATCAGTAGTGTGTAAATTTACACTAATGTACAAAACTTATGCAAGTGGAAAGTCTTTGATGTCGCTGGTAATCTATCTTTTTGAAGAAGACAGAGGCAATTTTTTTTGTTCACACTTGGTTATCTTGTGTCTTCAATAAAGGTCACTGTGTGTATCCAAATCTTTCAGAGTTATTTTCTGAATCCTGATATACCTGCTAAAAGGTGCAACTTCCTTAAGTTTTGTCCATAAATGTATTTGACCCAGCTTTATAAGAAACTGTATAGTCTACTCCTTGTGTACTTTTACCGAGACACAACCACCATGGGATTCGCAGGGTTCTCAAGTCTTTCAATTCCTCCTCAACTTGTCTCCACTTCCAGTTCACCAGCTCTTTGATGTACTCGTCCCAGTTCAATCCAGTGATCCACAGCTTCTGAATCAGGATCTTGCTTGTGATAATAACAGGAGCCAATCAGCCCAGAGGGTCATAGAGTCTTGCCACAAACATTTGCACTTCTCTTTTGGTAGTCATCATCATCATTGCTGGATGTCGCACCTCATACATACAACAATATTTATGGTGATTCCACCAAAGTCCAAGAGTTTTAACTAACTTTGAGTGTTCAAACTTGACCATTTTAAGTTAGGAATCCTCTGGAATGTTGCTCGGATCTCTGAGGAATTCGACGACCACTTCTTTAGTGTGAAACGGCAACACTTTATCAAATTAATAAGATCATTTCTGAAGTCCAATGCTTCTCTTCCAAATTATCTGCACCTGTAATAGCATCATTGTTGTTGTTTCTTATCCCCTTGTGTAAAGATTACACGAATTCCATGAGTTCATGCTCCTTGAGCTGTTTTATGATAAGCAGCAGCTTCTCCCAAAGGTCCTGTTTAGTGCATCTAATGCAAGCCAAAATGTGTTCTGGAACTGCAGGTGCCAAGCTACATTTTGGGCAAGTGGGGTAGATTTTGTTATTATTTTCTATCTTCAATGGTTTGAGATGGCCTGTTCTACATCTTGTTAGTGTTGTTTAATGCTGTTTATGTCGGATTCAATGATAGCATCATTCACATAGGTGTCTTCCAAGAGCCCCCTTGCCACTCTAGACAATTTCTGTCCTTCATCCTATGGTAATTTTGTCAAGGTTCTAATAGTTAAAAATGGAGCAAGAGCAGTTCCATATGTCACTGTATTGAGTCTCAATATCTTCAAGCTGGCCCAGGCTGATCTCTTCAAACTATTCTGTTTATCTGCATCATCTGGTCAAACCAGGATTTGTTGGTACATCTTCTTGATGTCATAAAAACAACATTATCATCAGTTTATGAGGATGTTGAATATATCCTTCTGCAACTTTGGACCGGTGTAGAGTCTGTCATTGAAGGAGAATCCAATTGAAGTCTTCGAAGAAGTGTCAAACACTAATCTAATTTTCTTTGGAGCTTGTAGCTACTGACTCTGAAATGATGGGCAAAGAAACAAAAGCCACATCTTGGTTATTTTACGGAAGTTCTTTAAGATACGTCATGTGTCCCCAACCTTTAATTTTTCATTCATGAAGTCACAATAAGCACATCCAAGTTCACTATTTTTAGGCAGACATTCTTTATAGGAAGACATGCTTCTGAATGCCAGAATTGAGAGAGGTTCTGAAATGGTGCTATGGTTTTACTTCAGGATCAAATGACAGGGGCACCACATAGCGTCTACAGTTATGCGTCGAACTTCTTTTTGCTAGAGAATTTCGAATAACTCTTCTTCTTTTGAATTTGTTTCTTAACGGCACTGCTTCAATCTCCCAGAAACACCTCAATATCTCATCAGTTTTCTCATTGCAATGAATAGAAATAATGAACACCTTAGTGGGATCCTTTGTATCCTCTTCACCCAGCCTCCCTGATATTATCCAACCCAACCTGATTCTCAGAGTGTAGAGCTTTGTCTACTCGATTCTCCGGACCTCTGGCAATAACAAGGAGCCATAAGCATCAGCTCCTATGATTAGGTCTATTCTTCCACTTTTGTCAAAGTTGGGATATGCCAGTTCAATATTCTTGAATGCTCCTTGTGGAGGAACAGAAATGTCTTTGTGCTTGGTAACAATCCCATCATATTTTTGACAACTAACGCCTGTATTGGCTGCCTCCAGCTTAAATCCATCAAGGGCTCATTTTCAAACTAGGTCAATTCTCTGACATCCTCACCCCTTGTGGCTTTGATGCCGTATATCTGGATGCTCACCTTTGGGATAGGAATCTTTATTTCCTGCAATATGTCCCGACGGATGAAAGAAGGTTGGGAACCTTGATCTAACAGAGTTCAAAAACTACAACCTTTTCTCCTCCCCATCGTTAACAATGCGGACCAAAGCAGTACCCAAAGTAGCCTTAAGTACCGCCAATTTGACATGCATCCCAGTGAAGGCGAGATCTTCCCTAATTTGATGAGGCTTCTTTATCGTCACATTTATCAAGTGTTTTAACCTCATCTTCAGGTTTTCCTTCTTTCTCCCTGAGGTGCAACAAGACCAGTACATTTGTCTCATGCATGAATGTGGCACCAATTGCATGCGGCACATGTCTACACTCCTAGAGAGAACTGCAAAGCCACACACAATGAGGCCCCCATGCAGAAGCTCATGATGTCCTAACAGCTGCAGCCCTGATGATAAACCACTTGTAGAGTAGTCAGGCCTCATCCTCTACATTAGGGACGATCTTCCCGATGACTTCGTTCAGGCTAGCCAGCTTCTCGGGAGTCAGAACAGAGATCAGTTTCTTCATAGGGTCTTTGTTGGTGATTGCCTATGCAACTTTTTCTCTCCCTATGCCCACTGCCTCAGTTTCCTTGAATATAATATCAGGGCCTTGCTCAAGGACGGGTTTCATCTGCAAGGGGCTAAAGATGTTTCCTTCTTTATTTATTCCTCCTAAATGCTTTCCTCCTTCACTTTGGGAACTGGATGTAGGGACAGGATAGAAACTAAGGCCTTAGTCTGGCTTACTTTGCCAGAGAAGGTGTCTTTTGCTGCCGGTGTGATATTTCAGCTCCTATGATGTTTGCTGGGTGGAAGTTGACACTGTAGGAGAAAAGACATTTATGGCAGGGTCTTCTGTGGCTTGCCAATTGCTGCTGGTGGAGTTGTGGCAGAGCCTATGGTGGTAGGAGGAAAAGGGCTGGATCTTGCCAGAGATGTAGATTGATGAGTAGGGCACTCCTCCCTATCCCTCCTGGGGCAGTTGACTTGCTGATGTCCTTGGTGATGGCACATGCTGCATTACATGCCTGAGTGATGTAGGCAGGCATTTATCCCTTGGATTTGATGTTCAATTTCCCAGGAACTGGTGAAGCTTCATGCCTTCATTCATGAAGATGAAGGCCTCCCTGTTGACTGTGGTCCAGGAGTTGCCCTCACAATTCAACACCTTGAAGGCTCAGGAAACAACCAGGCAGTATGGTCACAAGGTCACATTGATGTCCTCCTCCTTCACCATGATGGGCAGGTTCCAGATGATGATCTTTTCTGCCTTTTTTCTATCGGGTAATATCTTGAGAATGGTGTTGTTGATTGAAAGCTACTCCTCTACAAAGCACGACTCACACCAGTGCTAATCTATTATAACTTATTGATTAATCTCTCAAATGTTCTCACAAAATTATAATATATGACAAAAATATAAAAGTTAACTGTTCTAACTTTTTTTTTTTCAGGTTCCCCAGAGAAAAAAAACATCACCTTCTAGATCTTCATTGTACATATTATTTTGCCCCTTGGAAATTTTTTCCCAAAAATGAAATTGAGTTTTACCCATGTTTGACCCATAGTTGATGCATAGGTGATAATTTAAGCCAAATTCCCAAACACAAAGTCATCCCTGTTTAATTTGATATTAATGTAAATATATAATTTTATCAAATTCATTTTTTTCTTAAATGTCAAAAGGCAAACACTCCTTGAAATTATCTTGAACAAAGAATTAATTTTAAACACCCGAGATTTATTGTAAAAAAAAAAAAAAATTAATATATAATTTATTACCTATTGGTATGATTTTAAATAACCTCAATATTTTTTATCTACAACCTTTATTATATGAATTTAAAGCCTAAAAATGCAGTAACAGCATTGTTACCATGCTCAGACAATTATCATTAAACTGTACTGTTGTACTTTTGTGCAGTATTTTTACCAGTACTTTTGTCTGAGAATAGTAACAATGCTGTCACATTATGTCCTGTTAAAATTATTTATTTTGATTTGATTTTATTTTACCCTGAGACTTTTAATACTTTTATATTTATTATATTTTTTTAATTTATTTAACGGGGGAACACACAACTTGGATTATATAAAATGTAAATTTGGAAGCAACAATATTCAAAATTCAAATTGGCAACCAACATTTTAACGAACAAATTTCTTGGTTATTGAAACATATTCATAACATGCTTCTTCTTTTTTTACAAATTCTCAGAAAGAAAATGGATTATATTTTTCTGAAAACTTTTTTCTTGTTTCTTCTTTTTTTTTTTAATATATGTGATGGTGGGGGGGATGTTTTATTTATTTTAAATTTGCATTTAGGTTTAAGTACATTTATTTAATTAAGTTTTTTTTCAAGTTTTTTGCTTATGAAGCATAATATCCACACAATAAAAAAAAAATTCTTTCAATTGCATTTGAAAACTTTCATTTAAATACAAGTTTTTTTTCCTGGTTCTTCATGAAGCATGGTATCCACACAATTTTTAAAAAATATTATTGCATTTGAAAAACTTGAATGTTTTGTAACTTTTACTTTTGTGTGGCTTGTATATACTGTAAAAAGAGGAATCTCTATAAGATCTCAGTCATATCTCATGAGGAGTCCGGCATATATGCTGTTGACATGTGTTAGTTTTTTTTTTTTTTGAGTTGGCCTGCATTTCCAAATATTCAACATTTTGTCCTTTTATTCATTGTGAATCTATGTTTACATTATTTTATACAGTAATATCTCTGTAATAGTGGATTTTTCAATAATACAGATAATTCTTATGGTCACACTCTTCCAACATCTAATGCTAAAAATAGAAAAAAAACTTAATAATTCAGACCTCCCCCTCTTTTACAATAATACGACTTTCATTGAAAGTAAATTGGATTTTGACACACAGAAAGAGAAATTTATCAAAATATTAGCATTTATTTTTATATACAGTTAAACCTAAAGAGACAAAGGTCGCCTCTTCCGTCAAAATAGACGCCATCTTTTGACCGTCTCCCAACTAGCGGCGTCGGGTCGGTGACAAAGCCACGACACCAGCTTTGGCAAACTGAAAAGCATCTGAAAAGTTGCGGCGACGGTCAATAGATGGCGTCTGTTTTTAGACGTCTGTTTTGATGAGAGAGGCGACCCTTGTCTCTTATGATCAATTTCCTCCCATCAAAATTTCCATATATTTAAGCATTTTTTATTTTCAAATATGGATATTTACAAATAGAGCTTTTTGGGGGGAGCGGGTGATTTTTTTAAACCTACATTACCGAGATATTACTGTGCTTGTTTCTTCTGCACAAATACTTTTCTCTTTACGTAGAACTTATTAAAAATTATGTATATTATTTTTATTTTATATATGCATTATTTTTACAATGTTTTGTTTAATATCGCAATAATTTTTGTCTGTCTCATATTTTAAAGAATCTTTTGTCTCTTTATATCTTATTCTTTTTGTTTTCATTAGCATTCTTTAATTGTAGATAAAAATATGTTTTTTGTTTAATTAAAACTTCCTTGTAATGTGTGTTGCCAAGTAAACTTTGCGGCTATTACTTGCTTGTGAGTAGTCAATGTTATGGTGTTGCATGAACTATTTTATTCTATATAACTATATTTGTTCTCATTCTATAACTACTCTATCTCTCTACTTCTAAATGTTGCATGTGTATTGCCTAAATGTTTATTGGACTTTAAAAATATTGGCATAGTTACTTTTAAAACAATTCATGTTCAATTACTTTTTTAAACAACCTATTTCAAAATTTTTAAAACTATTTTATAGCTTCCTATTTAACTTTTTTTTTCTGTTAAAATTTACAATATTTTGTAACATCTTATCAATTTATTTTATTGTAAATTCTGCTATTTTCTACGAAAATAAATACTCTCTCATTGAAGTGTGATTTTTTTTTAATTTCCATAATTAACACTTTTTTTAATATTGAAATTTTGCCAGGATATTGATCTACAAAAGAAAGAAAGTTCCTGTCAATATAGATGCAAAATGGTGCTTAGTTTTGAATCCTTTGTAGATTTCATGGAATCAAAATCTGTCCTGGACTGACAAGGGCCATTAACTCCATTGTGCCCAGGTGACTGTTCTAAATTTGTTGTTGTTTCTTATCCCCTTGTGTAAAGATTACACGAATTCCATGATCTCATGGAATGGGGTGTAGGGGTGCAGCTTTTGTTGATCATGGCACCATGATCCAGGCACACTTTGGTGAAAGTCTGACTTTGCCTATAGTTTGAGGCCGTTCCTAACATGGAAGCAGACGCCTTTGCTGTCGACTCTAACATGTGTACAGACGCAGCTCCTCCGTATCGCTGGAGTGGGACCCTGCTGAGGTCTATCAACCGGGGTCAGTTGAACTCAGGATTTTTAAAGAGGTCTACTCTTCTTTCTAACAATGCTGCTGTTGGTCCGCGACTGCTTATTCGTCAGAGTTATTCTGCTTGTTTTGCAGCTGGCCTTCATATCTCAAGGTCGTTCCCCTATCTGCCACCTGGGGACGCGCCCTATAGCAGTCAGCTCTGCCAAGGGAGAGCTAACTGTGGCTGGTCCCAGTGATGCAAAGCCCTCTTCAAAATATCCAGGGTCCACAGGCAATGCTGAAAACATGGCTGCCTCCCCCAATGAAACCATGGACTCTTATGTTTCTGATATGGTCTCAATGTCAGAGGATGCCCTTCAGACCTCTTTAGCTCCAAGGCCCTCAAGGAAATCAATTGGCCCAGCCAAAATGGATGTAAAGGATCCAGTAATATCTACACAAGATTCTATCCCTGGTGACTCAGTCAATCAAAGCTTCGATCTAAACAACTCCTTATCTGCAAGTTTTGATCCCTGTCTCTCCAGTGACCTCTCCATTCCCGGTTCAGATGCAAGTGCTGCAAGTGAGAAGCAGCTATCCTGTGCACACGGAGACAGCCCCCCTGTAGCCATTTCTCTGGCAAAGACACCCCACCAAGGGAAACTGAATCTACTGATAAGCAGCCAGTCAGTAACAGTGAGGAAGAGGAAAGCCGCGCAGGAGAGAGTCTCCATCTTTTCCCCGGAGCCCGCAGCCAGGAGGCTGGACCTGGGATCCCCCAAGGAGAAGACCCAGGACCTTTTGAATGATCAGACAATGGAAGAGTCCGTCGACATCTCCATGACTGAGCCTCCAGGAGAGCAGCACATTGCTGCACCTTCAGCATTACACTGCTCTGCTGCACAGATATCAAGGCCCCACAGCCCTCCTCCGTCACTGCCACTGAGTAGTGCTCCCAGTCTTAATGACAAAGGCAGACGCATTCTACAGACCCTAATATGATTGAGTGGAGATAAGAAAGAAGAAGATATATTCCATTGTCCATATCTGGAAATATCCAAGAATGTGATGCCTGCCAATGCCACACCACCTGATAAATTGGAAGTATGGTCTCATTTAATAGGTGGGTCCTTTTTGGGGAGTTGTCATCAGTAACAGCAAGTCAGAGATATTCTAGGCCTGTTGTGCTTCATTTTGTGATACAACAGCACCTTCATCAGGGGAATTCTTACTAAGTATTGCCTAGTCAAATACTTTTCTGACCAGTTTCCTTCAATCAGCCAAGTCTGTTCTTTGACCATTTCAATGCTAATCAAGAGCTGTTAAAGAGGTTAGAACTAATGATAAAGCTGAATTTGGATTATAGATTATAAACACGAGGTAATAATAAGACTAAACCCAAATAAATAACTTCTTAGGTCCATTGAAGTCTATAAAAATGATAAGGCACAATTTGAGTTATAGATTATAAACACATTGTGATTTTAGGTATAAATGGATATATTGTACCATTTGCAATCTCACAGTTGAGGGCCACAGCAGTCTCATGGGTCCAGCACCTGGCCACATTGCAGATGGTATACCCCCCGCCCCCTAGCAGTAGTAGGGGCACGTTGTACTTCTTGACAAATTCCACACACTTCCCGTGGCCCCTCAAGGTCAGGTTGAAGCAACCTAGACGGTCCCCTGATAGGGAGTCTGCCCCGCACTGGAGCACCACTGCACTGGGCTGGTACATCTCCATGACTTTGGTGATAAGAGGCTTGAAGATGTTCTCATGATAGGAGTCATCGTCAATGCCATCTTGGAGAGGGAAGTTGACTGCATAGTACTTTCCTTTGCCGGCTCCAATATCCCGTAGATCACCAGTCCCAGGAAAGTACTCTCCATACTTGTGGAAGGAACAGGTCATGACTCTGTCTGTGGTGTAGAAGGCTTCCTCCACTCCATCTCCGTGGTGGATGTCAATGTCGATGTAGATAACTCTTTGGTGATACTTGAGCAATTCCAGGAAGTTCTAAATTTGCTACAGCCTATGTTGTGACTGTCACAGACCCGAGTCTGCAGGTTTTCAGAGATGGTCAAGAGAGGTCTTATAGTTTCGCCTCTAATTTGACAGGAAAGGTGACCTTTCTGGTGACATGGTGGTGATTTGGTGAAGTTTTAATATATTTTTATCTTTAAATATGCATAAGGTAATAGACCAAATCCAAATAAATGAATAGTGTGTGACATTTCAGTAACAACACACTATTTATTTATTTGGATTTTGTCTTATTACCTTGTGTTTATAATATATAATCCAAATTGTACCATATCATTTAAATATGCATGTTTATATTGTTGGGCTGATGCTGCATAGAGGATAGACAAAAGCACTCAGGATTGGCAAGGATCTCTGTTTGACTGCTCTTTATCTACCTTTGTGCATTCATGGAGAACAAAGCAAGTAACATGCACGGAGCAGCAACAGACACCGTCAACAACACAAGGAAGGAAGACTTCACTCCTGGACACCAGAGGGACTTCTCCTTTCTTGACTGGTCTGTCGGCCCCCCCCTAGCTATTCTTGGCGGTAAACATATGTGGTCGAACTGACCCTGCTTGCCACCACAGTGTTGCCAAATTTTCTAATTGTTGTTGTTGTTTCTTATCCCCTTGTGTAAAGATTACATGAATTCCATGAGTTCATGCTCCTCGAGCTGTTTTATGATGAGCAGCGGCCTCTCCCAAAGGTCCTGTTTAGAGCATCTAATGCAAGCCAAAATGTGTTCTGGAGCTGCAGGTACCAAACTACATTTTGGGCAAGTGGGATAAATTTTGTTATTAATACTTTCTAATTGTAACAATATGATGATAGGTTTGTTATTTTGGGGAAGTTTTTTTTATACAAATCCTTAATGGTTACAAGAGAATTAAGATAAATCATGGAAAAACATATATGCAGATTATATAATGACATCACTGTTAACTCTAAATAAGCAAGATTGTATAAGGCCACAATGTTTGCTATGTGTGTGAATATATATTGTTATTCTACATTTTAAAACAACTGACTTTAGTCAATAGAAAATCATACACAGAAAGTTAAGAGATGAAGATGTGTTATGGGAACTATTTACAATTAATGATATAGCATAATTTGGATTATAGATTATAAACACAAGATAATAAGGCCAAATAAATAAATAGTGTGTGACGTTTCGGTAACAGCATTTTTACCATCTTCAGACAAAAGTGCTGAATGTTTTTTTTTTTCAGCACTTTTATCTGAAGATGGTAACAACGCTGTTACCGAAACATCACACACTATTTATTTATTTGGATTTGGTCTTATTTTCTTGTGTTTACAATTAAATAAATACGAAGAAGTTTCTCCAATGCTGAAGAGCTCCATATGATCAGGGGGGAGGGGGTCTTCATTTTCTCCCCTCACCTTAAGGATCAGGAATAACTTGTAGATGGACGTCTTTGTTGACATAAGAATTGGGTTGGTGTCATCATCCAACCCTTTTCCAAAGAGCCAACCCTGCAGGTCAGTGGGCCAATGGAGGATTCTGAAGACCTCCCAGGTGAGAGGTCTTATGCAGCAGCAAGACCAGTACCAGTGGGCCAGCAACAGATTACACAAGCCACAGGCTATGCAGGATTCCTGGGCAGAGGCCAGATGTAGAAGGTGGGGGAGGGCATGGAGAGCCAGATTTACCAACACATCTTTATCATGTCCCAAGAAGCAACAAGGCCTAAGTGTTGCTCATGCAATGTTGGTTACGGGTACATTTGCCTCCCATCTCTCCAGGAGTTAGGCAATGTGTATGGCAGCAGGTGGCAGTCTGTTTTCTATTATTGTTATTCTAGATTTTTTAAAAATTATCCCTAGTGTTTGTGGTACAGGCCATGATAACCATAGTGGGTAGTATAGGTGACTGCCGGTACTGTAAGTGCACCATATGTCTACATATGTGGAAAGCAGTTCGACTTTGCACTTACAAATGTTCCAGAGTCCCATTTGATTATGGCACTTCAACCAACATTGTTGGACATCGATTACCCGGAACACGATAATGGTCCAGAAATTCAACACAGTATTCTTTCAGTACTCCAGATGGCAGAAAACAGCAAAAAAAGTTGTTTTAAACAAGAATGGTTGATATATTTTGGACATGAAAGTTAAGCTCTTGATAGAGAGAAGGAAACTGGGTAGACTATTTTATATACAAACTCCTCCAACTTCACCACCTGATCAAAATGATCATGCTCTTCTTGCATCTAAATACAAAAAAGTACCTCCACTCGACCTTTAGCACAAAAGATTGATACGTATAAATATGGTTAAAATAGTCAAAATGGTCAAAAACAAAAGTGTGAGAGGACTTGATAAAGCCAGAAAAGTGTAATGACTGCCTGATCGGTAAATCTTGCTGTCTGCCATTCCCTCTGCCCTTGCACAAGAAAGATGAGTAAATCATGTCTTTTGACTTGATGCATGCAGATATAATGGGCCCATTTGATGAAGTGAGCTGGAGAGGGGCCAAGTACATTTTGACTATCATTGATGAAGCCACAAGATATGAGTGTATTTTCCTGAGAAACAAAGATAGAAAAAACACAAGGTAATAAGACCAAATCCAAATAAATAAATATATTGTGGCATGCATGGCGTTAGAAAATAGTTCTAATGGTGGCCAATAGGTGGCGCCATGGATTTATGCGGCGTTTCTCTGCTCTGACTCTGTTGTTGGTCCTGTTCCTTCGCCATCCCCTGTAATAAATGGTTCTGTGCATGATTCCTCCTCCGGCCTCATCCTGCCACCTGTATTATGTAAAGTACTTGTTATATGATATTGCGACCATTTATAATGTAGATAAAGTGTTTTAATAAATTCTCTTGTTCTTCGGCGTTGTGCGGTCGTGACTCTCCTTCCGACAACACATCGCTGCGCCTCTGGTCAGTCCTGACTGTCCCCCCACCCGTGGTAAGGCTGACGGATACTGACAGAGGTTAGGGGAGTTTCACGTGGTGGCGTGGCTCTCAAGTGGTAGTGTAGGGAAGGTCAACGGTACAAAAGGGTCAGCCACAGTAAGGAAGCGTGAAGAGGGGTAGAGCACGCTACATTTGGTGTCAGAAGTGGGATCCTTATTGGTGGACTGACCGGCAGTATCTGGTGGAGATTCGGGGTTGAGGCTCTGGAGGGAACCAGATAGTTGCCACCTTGTTTGTATGCCTGTGGAGACCAGAGGACAGAAAATGGCCTCAGAGGAACTTTTGAAGCAGTTCATGGGCCTTATGAGGCAAGAAAGGGAGCAAGAAAAGGAGGAGGAAGAGCGGAGACGAGAACAAGAAAAGGAGGAGGAAGAGCGGAGACGAGAACAAGAAAAGGAGGAGGAAGAACGGAGACGAGAACAAGAAAAGGAAGAGAAGCTGAAGCGAAGAGGAGAAAAAGAGGAGAAGCTGAAGCGTGAAAAGGAGGAGGAAGAGCGGAGACGAGAACAAGAAAAGGAAGAGAAGCTGAAGCGAAGAGAGGAAAAAGAGGAGAGATGGGCCAAAATGCTGTCGGGGATAGGGGTGGAAGCACAGGGCCGGCACAAGGATGTGGACAAGAGGATCAAGAGCCTGGAGTCCGAGGTGATTGCCCTGCAGGAGGAACCGAGCACAGCAGAGCGTGCGAGACGCAGCGCAGAGGCAGAGAGAGACGACCTGGCAGAAGAGGCCAACAGCAAGGCTAGTCGTGTGACCATGCTCCAGGATGACAAGCGCAGGCTGGAGACCCGGATCCACCAGCTGGAGGAGGAGATGGAGGAGGAACAGGCCAAGGCGGAGGGGCTGGCGGAGAAGGCCCATCGCGCCCAGAGCTCCGTGGACCTGCTCACCACAGAGGTGGCAGCAGAGAGAGCCTCCTGCCAGAAGCTGGAGAACGCCGGGTCCCTGCTGGAGAGACAGGGCAAGGAGCTGCGGGCCAAGCTGCAAGAGCGGGAGACCTCCCAGAGAGCCCGTACCAAGGCCACCATTGCCAGCCTAGAGAGCCAGACCTGCCAGCTGGAGGAACAGCTGGAGGCGGAGGGGCTGGCGGAGAGGGCCCATCGCGCCCAGAGCTCCGTGGACCTGCTCACCACAGAGGTGGCAGCAGAGAGAGCCTCCTGCCAGAAGCTGGAGAACGCCGGGTCCCTGCTGGAGAGACAGGGCAAGGAGCTGCGGGCCAAGCTGCAAGAGCGGGAGACCTCTCAGAGAGCCCGTACCAAGGCCACCATTGCCAGCCTAGAGAGCCAGACCTGCCAGCTGGAGGAACAGCTGGAGGCGGAGGGCAAGGAGAGACAAGCTCTCGGCAAGGCCAACAGGAAGCTGGACAAGAAGGTCAAGGAGATGTCCATGCAGCTGGAGGATGAACACAGGCAGTCAGAACATTACAAGGGAAAAGATCATGATGCAAATGAAGTGAAAAATATAGATGAAGTACATTGTACAGAGTCAAGGGTGGAGGGAAAGCTAGATGTAGAACGGTGTACTGATTTAAAGGTGGAAGAAAAGCTAGATGCAGAACAGGGTACTGATCCAAAGGAAGAAGAAAAGCTAGATGCAGGAAAGGGATACTGGTTGCCTGATCGCCCTGTATTTGGGTGTGAGTCCGGGGCTACGCCTATACGGCCAGTATTTGACGACGCTTCCAGTCGAAGACACAGCGGACTCTCCTTGAGACGATATTTAAAAGAGATACCCAATCTACTGAAGAGAATTTCTGAGATAGGGATATAGCTTCGGAGAAATAAGTACGGAGTTTTGGCCGACCTGAGAAGATACTTCCGGTTGATGGCCATTAAGAGCAATGATTGGGACTACCTCGGATTTATTTGGAAAAAGAAGATGGACAACTGATGGTTTTTGGGCGGGAAATCGTTGGAGACGATTTTAGTTAAGTGCCCCATACCTCAAGGATCCGGAGGAAAAAGAAATAGTTGAATGATGATGCAGAACCAAGGGTCGTCCATTTGAGCCGGTTGGCACTCTTCCAGGGAGAGCAATCAGAGTGGACCTGATCGGGACGATCAGGTTTGATTGGGGGGCAGTGTGGCATGCATGGCGTTAGAAAATAGTTCTAAAAGTGGCCAATAGGTGGCGCCATGGATTTATGCGGCGTTTCTCTGCTCTGACTCTGTTGTTGGTCCTGTTCCTTCGCCATCCCCTGTAATAAATGGTTCTGTGCATGATTCCTCCTCCGGCCTCATCCTGCCACCTGTATTATGTAAAGTACTTGTTATATGATATTGCGACCATTTATAATGTAGATAAAGTGTTTTAATAAATTCTCTTGTTCTTCGGCGTTGTGCGGTCGTGACTCTCCTTCCGACAACACATCGCTGCGCCTCTGGTCAGTCCTGACTGTCCCCCCACCCGTGGTAAGGCTGACGGATACTGACAGAGGTTAGGGGAGTTTCACGTGGTGGCGTGGCTCTCAAGTGGTAGTGTAGGGAAGGTCAACGGTACAAAAGGGTCAGCCACAGTAAGGAAGCGTGAAGAGGGGTAGAGCACGCTACAATATCTTATTACCTTGTGTTTATAATCTATAATACAAATTGTTCCTTATCAAAGATAGAAAAATTAAAAGAGTGGATTCAGGAATCTGAAAAAAAAAAATTCTGTAGAAAACTTTAAATAGTATGTACAGATGATGGTTTGAAATTTTACTCAAAAGAATAGTACACTTTTTGCAAGAGCTTTGGAATTTCTAATAAACGCACAATGACATAAACTCCCTTAGCAGAATAGGAATCTCTCTTGAATCTGGATTATAGCAAAAAAAAAAAATCTTCCGACAGGACTTTTGCAAGATTTGGAGGCTATTGGAGCAATTTTTTTTACTCATAAAAAAGTGCTCAAAGCAGGATTAAATTGCGGGTCATGGCTACTGGAAATCGATGGTTGAGGTTTATGCCACCGACCCCCGTTATTCTAGATTGAAATATGAAAAAACTCCAGTGCTTCCTCCCCAAGTTTTTTGGCTCATTTCTGATCATGCAAATGAATGTTTTTAATGGCTTTCTGCCATCAATAGAAAAATATATCAACTATTAATCTGTTGCTTTTTTTTATTTTTAGAGTTGGCGTATCACCTTTTCTTGAAATATTAAGAAAAACCAACCATGTACATATTTGGGCTGTTGGCCCTCAGCAGTGTGGCTCAGGTTTCACCTTCACCCCTAGGAGGGACAAGCACCGGTTCTGTTCTCCCAAGAGAACAACAGTCTTTGATTTCCAGACTTAAGTCTGGTCATCTACGGACAATGACTTTCCAGAGTGGTTGTAAGGTTTTCCCACTATGTACTAAGTGCAATTCTCTACCTGCAACCCCAAAACACATTATTGACTGTATTGACTCATCCATTGATGAGCTCTACTCTTCTCCGGCAGACACCATCAAAAGTCTCAAGCTTTACAAGCTTTATACCTTAATATGATTGAGTGGAGATAAGAAAGGAGGAGGAAGTTTCACCTTGAAGACCTAACATGGGGAGCTCTATCGTATTTAGCAGGAATTTTTCTTTTATCAAATAAAATAAATTTTCTACCCTCTGTCCTTGATGTAATGAAATAATACTGAGCATGCCTGGCTCATCAGTGACGAACCCTCCAAGTGGTTTTACCAGTTTAATCTACCATACCATTTTAATATTGTATTGGGCTATTTCCCTTATATATTCTGCACTTGAGAAAATTTCTTGATCAAGGTATTTTATCATACCATATGTACATAACACAAGGTAATAAGATCAAATCCAAATAAATAAATAGCGTGTGACATTTTGGCAACAACGCTGTTATTGAAACATCATACACTATTTATTTATTTGGATTTGGTCTTATGTTTTTAATCTATAATCCAAATTGTAGCTCACCACTATGTGCATGAGATATAGAAATATATAATATAATATAATGTGGCTTGTGATTGTAAAACGACATTTGAAATACTATCCCACATGTGTTTCTTTTCAACGAAAAATCAAAATTTATCTCAAGGAGAAAAAACGATTATTTCTAACCTTTTGGATGAGGTATGAAAGGGTGAATTGTGAAGAGTAATGATAAATGGAAAAATTCCCATCCCTGGACACTTTTATTTTCCGTTTATCATTTACTCTTCACAATTCACCCTTTCATACCTCATCCAAAAGGTTAGAAATAATCGTTATTTCTCCTTGAGATAAATTTTGATTTTTCATTGAAAAGAAACACATGCGGGATAGTATTTCAAATGTCGTTTTACAATAGAAATATATATTAACCCTTAACTGGACGGGTGGATTTTTCTTACGTAACTGGATGGGTTGGGTAGATTCAGCCCACCTATGTAACTTTATGAAATAAGCGCTAAATAATGATTGAAATCAATATTTAAAAATATATTTAATTAATATATAGTTAATATACAGATTTTGACTTTTAAAAATTCAGAATATAATCTATTTACAGTTTTAAAAAATTATAAAGAAATGTTATTGCAAACGCTTAGTTGACATACAGAGCAAAGGGTTTTTATTTTTTACTGCGTTTTTTGATGGACATTTGTAGCACCATTTTGGAATATCAAATTGTTGTGGCATCGTAGATTCCCTTGATGTACTTGAACCATCATTTTTCTTGAATTGTCATCTGTAATTCCCGCAGGAGAGAATTGAGATTATGTGTGGCCAGGTGTTCATCAGTCAATGCTCTCCCAAGATCAACAATAAAATGACTCCTTTCTTTTTTACCTTTTTTTTATCAATCTGATTACCGATTTTTTTTTTTTTGAACATAGGAGACTAAGTGGTTGTTCCAGAGAAACTAAAAATAGAGGTTCCTGATTCTCTATTAGGGTGCGGTTGAAATTGTGGTGAATCTAAGGTTTATTCTTTCTCATCGTTCCTAAATATGTAAGACCATGTTCTTTCAACTTATCAACTAATTCTACTGAAATGAATCAATTGTCTGCTGGAATATTTCTTCGAAAGTGTGGTCGACTAATCTATAAAACATATTTATTTTGGGATGGTAGGGATAGTTCTCTCTGTTGACTTGATTGATTATTCTACTTATCCAAAGAAAGAAGTGTTATTTTATAGAAGGAAGCTAAAAATAGCGGAAGATAGAGACTCAAGTATGAGCCACGAGCTAACACTGACACGAAAAATTCTCACGCTTCTGGACGGGCTGGGCGGAATCCGCCCACATATGCAAATTTAACCCCCCTCCCAAAACTGAAATTTATAAACGATGGATGGAAAATGTTTGTATCACTGTAAAATTAGAATACATGAAAGCTGGTAGCTCTAGGTAAACGAAAAATATATTTTTTTCCTATATTAAATTTATGCATGGGCAGAATCTACCCAACCCGTCCAGTTAAGGGTTAACACTTGCATTGAGCAATACTTTTCTGCAAACAACTCCCAAAAAAGGCCGGTTCAACATAAATTAAACATAATAGCTCACCATGTTATCATATATACACTCATGAACAAAACTTGAGAAAGTGGAACGTCTTGATGTCATCGGTCATCTATTTTTTTGAAGGAGACAGAAGTTGTTCACACCTGGTTATCTCGTGTGTCCTCAATAAAGGTCACTGTGTATCAAATATCTTTAATAGTTATTCTCGGAATCCCAATATACATACTAAAAAATGCAACTACCTTTTGTCCATGAGTGTATTTTAGACATAAGCATTGTTAGTTGGCTCACAAACTCCATAAGTTTTATGGGGGTCGGTGGAAGGATGGTCTAAACCGTTGGTTTTGACCGCTACGACCCGGGTTCGATTGCCGAATTGGGCACTTTTTTCAGATTAAAAAAAAAAAGATGCTCCGATGGCCCCCTATTCTTGCAAAAGTCCAACCCTACCAGTGAGTGCAAGTAACCAAACGAGGCTCTGGCACATTTATAATTGCAAGGTCAAACTGATTTTCACATGTGTAGACATGTGGTGCACTTACAGTAAAAGCAGTCACCTACTTCTACCCACCATGATTATCATGGCCTGTACCACATGTACTAGGAATAAGCAAAAAAAAAATCTTATAGTATAGCTTACTTGTTTGTAACCTGAGCACATGGTACAGGTATGACAATCATGGTGGGTAGTGAGCAACTGCTTCTTCTGGAAGTGAACCACATGTCTACACAGGTGAAAAGCAGCTTGACTTTTGCACTTACAAGTGTTCCAGAGCCCCATTTGGTTACTTTCCCTCCCTGGTGTGTTTGGATTTTTCAAGAATAAGGGGGAGATAAGAAAGAAGAAGAAGAGGTCAATTGGAGCATTTATTTTTTTTTTGGAATAGATAACTACAAGAAAATAAGACCTAATCCAAATAAATTAATAGATGTTTCGGTAACAATGCTGTTCAAAAGGTCACACACTATTAATTTATTTGGATTTGGCCTTATTTTCTTGTAGTTATAATCTATAATCCAAAATGTGTCTTATCATTTTTGGAGATAATAGATAGTTAGAATAGACACAATGTAATAAGACCAAATCCAAATAAATAAATAGTGTGTGACGTTTCGGTATAAACGCTGTTACCGAAACGTCACACACTATTTATTTATTTGTATTTGGTCTTATTACCTTGTGTTTATAATCTATAATCCAAATTGTGCCTTATCATAGTTAGAATAGATTAGAATCATTAGATGAAACAAATAAAAGATCCAAAAATATAGATTTGATGGTTCTGTATATATAAACACTTACCAAAAATCACATATAATTTAATTTTTAGATTTGGTCTTTTCATATTGTCATAGGCTTAATTTATATCTAGCTGGCTTTTCCTGAATTGTATGTGGAAAAGTATGGCTCAATGCATGTACAGTTAAACCTGTCTATAATGCCCCCTCTAAATAGCGCCTCCCTCTCTATAGCGCCAGATTTTAAATAGTAGTATGATGCAATTTACATTTAAAGTGACCTGTTTATAGCCTCTCTCTAAATAGCGCCCGATTTTAAATAGTAGTACGATGCAATTTACATTAAAAGTGACCTGTCTATAGCACCTTATTTTGGTGAGTCCCAAGAGGGGGCGCTATAGACAGGTTTAACTGTATTTAAAAATATATTTTACTGTCTTCTTCTGGTTTCTTATCACCACTCAATCATATTAGGGTATCAAGCCTAAAGAGCTTGAGACTTTTAATGGCATCTGCTGGGGATGAGTAGAGATTCTACTGTTCTCTAAGCTTATGAACATAGAGGATGTTTAAATACCTTAGCCAAGAATTCCTCTCAAATGTTGGATACATACGCTCTGTGTTTCCCCTTTCTGGGATTAAAAAATATTGGGAGGGCTTGGCTCATCAATGGTGAACCCTCCTAGCAATTTTATCAGTTAAATCAACCATTCCACTATTATTATATTGGTATTGTTGATTAAAATGATTAAATTGCTAAGGGGGATTCACCACTGATGAGCCAAGCCCTCCCAATATTTTTTTCATCACATTAAGGAAAACACAGAGTAGGAAGTTTATTTATTTGATTTTTTTTTTAAATTATCTCTAGTACACGTGGTACAGGCCATGATAATCATAGTGGGTAGTTAGCGACTGCTTTTACTGTAAGCGCACCACATGTCTACACATGTGAAAAGCGGTTCGACTTTGCACTTACAAATGTGCCAGAGCCCCGTTTGGTTACTTGCACTCACTGGTGAGGTTGGACTTTTGCAAGAATCGGGGGCCATTAGAGCATTTTTTTTTTTTATCAGAAAAAAAGTGTCCAAAGCGGGAATTGAACCCGGGTCGTAGTGGTCAAAAACCAAACGGTTTAACCAGCCTTCCACCAACTCCCCCATTTATTTGATAAAAGAAAAAAAAATTGACTAAAAAAATGGTTACAATTTTTTAAAAAATAAATATCACATGTGTCAGATTGCTAAAAAATTTAATTAACCAAATATGGGCTGCATTTATTAACAAAAATATTCTATTAAATATCTATGTTCTTATATGAGCATAACTTAGCCTATTCATGGGATTTTTGAAGAATGGTTCATGCTAATATTAATTTTTAGATTTTAAAGCAAGTTTCAGTAAACAGAATTCAAATTTGTAAACACAATTTGGATTATAGATTATAGCTACAAGAAAATAAGACCTAATCCAAATAAACTAATAGTGTGTAACATTTTAGTAACAATGCTGTTACCAAATTGTCACACTATGAAATTTTTGGATTAGGTCTTATTACCTTGTAGAATTTAAATTGTTATCTTCATATTGTTGTACGTGCACCTTACCATAATAAGTTTTCCTCAGTTAAAGACACCAAAATATATAATGCGTTAAAAAGAAGGTTACCTTTATTTGGTGGCACATCTATTGACACCTCCCAATGATGTAGCCTACAAGTCATCATCAAATCAACTGACAATTTGATAAGGCACAATTTGGATTATAGATTATAAACACAAAGTAATTAGACCAAATCCAAATAAATAAATAGTGTGTGACGTTTCAGTGACAGTGTTGTTACCGAAATGTCACACACTATTTATTTATTTGGATTTGGTCTTATTACCTTGTGTTTACAACTGAAAATTTATTTTGCAACACTCTCAATATTTAAGCAGTGCTATCACAAGATTTAAAGTGACCTTTTGGTGTCCAAACTATCGATGACAATCATTATAAAGTAGAACTTCCATCAGAGAACACTCTCACTAGAGGACACCTCTCTACAATGAACAGTTTTCATTGCCAAAATTACCATTTTTACCTGTTAGCAACTCTTCCTAAGAGGGCAACTTTCTTTTGCTCTGAATCTAGGTATCCTTTACAAAAAGGTTCTACTGTGTACAGTTAATATGCATTTAAAAATAATCAGCTGAAATGAATGCTCCAAGAATGAGGCATAATTATTTATGAAAACAAAATTAAAAATAAACACAAGGTAATAAGACCAAATACAAATAAATAAAAAGTGTGTGACATTTTGGTAACAGCGTTGTTACCATCTTCAGTATAGTTTCAGTACTTTTGTCTGAAGATGGTAACAACACTGTTACTATAACGTTACACACTATTTATTTATTTGGATTTGGTCTTATTACCTTGTGTTTATAATCTATAATCCAAATTGTGCCTTATCAGAATTAAAAATTTTCAATTAGAATGCCAGCATATTAAAGCCAATAATTCTATTTTTTTACTTATCCCAAGTACACATGGCACAATCCTTGATAATCATGGTGGAAATAGTTAACAACTTATTATCCTATAAGTACACCACATGTCTGTCTACAAATGAAGAAATCAGTTTGACTAGTATGTCCTGGAAATACCATAAGTTTACTATGGAGATTGAATTATGAAATTATTATTTTATTAATTACTATAACATTGCCATTCTAAGAGAACTCCGCCTTTGCAGGTCCCAAGCCCGGATGAAAAAGGAGGAGGGGGAGCAGTAACAAGTTCACTAAAAAACCTGGGTTCTGCTGGCCCGGCTGATAGAACCCTGTAAGGGCTCCTAATCCAGGGATACAGGATGAGCAGCGTTTGTACTCCATGTTAGGAGCAGCTGCACATGGCGTCTGTTCCTCCTGTCAGAGGCGGCCATTTCTTTTGGTGCTAAGTCGGCCTACCACTGAGTAGTGCTCCCAGTCTTAATGACATAGGCAGACACAATCCACTTCACCCAGTCATGATGGTTGTCAAACAGACACCATCAAGGGTCACAACTTGATATCCTAATATGATTGAGTGGAGATAAGAAAGAAGAAGACCATTCTAAGAGAGCAAATATTGACACAGGATGTTTTTTATATTAATATCTGGGTGATTAAATATTGTATAGTGTATCCAATTCTTTTTATGAATTCTATAGAATATTAAATAATATAGGTTATATATATATAAATCATCCAGACTCTATCATTTAAAAAAATGCATATTTTATGGCGATCAAATTATTTTATCTATCTAATATTTCTAAGGGCAATGCATATAACTTTTGCCAAGAAACCATTTGTTTTGAAAGTTTTGGGTAGCAGCACTTCATGTGCATGTGGAATATGGGCATATAAAGAATTCAGTGGCCAACGGTATAAAACATGTTGTTGATGTTTCTTATCCCCTTGTGTAAAGATTACATGAATTCCATGAGTTCATGCTCCTCGAGCTGTTTTATGATGAGCAGCGGCCTCTCCCAAAGGTCCTGTTTAGTGCATCTAATGCAAGCCAAAATGTGTTCTGGAGCTGCAGGTACCAAACTACATTTTGGGCAAGTGAGATAAATTTTGTTATTATTTTCTATCTTCAATGGCTTGAGATGGCCTGTTCTAAATCTTGCTAGTGTTGTTTGATGCTGTCTATTTCTGATGTTCAGAGCTCCTCCTGGGTTCACTCCACTGTACCAACTGTGCTTAGGTAGGATCCTCCAATTCTTGTTTATTTTTGTTTTGGCTATTGTTTCTATTTCTTTAAAATAAAACATGATTTCCGACAGCCATAAACCAGGATCGAATCCAACATTGGACACTTTTTTTTTATATGTGAAGAACCTGTTCATATTATTCATTGTAAATAACATAAGCTAGGTTGTTATTTTTGAGCGGTACCTAATAAAGTTATTTTGGAACAGGTGGAACATGGGCTTGCTACATGAGAATCAAACAAAACCTTTCAAGAACAACATAGTTCTTTCACAAAGATGGGTGCATTGCCCTTCAAAATACAGTAAAACCTCCCTTTAGCAGACGCCTCTCTACAAAGGACAGTTTTCATTGGCAAAATTACCATTTTTTCAATTTAGCAACTCTCCAGTAAGAGGACACCTCTCCCTAAAGGACACTTGGCTGTGCAATTAGGTGTTGTTTTTTACAGGGAGGTTCTACTGTATTAGAAAAATTCAATATTTTATTGAAAATAAACTTTTTATTTCTAAATATATATTTATTATAAAATGCTGGAGAGAGTGATATTCGTAGAAATATATATGGTATGTGGGGTTGGTTATATCTTTATATTAAATTTATTGCATATATGTATTTGTGCCTTATACGTTTCCTTGGTATTTGATCAAACTGGTTAATATTTTAATAGAGGATATAGACACAAGGTAATAAGACCAAATCCAAATAAATAAATTGTATGTGACGTTTCGGTAACAGCGTTGTTACCATCTTCAGACAAAAGTATTGAATGAATGAAAATCTGAAGATGGTAACAGTGTTGTTACCGAAATGTCACACACTATTTATTTATTTGGATTTGGTCTTATTACCTTGTGTTTATAATCTATAATCCAATTTGTGCCTTATCATTAGAGGATATAGAGTTAGATATGGAAGAAGCATTTGTCACATTTTTAACCAAGGAAAATTCAAATTAACCCAATACTGGACATATAATCTTTTTTTAAGTCAGAAAATGGGGGTCGGTGCAAGGAAGGTCCTAAACTGTTGGTTTTTGACCGCTACGACCCGGGTTCGATTCTCGCATTGGGTACTTTTTTCTGATAAAAGAAAAAAAATGCTCCAATGGCCCCCGATTCTTGCAAAAGTCCAACCCCACCAGCGAGTGCAAGTAACCAAACAGGGCTCTGGCACTTTTGTAAGTGCAAAGTCAAACTGCTTTTCACATGTGTATACATGTGGTGCACTTACAGTAAAAGCAGTCGCCTACTTCTACCGACCATGATTATCATGGCCTGTACCACATGTACTAGGGATAAGCAAAAAAAAAAAAGTCAGAAAATGATACATTTTTTTAATGCTGTATCATGCTTGATAGTCAGAAACAAGATTCTTTCAGTGAACATTCACTCCAACAGAACACAGGCAAATTTAGCTAATATATTGCCACGTTTTTATTTTTTAAAACGCTAATTTTAGTTTAGTAAAACTTTATTTTTAAAGTTTATTATTTTAAAAGTGAAATGTTTGTTAATGAAATAGACATTTTGCCTAAACTCATTTATTGCTGCTTTCTTTTACAAGCCATTTGTTTATCTGTATTTTTACATATCGTTTTTATTGAGTTTTTACTAATTTAGTATGTACATCATTGACTTTTGATGAATGAGAAAAAGAAATTGAAAATAAACATATGAAAAATTAAAGTAACATTTTAAAGGAATTTATGTACAATTGAAAATTGTTTCTGTAACGTCTCAATATATACAACATAAAGTTGTGGGAAGATGATATTCATGTTCCAAAAGTAGCAACTCTCCCTTTAAATTGTATACTGAATGGCTTTTTGTCTGAATTTTCCAAAACTGGTGTTGTGGTTCATTTGTTATCATCAAATCTGGGTTTTGCGCATGTGGGTGATTTTGTGTTGATTGTTGATATGAATATGAGCATTTGAACACAAGGTAATAAGACCAAATCCAAATAAATAGTGTGCGACGCTCCAGTAACAACGCTTTTACCGAAACGTCACACACTATTTATTTATTTGGATTTGGTCTTATTACCTTGTGTTTATAATCTATAATCCAAATTGTGCATTATCATGAGCATTTGAATTTAATAATTAGACATTGATTTCAATATTATATATATGTTTATTTTCAAGAGCAAAGAGAGACTAATGAAAAAAAATATTCACAAGGTCATTAATTTGAAAAATTATATTTACAATAACAAACAAACAATGGTGCCACAGCAAAGAGAGACTAATGAAAAAAAATATTCACAGGGTCATTAATTTGAAAAATTATATTTACAATAACAAACAAACAATGGTGCCACAGGTAAAAAGTGTAACCAAGTTAAAAAAAAAAAGAGTAAAAATACATTACAGCCTCCCCTACTTCGATTTAGACATTTAGGCTCCTGAGTTCTTGTTGAATAAACATCATAGTCTTCAAGATGCTGAGGCCTTGAATGTTCCAATCTGTGTAGGGGTGGATCAGGCCTTTATCTAGATTCTCCTTCAGGTGAGTGTTCTGATCTATGTAGTTGATATGATTGGGGTCTCCATTATTTTATGGGGAACCCCAGTGGTGCGCAGGATATTTTGGAGAATTGTGTCGAGTTGATAAAGTCTTGGCACAATTTCACAAGTTTTTCAATATCCTTGTTGATATTTTTCCAAGTGCAGTATCGACGGGCAAGCCGCTTCATTTTCACAATCCCGAGATGTGTGGAATTTGGGGTACAGTCACTCTCAACAGAATTTAATTTGATTTCCTGTTTTAGCCTTGATAGTTCTTTGTATTTTTTTTTGTCTTTTTTTACTATCTTTTTTGGGAGATTTGAATAGTGACGCGTGATGTAAACATTAAGGGTAATTAGTCATTCTTATTTCATCACTGCCTTCGATCTCTAGGATTTTTTCTGATTAGCCTTTATTTTTTTAAAAACTCTTTGACTTTTATTTTTTATATATTATTTAATTATTAATTTAATATAAATAACTTGTTTTACACTTTAAAAAACACCATACACATAATATAAATGGATGAAATTACCTTTGAGATACTCTTGAAAAATATTTCGATTACAAAGCAGTACTTGATATAGCTGTCAAAATAAGTTCTCTTGATAATTTCAATTCTCTTATCTAATTTCTTTTCTGTTGATTGTTAATATAAAGACGAGAGTT
This sequence comes from Cordylochernes scorpioides, assembly GCA_030710605.1. NCBI lineage: Eukaryota > Metazoa > Arthropoda > Arachnida > Pseudoscorpiones > Chernetidae > Cordylochernes > Cordylochernes scorpioides. The sequence continues at coordinate 172,386,477 of CP092886.1, forward strand.
TAGGATTTAATAATTAGACATTGATTTCGATAATATTATGTTGATTTAAGAGCTAAGACTTATACAAAAATATTCACAAAATAATCAATAGAAAAACTATATTTACAATAACAAACAATGTTACCAGGTAAAAATACTGTTTCATAGATAAAAATATAAAACAGAGTTTCTGAAGTAAAAATACAGAGTAAAAATAATTACAGCGGTAACCTGAAAATGCCTTTTTTTTAGTGCATTTTTAAAAGAGAGGTGCAACTTTTTTGTACATATATTGGTTTTAAACTTTTAATTAGACATTTTCAATTTAATTAGACATTTTCAATTTTTATAGACACATGGATTTTTTTTATATAATCTTTATTTAAAAACACTTTAAAACATTTATGACAATATACTAAATATAATATTGAAATATGATTAGCTGATTTCTACTAATTTAAAATGAATAGAAACTCATATGAAGCAATATAAAAAGAAAGATAGAAAACTTTAATTAAGTTGGAATGCTTATAAGACGAAACTATGCAAAAAAAAAGTTTCTAAGTTATTGAACATCAATTATAGTTCTGAAAGAACAATAATGCAAAATTATATAAAAGGAGGCGAATTGATATTAAGAAAGAAAGAGGGATTTAAGACAGAAAAAATTTATTAAGCTATTTAGATTTTATTGATAATTTGTATACTAAATATATCTAGTATAACTTTTAAAAAATTGAGCTGAATTGCAAATATTTTAAACATTGAGTGTCGCAAACAACATTTTCATTGCATTAAAAAAGTTTAAAATGGCTCTGAAAAAACGTCATCCATTGAGTTGATCGACATAAATTCAGATGGAACTAAGCGAAAATTAAAAGAATATGCGGAATTGTTTATTAATAATTCACCTAAATTTAAAAATGTTAAACATCGCTCTTGCCATTTCAAGCGCTTCTTTCTTATAACAAGAATTATGTTCACCATTTTTTAGTTGTTTAAAATGTTCTTATATAAAGAATATATAAAAAAGTCAATGTGTCTAAATTAAAATTTAAAATGTCTAAATTAAAATTGAAAATGTCTAAATAAAAATTAAAGTGTCTAAATGAAAAATTTCAAATATAGAATATCTAATTAAAAGTTTAAAGCCTTTATATGTTGAAAATAGAGAAAAATCCATTTTAAATACATTAAATAGTGGCTTATCTTGTGGAAAAATATTGTTTAATAGAAACATCCAATATTTCGATGAGGCTCTTAGCCTATCTTCTTTTGGGATTCAAACATTGTTTTAAAAAATTCCAAACCTTTGAATCCCAGAAGAAGGTAGGCGAATGCCTCATAGAAATATTGGAATGATTCTATTAAAACTAGCAGTAAAAAATCATAAATTTAACAAGTAGGTTGATTTATTAAAAAAATATTTTAACTCCTTCTGTTCCTTGATGAAAAATTTTCGTTTATTTGGAATCGAGGTTCCTCGTTCTCATCTACTTCACTTTCTCGATTAACATTTATTTTCGACGGACTACTTCCAGAACCCATGTTTGGTTTTTCATCATTTTTATCGGTCGAGGATAAGGATTTATTTTAAAGATATGTGCTTCCCTATTCATAAAATTGATACTGTTTCTTGCTAGTTGAAGGCCATTTGTTTGAAACGTTTTGCGGTTCTCCTCGATTCGCCATCTTCTGTTTCTACTAATGCCTCTATCTTGATCAATTTAATGGAAAATTCCAGTATAACGGTATCTTTATCACTTTTTATTTTCTTCAGTTCAAAATTGATTTCCTCATGTTTGTTTCGTCATTGTTTCAAGCTGACAATTAATTTTCGCGTTTTTTTAAGAAAATCTCTTTCAAGTAGTATAAATGTCCGCAAATGCATTCTCATAATTACGAATTGATGTGAAATTATTTTGTGTGAGGTAAAATTTTATATTTAAAACAATGCTTCTACGATATACAACTTTCTTTCATCTGGTCTATTTATGCCAAGGCCTGTTACAAGGCTGTTCTAAAGTCGTCCACTGAAATATCAGCGACTGTATCAATCAGAGCTTCACATGGACCTATTTTATCGACATGAACATTTAATTTGTTTTTAAGGTCTGACTTCTAATGTCATTTATAGTCAACCCGCTTTGATTGATAGAATCAGGCGCGTCACTCAGTTTATATCTTTCAACATGGAATATCTATTCCGCGTAGGAATGTTTCTGTGTGTGCGCTATTGCATAGTCAGCGTAGAGTCGAAGTTTGTCCTTACCTTTATTCAATTGTTAATTTTCCCTGACATTCTCTTGTGTAATTATAGGGTCTTCTTACACCATTCTTACAAACTTGACGTGGAGAAGGGTACAATCCTGTCTTCTAGGAAGTTTTGTACAAGATTGATCAAAAGATCTGGACAGGCAAGTCCTTCGAGATTCTAAATGATGGCTGGTTTCCGAACAGTGTCGAATTCCCTGCTAATGTCTAGGCTTATGGCAAACGTTTTCTTCCGGTTGAACTGCCTTTCATCAAGGAACTAGGTAATTCTGAACAGGAAGAGTCTTCTGCTGACCCACCGTGCACAAATCTGAATTGGTTTTCTGAGAAACAACCGTGACGGTGCGCAAATTATTGCAGTCGAGAAAGAATACACCTTTTAAAAACTTTGGCGATGGTGTTCAGGAGATTAATGGATCTAAAATTCTCAAGCTGGTTGGTGGCAGGATTAGATACTTTGGGTAGAAGCATGAGACGAACTTCCTTCCAAGGACGAGGGAAGTGGCCCATGCTCAGGCATTTATTGAATATTTCTGCTAACAGTGAATTCTGAGAAGAACCGAAAGATCTAGGGCAGAGAGAACCCAAGCCGTCAGGTCCTGGTGATTTTCTTTTGCCACAGCGGTAGATTGCTCTCATGACTTCCTAAGGTTATAAAGTCGGGTTCATCTAAGTGCAGTGGCAGTGCACTCCTTGGTGGAAGCGGTCGTGTGTCAGGTGAGAAAAAGTGATCCAGAACTGCCCGACAAGTCTAGTCAGGAGAGAAAGGAGAGCCATCATAATGTTAAAGAATGGGTGGATCTCTTGGTGAGCTACGGCCGCGGGCGATAAAGCAGTGAATCGCGTTCCACGCCGCGGTTGAAACCTCATCGCATAGATTAAGCCACGAGTGATTTTTTTTACTTCCTGATAGCTGCTTTGAGCCTGTTGTAGCAAGCTAGATATATATTCCACGGAAAAAAACTCTGATAGGGCTTCGACTACTCTGACTGCAGCGGCGGAGGGTAATTGCCAGCTTTCTGAGCTGGCTCAGCTCGAAAGTTCACCACTGTTTGGATGGCCTAGAAGTGTTAGAGCGTCTCCGCATGGAGGAGTCGCAGGCAGCCTACAGGATGGAAGGAAGCAGAAGAGCCATTTTGTCCATGCCTTCTAGTGTGGAATCTATATGAAAGAGGACAGAAACTAGAGGTAGAGATGAATTGAGGGATTACTTAAAGTTGTGTTGTTGATACGATGATTCTATCCAAGTTGCAGATGACTCACTGTTGATTCTAGCTGGAAAGGTTGTCAATATTGGGATGAGAGATATATATATATATATATATTAGTGAAGACCATTTCCTCCAGTAAATTCCTAGAGGCATTGATAGCTTAAGAGCTGTAAAAGAAAAAAGTAATATCAATGGATGAAGTCAACGACCCGTTTGGCCACGTGAAACTCACAAGAGGGCCAAGAAAATGTAGATCATTATCGCAGGCGAAAGTTCCAAGGCTTGCTCCACGGGAATCTAGTCTTGGCCCTATGCCCCAGGTAGGAGAGTAAGAATTAACATCCATGCCAGGGATCACGGGAAGTGTTGACTGGTTGATCAGCTCCTCCAAATCAGTAAAGAAATCTTCGGCTGCTACATGACCATGTCAGTAAGCTGAACTCACCATAATGCCACTCTGTTCCAAAAATATGGCAATTGAAGTTATTACAGTGTTGGGAGAGCCTAGAGTGATGGCGTATAGATTCATCTATGCAACAATTCCCGAAGGAATGTAGGAGCTCGTGTCAAAAAATTCTTGGAAGCCGGAAGTAGGCTAGTTGAAGTTATAAGGTAGTTATTGAAGGAGTACGATGCTGTCCTGTGTCTAGTTAACCCAGTTAGAAATTTCTAGAATAGCAGATCGGAATTTTAGAACGTTTGTTGTAGGACACGTAAGGGCTTAGACATTGCTACCAACGCGATCTGGAAATATTCTCCTTCACAAAGGAGCATGTGAAAGAAGTGGTCGAGTGGTTGATCTGAGCACCAGCTTTTTTACTGCCATGCTAGCAACGAACCTGACTTGTTTCGGCCGATCATTTATTACCTTCATGTTCCGCTGAGCCGCAACGGTAGCAGGTGTACTCACGTCTGCTACAGATGCCAAAAAATGTAGTGGAATTGCGTGGCTCATCAGTAAAATTTAGATGATTCAGGGGCCTGCTCTTTTATTTTAGTATGCAATAAGAACTGTAAGAATTGTTTTTAAACTGATGAGAGAATTCCTCTTGATATATATTATCTTCACTGTAGGAACACCGTGCAATATATTTATTATTTTTAAAATGAAGATGAAATTTTAGAGAATTTTATTCAACACTTTATCCAACTTTTTTCCAAATACATGCGCTCGTCTGTGTGTGGGGCGAATTTTTTCTTACTTAAAATCATAAAATACCTTCTCAATTAATAACTATAAGAACTCCAGGTCATTTTTACGATTTTTATATTCTCATTATATTTATTTACAAGCGTACAATATTTTCAGTAAGAATTTTACAAAATGACTGATTAAGCTCGCAGCATTGATTTCGGGGAAATATTACTGAGACTTTTTCAATCCAATAAGTGCCCAGGTTTTGTGAGCTAACGGAGGAGCAGGCTGCTGGCCTCCTAGTATTAAAAGTATGATTCTCTGCTCTTAATATATGCCATCAAAGGAAATTATTAAGAACATTTTTGCGTAAAAGCTTTTTTGTGAGTGGAATACATTATTACATTAGGAAAATTTTATAAAAATCATTTAAGAGTTTTTTTATATGGAGAATATATCTCTTAAAATCGATCATATATAATTATCTTTGATCAAAGTTGAGTTGATTCTACTTTAAAATATATGCCGCAGGTGCACTCAAGAATAATTAACTCAATTTTAGAGAAAAACTATATTAAATTTATATAAGATCAATTCGTATTTAGCATCGTGCTTTGATTTTATTGTGAGCATTCGTTTCCAATTATTATCATTCGCTATATACATACGCTTACTATATATTTAACAGCAGAGAAAATTGTCATTTTTTATTTATTTAACTATCTTAAAACGTAATGCTGTACATAGAAATATGTGATCGATGTTTTTATGAATAAAATATTTAATAGGTTATGCAAAATACTTTTTGTTGCACTTTATTAGGGTCCTCGGATGACCTGAAAACATATAGCAGGCACACGATGAAGTCAAATTCAACTTCCCAGTGTATCTACGAGTGTGAAAATCTACGCGACCGTCTCCTTGTCGCAGGCCATTACTCTCTTACGTAGTTTTTTAATAACTATTTATTCTCTCTTATTTTAACCTGATTTTGAATTACTTTTATATATTTTTAAAAGACGATTCGAATTAATTCTTTGATTTGTTTCAAATATTGTGTTTATATACTATGTGCATGCTTCCAACAAATTCATTCTTTTGACAAGAATATAAGCGAATATAATTTTTTCTGCTGTCCATGGTTTGCTTAAATGCCTTGACAAAGAATTCCTTTACGGTGTCGGATATATGAGCAGAATAGTTCAAAACAATATTAAAGCGGTATGGTGTATTAAATTAAAAAAACCGCTGAAAGAATTGGCCACTTGATGAGCCATATATTTTCCCCATTTTCTCATTCCAATAATGAGAGAAAAATATTTGTGTTTTTCATTAAAACAAAATTCGTGTTTAAATTATTTTATATCTTAAATATTTTTTCTCTTCTAATTGTTTTTATATAATTTCACTTACTACTATATCACTAATATCTTTGAACGTGGAGAGATCCTGACTTTCTATTGCAGAGTCTCGAAGCGATTTTTATATCTGTGACAAAAAGCAACATAAAGCAACGTCGGGCCCGGTCACAGTATACTGGAGAGGATGAGCTGTAAGCTCGGGGAATAAACTGTCGATTTTCTTCAACCAGAAGCCAGGCTATACATTTTTTATTTTTGTATTTTATCATAACATTTTTCTACTCTATAAACCTCCCACTATAAGCGTCTGCTCTCCAGGGAGAGATAGAACTTGAGTGTTATAAATATCTCTCTTAATAAATTATAATTTTGTTTTCACACACACAATTGAATAAATTGCCGTGTCATTCTGATGTTGTCTTTCCTCATTTTACTACGTGACATTTTTGTGGAGATGCTGGTTAGATTAGGAAAGACAAACTGAAGATTGACAAGAAGACCTTGAGGCCATAGTGCTGTGGACTACTTCCTACTTGTGTATATAACTGACATGATTATCAAGCCTATAGCGTGAAAACTTTGATAATAACGCCCCAAGGCTAAACGTATCATCTATAGTTGGCTATAAATGTGGAGATTGCTGGAAGAAGAATGGCGAGAATTATAGTGAAAAATGACATCATTGCGACTTGCAGAAATGAAGAGATCACTCATAAATCACGGGGGTCCCATAGAGTTAATTTCATTATAAATAAATATCTTGAGGTGGTGGTGTCTTGTTCTGTTCATACAGCAGTCTACTCAGCTCTCCCATTTTCTTCGAGTTCCATTTATATTTAATTGGTAAGGGGGGGGGGGGGGGGGGGGTGCCATTGCCCCGTCATTACCCCGTTAGTCAGCCACATTTAAGAGTTCCATTAAGGCCTTCACAGTTACCGTAGCGGCTCGGGGCTCACGAAACCATACTTCACCCTACATGGCAGTCCCTTACTTGTGCTGCTTCTCCCGCCCGCCACGTAGAGAAGGGGTTGGACTTCTGGGCAGGAAATAAATATCTTTTAAAATATCACATTGAAATGTATAAAATCCTGAAAGAATAATTAACATCTTTCTCTTCAATATTTCATTAAATGAATCACACACATAATCTACATCTCTATATATAAAAATGAATGTATGTGTGTCTGTTTGTCCTTTATGCCTGACCAAACCACTCATTGGAACGCCATGAAACTTTGGGAAGTTGTTTAGTATAGTACTGGGAAGGTTTCTAGCAAATAAAATTTTTGAAAAAACTTTTCGCCTTAAAATAATCAAGATAAATATTCTAATTTATCTGTTATAATTCAACAATCTGCTCTAAATATTATCATGATGATACGATGATTTTGTAATGTAGAAAATTAGGAAAGACAAAATTCAGGATGACACGGCAATTTATTTGAGACAAGAATAATGATACAATTCCAAAGCAAAGATACTATTCCTTTAACTTCCAATTCCCGAGGGAACCAATTAATATTGATTTTATTCAACTTATCGAGTATTTTTCAAGGGACCGGGAAAAAATGTTCACTAGATAAAACGATGATTTTGTAATGTAGAAAATTAGGAAAGACAAAATTCAGGATGACACGGCACACAGGGACCGGGAAAAAATGTTCACTTTATCGAGAGATTCAAATTTACGATTTTCAAATTATCAAAATGTATCTATTTTTTTTTATAAGTTTATAGAGAATTTCTTGTAATAAAAGACACTTCGGCCAGTGAATCTTTTTATTGTCTCGACGTTTCGACAAAAATCTTTTGTCCTCGTCAGGAGCGAACAAAAATTAAAACATTAGGCAAGGCGTTAGAAATTATTCTAAGGCTGCAAGGGCGTTCTCACGCGATATTCGAAATTTTGTACAACATCTAAAGCACGAGTCAAAAACAAATATTTAACTCACAAAAGACTATGATCTTTTAAATAAAGTATTTAAATATTTATAATGAGAAATTATAAAACAAAAAAAATATATATATATAAAAAATCAAATAATATTTACAAAGATTTTACAATAGTATAAATAAATCTATTTCTATTATGTACAATTTATACCTACCATTTTAACTAATCTTTAAATTTAAAAACGAATTGTACTGTTGCGGAATATCTTCAAATATATTTATAGATCTTTTCCCCATTTCCCGTGATACCCATCCCTCTAAAAATAATCTTTCTTTTTTAAATTTTATATTCCTATGAAATATCTCAATATCATTCCAATCTGGCCTATGTCCTGAATATAAAGCATGTTCCCCAATTTTGCTTAACGCCCTTCTCCCCATTAAACCCTGTTGGTGTTCTTTAATCCTGATCTCTAAATTACGGCCGGTTTCTCCTACATAAATTTTGTCACATTCTGTGCATTTAATCCCATAAATCACATTATTTGGTTTTGTTATGTTAATTCTATCTTTCATTATGTTATTTCTAGTTAAAAATTCCCTTTTTGTCCCCGTGCTATACCAAATACAGTAGAACTTGGATAATTCGAACTTCTTTAATTCGAAAACCTCTTTAATTCGAATATTTATCTTGGTCCCTAGAATTTCCTATATAAATAATGTTAAAAAATCGTGGTTAATTCGAATTCTGTCTTGGATAATTCGAACTTTTACGAGTTAAAATAAGGACCTGATGCCGGTTCAAGGCGTGAAATTTTGCGAAATGACGTTGTAATATTGTAACAACGAATTTGTTATTTTATTATTATTAATTATTTTCTTAACAGAGTTATCAATTTTTATGTTTATATTTTGCTACTCTGTAAACTTCCCTCATTGCTTATCTTTTATTTTATCAAATATAGTTTGTCCTTGGATTTTTGAGACTCCTTATTTATCAAGAAAGCTTAAAGGAGCGAATATGTCGGCGCTTCGAACATACAAAACTTTGACGTTGGCTGAAAAAATAGCGGCGATTAAAGAAGTAGATATAGGGATGAAAAAAAAACCCGATATTGCTAAGGACTTTGGGATTCCTCGAAACACGTTGTCGACGTACTTAAAAAATAAAGAAAAAATTCTCAGGAGTGAAAGTGAGTGTGATAAAGGCCGAAAAAGGTTAAGGGAGCCGGGAAATCCTGATTTGGACAAATGTGTTTTAAAATGGTTCAAGCAAGCAAGAGATAAGAAGATTCCCGTGAGTGGTCACCTTATAAGAAGCAAAGCTGAACAATTTGCTACTGAAATGGGGAAAACCGATTTTAAGGCGAGTTCTGGGTGGCTAGATGGCTTCAAAGAACGCAACAAAATTTCGTTCAAAACCATTTGTGGAGAAAGTGGGGCCGTTAATCTACAAGTAGCCGAACAATGGAAACATAATTTACGGGAATTGATCCAGGATAAAGACGCTAGAGACGTCTTCAATGTTGATGAAACGGGTCTTTTTTTTTAAATGCACCCCTGACAAAACGCTAGCTTTTAAGCATGAAAAATGTCACGGGGGAAAACTAAGCAAAGAGAGAGTCACTCTCCTGGTTGGTGCAAATATGGATGGATCTGAAAAGCTTCCTCTATTGATGATAGGCAAGGCAGCCAATCCACGGTGTTTCAAGAACGTCAAAACGAAGCCAGTAGACTATGCAAACAGCGCAAGAGCTTGGATGACTAGTTATCTTTTTGAGAAGTGGCTGTTGAACTTGGACAAAAAGTTCTCAAAAGAAAAACGAAAAGTTATTTTATTTATCGATAGCTGTACTGCACACAACTCAATCCCTCCAATGGAAAATGTGGAAGTAATTTTTTTTCCTTCCAACATGACTTCGGTTATCCAGCCCATGGACAAGGGAGTCATCAAAAATCTTAAGCATTTTTACAGACGGTTTCTAGTTGAGAACATATTGACAGGAGATTCCGAAGCCCTTAAAATCAAACTAGACGTTCTTCAAGCCTCTCGATTGTGTAAGAAAGCTTGGGACCAAGTAACGTCCGAAACGTTCAAACACTGTTTTAAAAAAGCTGGTTTCGTAAAAAAGGAGGAGGATGAAGAAAATGCAGATGATATTATAGCGGAAACGATGCCTTCATTTGACGGCTGGGAGGACGACATTTCTAATCCTACCATCTCGTATGACGATTTCTTAAACGTGGATGACGATGTTGCAGTATGTGGTGAGATAACCGACGCAGATATCATCGCTGAAGTGCTCAACCACAACATTGAAAAACAAGACGGCGACGAGGCATCGGGTGATGAAGACGAGTCATCAGTTGCCGGGGAAATGAACGTTCCAAGTGCGGCCGAAGCAACGAACTATATCATGCAACTTAGACGCTTTTTTGAAAGTAAAAATGACGTAAGTCCCTCTATTTTCCACTCGTTGAATATGTTAGAATCCTTTGTCCTTACTGAAAGACTTAATTCTAGAAAACAGGCTAAGATTTCTGACTTCTTTGGCAAAAATTAAATTTCAGAGTTCCAACGAAGCAGAATAATCTGTACATTTTTTTAACCAGCAATCTGCCTTTTTTTTGTACATTAATACATCAGTTTTGAAATTTTTTAATATGTGTGTATATAGTATATACATACAATTATTGCACATAATCTAAATATACGGTAAAAATGTAAATTTACAGCAACTAATGTTATTCTTAATAAAGGAATTGATCGAAATTGTGAGATTTTTATTGTTTTAAGCCTTTTTATTCAAAACATCTTTAATTCGAATTTTTGGATAATTCGAATTTTTTTATGGTCCCTTGGGGTTCGAATTATCCAAGTTCGACTGTATTATATTTAAATTTTCTCAAAATTCTAGATATTTCGTTGTCGACATCTCTGATGTATGGAATTATTATATTATTGTAATCGTCTTTATTCCTATTTAAATTTGGCCTACCTATTTCATATCTTCTTATCCATTTGTTTGTAAAACCAATTGGATAATCAGATTGTTCTAGTTCTGCTCTAATTTTCATTATCTCTTTTTTATAAATATCTCGGTCTGTGCATACCTGTTTGGCTCTTTGTACAAGAGATTTTATCACCTGCCTTTTATGTATTATAGGATTATTGGAATTAAAATTTAGATGTATCCCACAGTCTGTTGGCTTTCTGAAAACGCTGGTTATAATAGAACCATCTACTTTGCGAGTTAGTCCTACATCTAAGAATGATAAAAATCCTTCTCGTTCTATCTCGACCGTGAATTCTATTCCTCTTTCTAAATTATTCAACATGACCATGATTTCATTAAGATTTTCTTTGCGGATCACTGCGAAAATATCATCTATATAGCGTCCCCAGACTTTTATTCCCTCGATTAAGATTGCCTTTTTATCTACCGATGCCATTACGATGTCAGCAATGATCATGCTAGTAGGGCAACCCATAGCAGTGCCGTCTTTTTGCTTGTAAAATTTATCCCTATATCTAAAGTAAATATTATCTAAACATAACCTGAAGCCTTCTATCATTTCGTTGATTTCTAATCCCTTGTTTACACAATCTTGCCTTTTCACCTCGAAATATTCTTTTAGCTCTTTTTGAGCTAGAGTTCTATTAATATTGGTGAAAAGTGATTTGACATCAAAGGATACCATTATTTCATGGTCATTTAACCGTAGGTTTTTAACTATGTCTAATAGTTCTTTTCTATTTCTAATCTCTAACCCGGAAATTTTACTTGTACTCGGTACCTGTTTTTTAAGCCAGTCCGCTAAACCTCTGGTGGGGGCCTTGAATCCTGACACAATGGGCCGTAGGGGAACTCCTTCTTTATGGATCTTTGGTAGTCCTTTGAAGAGAGGTGCGGCAACATCTTCTAACTTCATTTTTCTTATATCAATGTCCTTAGATTTCATGCTTTTTATGAATTTTGATATTTTGAGTTTTATCTTTTTAGTTGGGTCTTCGCGAATTTCTTCATATGTATTATTATCGTTGAGAAGGCTCTTTATCTTATCATTGTAATCGTCTCTCTTCATCACAACTGTCTTGCCTCCTTTATCTGCTTTAGTTATAACTATTTCCTCATCATTTTTTAATTTCTTTATAGCCCCCCATTCGGAGCGTTTTGTCTTCTCTAACTCAAATTTCTTTTGGTTTTTTGTTGTCCTTGATATAACATTTGAAATTATGTTTCTTATATTAATTTTATAATTTTCATTTAAATTCCTAATCCCATTTTCAATGTTAGAAATTAATCTAATGTAATCAGTTTTGAGAGGCATAGGTCTATAGTTTGACCCTTTATCAAGAAGCCTCAACTGATCTTCAGTTAGATCCTTCCCTGAGATGTTGCATACTCTTCTAGGATCGACCTTCTTGATTCTAGGAGCCCATCTGTCCAGTTTGTTCCTCATTGTGATCATTAGCCTTTCTTCTATTTTCTTTATCTTTCTCTGTATACTCTCCACTAGAATTTCCATGTAATTTATATCTAAAAATTCTGAAATAGCACTTCGCTGACTCGTCAAATATTGTTTCTGTATATGTACCATTCTGTGAGATTCTTGGATGCGTGCCTTGACGAACTGAAGACTTGCTCTTCTGGCAATCTGTCTTCCAAAGGAAGTTCTAACCAGCGCTTTTACATTCAGGCTCGGGGGAATGATATTGAGATCTTTGATACGGTGATTAAAATATAAAGAATGTTTTGCCCTTGCATACTTGATCATAGTCTTCTCTAGTTGCCTTGCCATCTTGAATACCTCGGGACCAAAATTGGTCTTAATTATCGTGAAGATAGAGGCTGCCTGGCCGGCATTCATATTTCTTGTAATAAAAGACACTTCGGCCAGTGAATCTTTTTATTGTCTCGACGTTTCGACAAAAATCTTTTGTCCTCGTCAGGAGCGAACAAAAATTAAAACATTAGGCAAGGCGTTAGAAATTATTCTAAGGCTGCAAGGGCGTTCTCACGCGATATTCGAAATTTTGTACAACATCTAAAGCACGAGTCAAAAACAAATATTTAACTCACAAAAGACTATGATCTTTTAAATAAAGTATTTAAATATTTATAATGAGAAATTATAAAACAAAAATATATATATATATAAAAAATCAAATAATATTTACAAAGATTTTACAATAGTATAAATAAATCTATTTCTATTATGTACAATTTATACCTACCATTTTAACTAATCTTTAAATTTAAAAACGAATTGTACTGTTGCGGAGAGTTACTATAGAGAATTGTTTTAACAAATGTTCGTTAGACAAACCTTTACTCGGGTAAAACCCGGGCGAAGCCGTGTACGTCCGCTAGTATAATATAAAATACAATATGTATGTTATATCATATAGTATAAACACACACTGTGCTTTGGATTAAATAGACAAAAATAATTGTAATATCGTATTGTTATGAAAAAATATGCTTATAACAACTTCTCCCTAGCGGAATCGGTTCAAAGAATCGTGAAATTGAGCTAAAATGATGGAACCAGCGGAACATAGGAAACGATGGATGTTAGTTTTGGTTCTGTGTGTCACGATAGGGATGTTTTGAAAAAAAAAAGCATGAGGAGAGATTAAGAAATGATTCGGGCTGTATTGTCCAATGACGGAATTCCCTGAATACCTCTAGAGATTACGTGAGAGCTGAGATAGGCAGTAAACAAGAGAAAGGAGATTAAAACTACTCCTTGATATGACCTATCCAGCAGTGACGTCATCCAGCTTTATTTATAGTTTTTATCTCTCTATTAAGAAATGCGCGTCGGCTTTTCTCCATATATTGTGTTCGCCGTCTTTTGTAGGCTTGCTTCTAAGAATATAATTAATTAAAAAGCTGCTCTCTTTGTTATCAAATCTCTTTTCACGTAAATAATTGCTTTATTAAAATTCTTGAGAGAATATACTTTTCAATATAAAAAGCTTTAATTTCATTATATTATTTAGAGTAAAGAGTTTATGCTTATTGGAGCGCGAAAGACTTTCAAAAAAAGCTGCTATATTTTAATTTAGATTCTAAAATTTTTAATATATAATTTTTATACTTGATTTCATAAATGAATGGAGGCCTCAGGTGTGTATAATGTGGCTATTGAATATGTGGCTTTTCTCATGATATGTATTCAATGAACACATAACACACAAGCGCATATATTATTTGTTTTTACTATAATATATTTATATTCTAAACCCTTTTTTTTCCTTAAATAAATAAATGGAGTCTCTCTCTTCAGTTGTATATATATATAAACACTATATATATGACGGTCAATAGATGGCGTCAGGTTATGAAGTTTATTTTGACGGGAGAGGCGCCCTATGCTTCTATGGATCAATTTCCCCCCCAATTTTTCCATCTATATTCTGGCCATATATATGGCCCAGCCACCTTGCCAGCAAAACACCTCTTTGGTAGATTGTGAAGATTTCATTAGATCCCGTGTGGATCTCATAGAATAAAGTCCGCCCTAGACTGACGAGGGCCATTAGCCCGAAACCATGGTCTCTAGGTGGACGCTTCTCAGTTTGCCAAAGCAGGTGTTGTGGTTTTGTCACCGACTCGAGGCTGCTAGTTTGCGGCGACGGTCAATAGATGGCGTCAGGTTTTGACGTTTATTTTGACGGGAGAAGCGCCCTATGCTTATATATATACTGTAAATAGTCTTTATATATCGCGATTTATAAAATTCAATTACTACCACTGACTGATACACGCCTATATTTGTTTATTATTATTATATTAAGTGACTTCTTCTTTAAATTTGACAGAAAAGAGAGGACCTTTGAACTTCGGCTGATTGAATTATATTGCAAGACAGTGCGTGCCAGGCCTAACAAGGCTTTAACCATATTTATATATGTTTCTAGCCAACATTCAATTCCTGAACTTCCACACCCACCCTATTTCCCAGATCTCTCCTCCTTTATAACTTTGTAACTAACTTTGTAATGAGACAATTTTTCAGCATTAATTAAAGCTAATGCTATTTTAATTGTTGATTCCATTAATTATATATATGCCGCATCGATATATTAATTAGGTTAGAAAAACAATCAGAAAATTATTTTAAAGTAAGCATGTCAAGTTCTTTATACCTTAAATTCCATCAAAAATCTTCCTTTTCAATGTTTTTTAAAATTTATTTTGGAAATAGAAAAAGTCACAAGAATGGGAGATAATCTGGCTAATAAGGTGGGTGTGGAAGTTCAGGAATTGAGTATGTGACTAGAAATTTAGATATCATCAACTCTACAACATCAACCAAGGTACAAAGATCTTCTGTAAAATTTATGGCAAAGTTGCTTCAACACTTCCGGATAATGATTACCTTCAACAGCCTATCCAGCAGGAACAAATTCATAGTGTATTATTCCAAACGGTAATTAAAACAGCAATCATGATTGTCTTAATTTTGGATTCGTTCTGCCTCATTTTTTCCTTTGCGGGTGAAGAAGGTCCTCTCCACTCTATTTGCTCTTATTTAGTTTCAGGATCGTATTGTTAACACCACAACCTATATCCCTTGCAATGATTTATTGTAAAACTCTTAATTATTCTGTGATGCATTTAGAAGATCCTGGCATGTTGAAGTCCTAAATTCCTTTCTTTATTAGCGCTAAAATTTGGGCACACACACATTTGTAACACATTTTCTCCTTCAAAATTTCCGAAACGATTTCAAAACAACTCTCTAATGAAATTCCAATATTTTCGTTATGAAAGGAATGGGTTATACCAATATATCTATCATTGGATATTGATTTTTTAATTCTATTGTCATTTACAATAATTATAATAAACCAATTTGCTATTGCAACCTTTGGATAAGCCCATTGTGGGTTCCTTTCTTTATAATAATTTTTCTTGTGGAAGGGCATCTCGTTCGATTCCCATCTTTAAGGCTTTCCATTCTAACTTTCGAATATCATTTAAAAATATTTGAACGTAATAAAGAATGATTACCCCATAACTTTGGTAGTAATTTCAAAGGATTGAGTTGGCAATATATATTTCCTAAGTTAAAATTGAACTTTACGTTTGCACACTATTCCATGATTTTGGCGGCCATTGTTCTGTAGAATTCTTATGATGTCATTACTTGAGCAGAATCGTGCGCGCGCGCAACACACGTGGTCAAATGGTGGCACTCATTCTTTTAACTCAGTAAGCCTTATAATTTTGCGTGTGTGTGTTTGTCAAAAATTCAATTTAATATTATTTTTATTAATTAGATTTATTTTTTTTTAAATAGAGCAATCCATAGATAAATCTTTGATATATTTTACCAATATATGCCTTTTAAATTAAAGATTTAAATCTGTCTCGATACCTTTTTTAATTGACTTATACATACATAGAAAAAAAACGTTTATATGCATTTTAAGATGAATCGCATGTTTTATCCATGAGATAGAGATATTTATAAAATCAATTGCCATCTATATACGTATATATCGATAAAATGTGTAACAAATAAATTTACTGACAATGTTTTCTTTTCAATAATATCATCAAATATTATCACTACAGACCTTACTGCAATGATATAAGTTATTGAATGAGAAGGTTTGGCTCATTTATAAATTCAATTGCCATCTATCGATAAAATTTGTAACAAATAAATTTGCTGGTAAGAGTCAAGCCCTCTCATTCAATAACTTATATCATTGCAGTAAGGTCTGTAGAGATAATCTTTGATGATATTATTGAAAAGAAAGACATTGCCAGTAAATTTATTTGTTACAAACTCTATAGATAGAGATATATTTATCGAATCAATCAATACGTGGTTCGTCCACCTCTGGCCGTTATGCGAGCTGTTATTCACTTGGCATCGGGTGATTGCGGTGACGGATATCATCTTTTGAGATATTTGTCTCTCTGTATCCTTAAAAAAATAATAAATGCGACAGGCGACATCAAATACATCACTTCCTTAAGTTTTTTCCATGCGTGTACATGCTAAAAGGTACAACTTCCTTTAGTTTTGTCCATGAGTTTATATAAGAAAAAAATATTTAGTTGAGAACTTGATATAAATATATGTGTCAACATTGTATAATTCCGGCTACTCTCTCTAAGTTTGCATATAGAGATATATAACATATAATATATATAGGTGCTGCAATCATCACTCCGCCCACCCAAGTCTGTACGACCTGAAAGCACCACCAACGGCAACGCTGTATCGGCCCATCAGCGGCAACATGCGGCGGAACTCTCCGCTGATTAGCTGGACGGCGTCTAAGGTAATTTTAGCGGCGGGGGTGCGGGGAACCTTCACCGGTGACCTGAGAACCAACCCATCACCAACTGACTTGGCCCACTTAAAACAATTTAGAGCTTTACGATTAGGCACAATTGACAATTTAAACAATTTTATTGATTCTTCTAATCAATTGTTACAGAAAAACAATATCAAATAAAGGATAATACACACAAAGCTTTATCAAGACCACCGGTCTCATGAAATAAAGGATAATATATAATAAGGAAGTAAATAAAGGGTAGATAAAATGTAGAGAAATATATATAGCTGTATAAGTGTGCACAAATTTCTTCAGCAAGGGAGGCTTCCCTACCTTGAGAGAGTCCTCCTCCAGACAAGGTCTTCTTGAACACTTCTCAGTTCCACGTCGAGGAAGAACTTATAGATGTGGGTCTTGGCAGACGCCAGGATGGCCGGGGCGTCATCATCCAGGCCTCGCTCGAAGACTCAGCCCTGATTACTTACGATTAGGTTCATAAACTTAAAATTAATTCCGTAAAATGTATTATATATATATTTTTCAAAATTGTGCGCTAATATTCATATTCTTCACTTATTGATGATGCATTTAAAATCCACCGAAATAATTTTCTAAAGTAAATTTAATTGCAACGGAAATGTATAGTGGTACATTTGAGGAATGGAAAAAGGTAAAAGAAATTTCATTAAGACATCTAATAACATAAAAACGATAAGAGAGAGATTGTATTCCTTGTCGAGAAATAAGAACTTAGAGTCCTAAAAATAATCCTCAACATAATACCCTCAGTTGTGCCTCCGGGTACTTTATAAAACAGTCGTATAAATTGGGTGCCCCGCACAAAAGAAGAAAGATGGCTAAACATAAAGTCTCTCTCCTTCTCCATGGACATAAATCATACACAAAATCATAAATAATCCTCCTGAGTTCACCAAGTGAAATAAAAAGTGCTGGTTTTATAGCTCGTATTTGTTATGCACTAATAAATCGAGAAACCTAAGCGCAGAAGCTATTTGGGGATGAATGCATTGAGGTACCGTGTAAAGGAGATGGGAGAACTCCACTATCTTATATATATTCTTCTAACCAATAATCTTAAGTGCGAGGCCTAGAGAAGCTTTATTCGACAACTAAAACTACATTCATGAAATGATTCGACATCCTTCAATAGTGAATATGATCAAATGAAGAGAAAGTCTAAAAGAAGACGCTGAAGGTAGTTTTATATCATCTTTATGTTCTGTGTGTGTGTGCAGGTAAGCACATAAATAATGAACATCGTCCTATAAATTCGCAGTTAGTCGTAATAAGAATATATAAATGCAGTAGAAACCAGGCAGTAAAGAGAAGGTTCATAGAAATACTTGCCATTGCACAACAGACGACTAGAGAACCGCAAAGGTGATGTAAAGACCTAATAGAGTTGTTCTCTCAACCTTGTCCTAATCCTTGGGCTGTTTGGAAAAAAATATATTTTTGAAGGAAAAATTACGGCCTTCCACGTGCTGCAGCAGTATCTAATTAAAAAAAAAGATTTATAGACAACAAAAAGCTTTATTAATACTTTTTGGTCTTATACAAATTCTCCGAGCAGAAATGTAGGGTACATGCTGTAATAACAGTAATAATACCAGTAATTAGCAATGTTTTTCACAGTGTATCAAATAATCACGTCATCCACCGCATCTTTGGGCCGTCATAGTGTCCTCAATACGAATCAGAGGTGATCTGCTATCATAAAAAATGGCTCCCCAAACCCTAATGCCGCGAGTCGTGATGTGTGGCGTTCCACAGATGCGACCGGATTGGACCTGTCTCCAAGACGGCGCCAAACTCTTATTAGGTGACTGTCTTTGTCAAAACATAAATGAGATTCATCTGTGAAAACTACCTTGTGCCATTCCGGTTTCCATGTGGTTCTATCTCGACAAAATTGCAAACGGAGATGTATATGCCGTTGGGTCAGTCTTCTTAACGGGCGCAATAAGTGTAGCCGCCGGCGACCAATCTGCCTAGAATGGTTCTGGTCGTTATGGAGGAATCAAGAGTGTCCTGCACATTCTGAAAAACGGTGACAGAAGTGGACTGTGGGGCCATCAACGCCAATCGGCTGATGAGTCAGTCCACGCATGCTGACGTCATTCTGACTGCATAGCACCCTTCAATCGCGCCACATTTCCTTGTCCCAACCATCTTCGCCTTAGTCGGTGCACTATGGACGCCTCTAGGCATATGTCCGTAGAGATTTGATGTATTCACAACACGGCCCTTCCGAATCCAATCACCATACCTCTCGTGAAATCGTCTGTCTGCTGGAACTACCTCAGCTGGCCGCGGCTTGACATTCTCTGCTACTAAACGTTTTCTTTGAGTAAAAAAAAAAAAATCAAATGATTTTTCTGTCAGACAGAGAGGTGCAAATATTGGCAAATTTACACAAGTTTCTTCTCTTATATCTCTATCAACATGCGCAATTGGCATAATTTGAATAACTCCGTGAGCTAACATCACCCTGAAATTCGCATATTTTTCTGTCCAGTGTGTATACATATATAACCTGGCGTTGCCCGTGTTCTGCTCGAATGTATGTTTCCCGAAATAATTGGTTTCTGCCCATCAAACAAGAAGCAGCAATATTATCATCATAATTTTCTAACTAAAAAGTAATTAAATTACTACGTTATATGCTTAGTTAATTTGAAATTTAATCAAATGAAAATGTAACAAAGACTCCTTCCAGACTTAACTACATATCATGTTAAAATTTCAGTGAGATTGGTTATATATTGATGAAACATATATGAGAGAGAGAGAGGAACAAATAAATAAATATACTACGTTGACTTTTATATATAGCGAGATAATAATAGAATTATAGATACGCCCTTGATATATAAATACCTTTATGTATTGTCACTTTTTCGGAATTGGATCAGGACGTAGGAGTCGCAGGGACATTGTCCTGCCTCTGCACGCAAAGTTCTCGTTAGGGCTATTACCTAGATAATTGGGATCCAGCCCTGCGGTGGAAATTTCCCAATACACCTTCGGACATGTCTCTCTCTCTCTCTCTGTTGCTTGAAAATGACTAATTGAAATCTCAATATCTCTTCATGCTCGAGTACATGGGAAAAGGGTAAAACGAAGTAAAGCATTGGTCATAAAAACTGTAAAAAAGCCGTATATTAGAAAAGACTCGTTTATACTGAATATGAGGAAGAAAACATGATATATATTTTTAAATGTGAATATTTTCTTCGTTATATCAAAATTTTATGAGAGGGTTTATATAAAAAATATAAAATATACAAATATGAGAACATAAAATAGTAATATAATCATTTTATTTGCGATCGAACGTTGCGACCCACTGTACATATTACATCCCAAACACGATGCGACGCCAGTCATCTCTGTCTTGAGCTCGATTCACCATCTCGGCGACCGTTAAGCCAGTGAGTTCCTTTAATTGGTCCACGAAGCGTGTCGGTGGATGTCCAGGTATGCGTCGCCCAGACGTCTGTACTCCATTCCCCTGCGTCGCGCGATTTGACCTAAGAATCTCAAACAATTCCGTTGTACACGCCGCAGAAGTCGATAGTTGTATAACTAGTATATACATGATAAATAAAAGTAAGCAAATGTCCATGTTCGGCTTTGTAAAGAGAAGCTCTGGACGACATTTGTCATAACTTTGTCAAGTATATCTGAACATCATAATTGCATGCATTTAATCAATGATATTGTTCTATATCTTTGTTATTGTTGAGATTGTTTATATAACTTATAACACAACCAATCAAGAATCAATCTTGTAGAGGGTTTCCTTTCCCATAATGTCTGGCATAGTTCCCTAAAAATGTAAATTACGATGATGAAGATGATATTTGATATTTTTTCTGTGTGTGAGGGTTATTGTGGGATTGTTTTAAAAATTAAAAATTCTATGTTATCTTTTTTTAGTTTTGAGTTTCACTATATCTTTAATATCCCAAAATTTATTTATTTGATTCTTTAAAACATTGACATATCATAATTGAGTTAGAGGTGCATTAAATACATTATATTTTCTCGCCTACCCTGATATAAGAAATGGCCTCAATTATTGATGGCCAGGATTCTAAATTAGACAGTTCTTAAATTTGAATAGAGCATGTAAGCATTATTAGAGTACTTTCCATTAGACTGACATGTCAGTGCTTCCCAATAGCTGTGTCGTGACACACTGGGACGACACAAATTGCTGCCTCTATCTCACTTACATGTACAAATGAGAGTTGTTTTAGAAGCATTTGCACCAAATTTATTTGGAATCTCTCTTTGGTGAATTTTCGTCGCATATTAGTATATTGTAGCTATCCAATTTACATTAATGGCGAATATTTTGATATTTTTAGAACTTTTCTCAGTATTTGTGCAGTGTGTTCGAGCCTGATTTACCGCCAGTGGTAGGCTCGAAATGATGCCACAACAAAACCAATAAGGATTCTACATAGGCTTTCCTATGTATCTCGAAATCTTTAAATCAGCTAGATTTAAAGTTTTAGGTATTCCTAAGTTTCTCCCTCGCACATGTGCAACGAGCTAATGTTCTATTGCAAAATCAAAACGATTTTATATGTACATTATCCATATAAGAGATAAGAGAAGAAAGAGATAGAAAGAGAAAACTACAATTGAAATAAAATATGAGCAAAGAAATGTTGGTTATGGGTTTTATGAATTTAAAAGTGGGTGTCAATATACCTGAAAAAGACTCTGACACGGTCAGGTAATTTCGGATAATGTTAAAATATATTTCCTGAATATCCATTATAGCATTGCCATAATATATCGTAGATAGAGAACATTGAGATTGATGTGATAGAGATGCACGGGACATCTGAGGATCTTCATTGGACACGACAACAACAACATATCGTACTATATCATGTTTTAAACATTCTTATAATTTACTTTTTTATATGAGTAAATCCGTATAAATTTAATTGAAAACAAAAAAGAAGCGAAATATTTACGAATCATACACGTTACATCAGTATTACAATGTTTCGTTTCTTCACATCAAAAGTTCTTTATTAAAAAAAGGCGCTTTCTTATTTACAATTTCAAATTCAAGTTTACCTTTTGACTTCGTTCGTGTGACTTTTAACAATTAGATATGCAACTAATTTTTCGGAGAAGGATAGTATTTACGTGCGAAAAGGCCACAACTTCCTTTAAAACGCGTTAAAAGATGAGATTTTCAATTTTTTTTTTGCCAAACGCGCAAAGTGAGAGAGACACATATTTTCCAATACCATATTTGTCAAATTTGAACAAAATTCAACATGTATACCATAGTTTCGTGTAACTGTCCTTATCTGTACAGGGGCGGTTGGTGTGATGGAAAATTTACGCTTTGAGCAGAGGAAGTTAAGAAATGTATTTTTAAAGGGAAAAATGCCCTTCTCCCACGGATATACAGGTGTGTTTTAAATACTTATATATAGAGCCTTTGAAAATATTCTCCTGAAATAATAAACGGATTGATTTCCGAGAAGTAATTTAAAAATAGGATGTAGGAAGTTATTTTAAAGTTCCTCGAGCCATGGAAGATCTATAATTAAAAGTTTGAAGAATTAATTTAAAACTTTGATATTTATACTTCAGTGTGAAGAATATAACGCGTGCGATATGCTTGGCGATGGTAATGACTCGGAACAGCTCGGTCCTGAAGGACTTGGGGTCTTTAATTGAAAGTAACACATACTCTTCTTCTCCTTGTGAAACTTTTAAATTAATTCTTCAAACTTTCCTCGTGGTAATCTCCTCGCGCATCTTGAAGATTCGAATCCAATTTCGTTTGGAGAGGAAAATATTTAGCGAAAAGTCTCTACCACTTTCCTAACATTTAGATGTTGGTTATTACCTTGTCTAAACTAGACTATCACTGAATGTACTACCTGCGTTGATATAATCTAAACATTTCTCTAAACTTACAGGTCTGGTAGAGAATGGTTTTGTATTCATATATATACTCTGTGTGGCTTTGTCACCGACCCGAGGCCGCTAGTTGCGGCGACATTCAATAGATGGCGTCTGGTTTTAGACGTCTGTTTTAACGGGAGAGGCGACCATTGTTCCTTTAGATATATATTCTAGACTTATGATTTATTGCGCTATACTCTACAATTATGAAAATTCAAGATTATATCCGACTTATCGCGCAATCGTATAGTGTAAATGAGGTCTGTTAGAAAAGTATCCGACCTTCGGACGGGAAAAAATAAACAGACATACCTGGAGCATTGGAAACCTGATCACCCTCAAAGTAGTCTCCTTGGAACTCCATACACTTCTCCCAGCGGTACCGCCATTGTTGGAAACATTCCGAGAAAGCCTTTTTCGGAATGGTGTTTAGCTCGGCTGTCGTTGCAGTCATAATGTCCTCTCTAGTCTGAAAGCGCTTTGTTGTACCAACATCTTGATATTTATTTGGATTTTTGAAATCGTATCGTCAAATTACTAAAATTTACAGCTTTTTCAATACTAGTTATTATCTTATCTTTCTTGGATTGTCTTCGTTTATGCTAGCTATCTCTTATTATAGTATACTCTAAAACTCTCTAAAATCTTCTGCCCCAGTAAATGCTGGTAGCCTCCTTCTTATCTACCCAGGACTGAGCCTAAGCCTACTCTATTAAACCTTACCTATCTCCATTCCGAAGATTGGTGGAGTATAAACAGTCGACATTCACGACCAGGGATCCAATGGCCAGAAATCTCCGGTCTTGAAAACCAAATTTTGCTATATAGAATTGTTGCTGTAATTGGTAGGTAGATATATATATATATTGCTTGTTCTGTTTATCATAAAATATGGGACATTGGGCTCTTTTTCTGAAGAAAAAATTGCTTCAATGGCCCCTAATTCTTGCAAAAGTTCAACTGCAATAGTGAGTTCAAGTAACCAAACGGAGCTCTGGCACACTTGTAAGCGCAAAAGTCAAACTGCTTTATACATGTGTAGACATGTGTGCTCGCAGTAAAATCAATCGCTAACTACCCACCACGATTATTGTGCTTTTACCACGTATAATTTTGGAATCACTAACAAAACCTACATTTCTTTCCTCCGTGCTCTATACTCTAAGCTTCATATCTACTTACTTCAGTTGCTCAGTGGAATCAAATTGATAGAGAATTCGACACTCTATATCTCAACTCTATAACTAAAATATTGGAATGGAGTAAATGCTATTTTTTAATAATCAGCTGCTTGCCTTCTGAATATTATTGGCAGGAGAAGAAAAGCATGTTCGGAAATCTTATCTGACACTCGGAGTTATTAATGGTATTACTTGAGGGGTGTAGTGAGGGAAAACTGGAAAAGGAAGGCCTAGAACGGAATTCATAAGAAATTTCGGGAGAAGACCCTTCGCGATGCCATCAGAAGACTAGCCCTAGAAAGAAAGCTCCGATTGAACAAGAATCTATCAATCTATAGCTTGAGGATAAATAGAGACCGCACTGGAGCTGGTTGTGAATTTTCCAAAGGCTAGGCTATATCTATGGAGCAACATGGAACTTTTATAACGCTGGCATTCATTGTTTCACCATAGATCCACACATGTATATATGAATATCTATATCTTCTATATATATAAAAATGAATGTTTGTATGTTTGTTTGTATGTCCGGTATACAAATTCGCAGTAGTTCACTAATTCAAACCAAAATTTCCATACATAGGTAAAAAAAATACGGGGAAGACGATAGGCTATTTAAAAATATATATAAATCAATTATTAAAACTATATATTTTTAGTCAGAAAATGATGATGACGATATTGCTGTATCATGTATGATTACCAGATACAAAATTATATCGGGAAAAATTCCAAAAAGCAGAGACCACGGGTGAAACCAGTTCATTATTTTGTACGCAGGAACAAAATTCTAACAGAAAAACATTTATTCGAGCAGAAAACAAAAGCCAGATAATCTTTCTATAAAAATATCGCTTCTCAGACACAAAGTTTGGAGCGGGACGTTTGACAAGAGTGACATCCACGGCGCCAATTTATAATTGTAACGAATAGTATTTGAATAAAAACATTTAATCGGGTAAAACCCGGGCGTTGCCCGGGTCATTCGGCTAGTATTATATATTTATATAAAATATTGACCTTATCGAGCATATGCGTCGTAAATTATATAATCATAATATATATATTTCCAAATTTTTGTCGTCTTAAAAAATTAGCGATAATTTTTAGCAGTCAAAATGTGTTTGTCGCATTACGACAAGAAAGATTGCGACCAAAACTTTAGTATCTCGAACTCCTATGTTGACCGAGAGATTCTAAGAATGGCAAAGTTTGACGGAGTCAGAGTTTGTTGATTAATGCTCTCAGCGCCAACTCAGAGAGTCCTGCATTAGCGATATTCATAATAAATTAACCACACAAGTTCTTCGTATCTAACTATATTCTTATAGACTCTGTCCATATCCATCAGCGATGAATTCCTGAATAGTTCTTCGCCATCACAAGTTAGTTTTCCTGGAATTTATCATCTAATATTTTTTTACACTGGTCAGTAGACAATTTAGACAATTTGAACAATTTTATTGATTCTTTTAATCAAATTTTACAAAGGTGGAAAAATAAAAGAGTAAAAGGGCATATAAAATGTAGGGGTATATATATACAAATATCTTCAGCAAGGAAGGCTTCTCCATCTTGAGAGAGTCCTCCTCCAGACAAGGAGGGGGTCTTCTTGTACACTCCTCAGTTCCGCGCCGAGGAAGTACCTATAGATGCGCGTCTTGGCAGACGCCAGGATGGTCAGTAGAGAGTATGCATTCTTTAGAATATGATAAAACACGTTCTTCTTTTTTTGTGTATGGGAAATATTGGCTGCTAAATTAACTAATTAGATTCAGAAACATATATGTTCAATAACTGTACTATATCTTCACTATAACACTATTATATATGCATTATATACTTTTCTATCAAACTTATATATGAAGTCGAGCATTAGCCCGCTCCACTTTTACCCTAGGTGCATTCTCTCGTATATATAATCGTTTTTATTTTCTAATATATGTAAAGATTTGTTATATGTGAAAATTGTGTTATATTCTATCCACGCACTCCAAAATAAAATGCTTCAGTACCTTTGTAATAAACATTGTCATTTATAATCATAAACAGCATTTTGGATCATTAAAACTACTTGTTTTAAAATTACAAATATTTTTTCAAAATGAGTATCTTTTTATTGAAAAAAACGCTCGCTTTCAAGCGATAATCGCTCTTCAACGGGCTTACTAAAACGGGCTAGCGTTTTTTTCAATAAAAAGATACTCATTGTGAGAAAATCTTTGTAATTTTAAAACTTTTTTCACAATTTTATCGTGAATAGAAAACTACTTGTAAAATGTCCAATATTTCGATGGATATATTAGAACCATAAAATCCTTTTTTGGGATTATAATATAATGCGGATTCTTCTTCTCTTGACTACTGAGCATTTCTTTCAGACTTGATGGGTCAGCTATTTTAAAGCTCTTTAATTATTTCAGGACTGCAAGGAGGGAAAAAGACCTAACAAAGTAACTGAACTGTGTGGAAATATTTTTTTTCTTCACAAGATGCAACTATTTACTCAATAATTTACTTCTTCACTGTGTTCTATGCACGGAAAAACGATGCAAATAGTCTAAACTTTTGTACATAAATATTCTTCTCTTTCTCTTTTCTGAGCGAGGATTCAATTTTTTCCCCTGCATCTCATTTCTTTTTAGATTCATTTCTAACAGGAGAATCGTCTGTATAAGACGGAATGTTTTAATAAAGGCTTGTGTGTGTGACTACTGAGAATTTAATAAGAATACTATTTTTTAAATAAGGCTTATTTTGGATTTAAGAATTGTTCATTTTATCCAAATTAAGCCTAATTTCAAAATATAATCTGGATTGTGCACTTAATGGTTAAAATATGCTAAGTTGTTCATAATAATATAACGTTAATTTATATAAAACACATAGAAGAACGCAGATTTGACTAGAAACATAAGTTGAGCTCTATATACTGTGAGCAGGCGATGAAGAGGAAATAACAATCTGCCAACATCTCCCCAGTCGCGCCCCGAAAATTCCCTCGGTTGGTTGGCGTATTGCCAAGTCTCTCCTGAAACCCGAGGACTTCTTGGGTGAAGGCGCGTGTTTGCCCTGTGGGCCGCTCTAGATAACGTGATTTGTAGTCATATGATCTTAATTAGCCAATCAGCGTTGATTTCAATAGCCAATTAGCGTGCAGTGTTTCTTTAACTCAACGGTAATAACCATCGGAATTCTATACTAAATAATAGATAGCTGGTTCGAATTTAGGAAGTTATTTTTTCATAATTCATTTTATTTTATGCTATATCTTCACACGCAGACACATTTTAAAACAATTTCATTATAAAGATGTATATATCAACTAATTTATTATCGTAAAGATAGAGGTTGCCTGGCCGGCATTCATATTTCTGTGAAAAATAGATACTTCGGCCAGTTGGAGTTTATCATTTTCTCAACGTTTCGACAAAAATCTTTTGTCTTCGTCAGGGAAGTAAATAAAAATAAAGCATTTGGCAAGGCGTTAAAAATTGTTCTGAGGTTACAAGGGCGTTCTCACGTGATTTATTAAATAAAATGAAATCACGTGAGAACGCCCTTGTAACCTCAGAACAATTTTTTAAGGCCTTGCCAAATGCTTTATTTTTATTTACTTCTGACGAAGACAAAAGATTTTTGTCGAAACGTTGAGAAATAAAAAAACTCTAACTGGCCGAAGTGTCTATTTTTCATAGAAAAAATTAATCTATTATTAGGACTTTTTATTCTTTGTATTATATGGTGATATATGAAGCTCGATCTTCTTATTCTGCAATGGAATATAATAGCGGTGTGAAAATAGTTCGATTTTATTACGTAACACATCTTTAGGTTTAATTATTCTTGAGAGAATTTCAATCGCATGTGTGACGGATTAATGCTATATATTTTATTATTTAGTGTTTAAATTAAGGAAAAGACATTTCCTTATCGTGCAACTGAAAGTTGCTGATGGCTTGCGCCATCTATCGGAATATGTATAAACTATTCATTGATTTTTAATTATTCCTGAATTGGCCAAATACCCATTCTTGATTAATCAAGAAAAGCTAACCACGTACGTATTTCGGGCTGTTGGCCCTCTTCAGCGTGGTGTAAGCTGTACCTCAACGACCAAAAAACTGGTCATTCAGGCATCCCGAAAAATCATGAAACGGGTAGCTAAGCCAGAATGAACCTTATCCCAGTACAATGTGACATTGTACTATTTTTCACACTAGTTCTTAAAGTCACACTTTAATAAGGGCTTTGAGAATGCATGTCGTCCTAGATCCGTTCGGTGAACGAGCTAATGTTCTAATGTGTATAATATTAACTCTATATTTTAATCTAAAAGTCAACGTGTGTAGGCACGCTTATTTTCCATTTATTGACTAGCGAATGTACCCGGCTTCGCTCGGTTTTTACCCGAGTAAAAGTTTGCAGAGGGAAATTTGTTAAAACAATATTTTCGGGGCAAACATCCACTCTACTGAATCTATTCTTGCGAGATAAATTGATGTGTTTTACTCTTCTCCACGAAAATTACTGAATAAACCATTTAAATATTTTTCATATAAGTGACTGAATATATAGATTAGCATATAAGCTATATAAATAACAAAAACAAACAATAAACAACTCATTTTGCATTTTTTGAGTTATGAAATTATAAAATAATAACTATACACTGACTCTCTGAATAACCTAGCTTCGTCTGACTTCTCCCCTAGTGAATGTTTGCCAAGCGAATTTTGCTTTACTAATTTTTCTATTATAATTATATCATTGTGTGTTACACTAATTAGTAGTAATGAGAACTCCAATTAAATGTACCATTATTATTATCATAATCATTTTAAAAAATCATTTCACATTAGAGCGCGATAATATAAAATACAATAATAATACATAATATTTTTTAAAAACTCTTTATTGGGCAGAAATTTTCACAGAGAGTACACGAGCTGAGCCGGGTTATAATATATAATTTTAAAAATGTTATTCGATGTGAGACACACCATTTTATTTTGTACATATATATGCCTTTATAATTAAAGATTTATTTATGGATTGGTCTATTTTCAATACATATATATGCACTTGGGTAAATATGAACTCGAGTAAATCTCGGGCATTCCTCGAGTCATTCGCGACTAGTTAAGAATTATAATTCTATAAGTGAATAAATAACATTTGTTAAAGCAGTATTTTTTGGACATTCATCCATTCCAGAAGAATCCGAACGAATTTTATATTTTATTCAATTCTATGATGATGTTTAATGATAATGAATTAATATCATAATCATCATCTTTATTACCCATGATAAAAATTTGTCTTTTTTACCAAATAATTAGTAAAACTACTCAATCTCTTATTCTAAGAATAAATTGAATCGGGAAATGGGAAATTTTGAATGTATATAGCTGATATTAGCATATACGGTAAAAGACATTCTCAAGTGTGTGTGTGCTTAAAATAAAAAATATAACAAACTATTTTGAACATTTTTGGAGCTAAATAAAATATTATCATAATTATTATACACTAACCGAATATATGACCCAGATTCGCCCAGCTTCTTCCCGAGTAAAAGTTTTCTAAACGAATATTGTGTTTTAACAAATGCTATTAATTCTAATTATGTTTTTCATTTTAACTCTAATTACTATCCATGGGGATTAGAATTAATATATTAATATTACTATCAACATTACTCAATGTTCCATATTAAATATTTTCTTATATTTAAATTATATCACTTTAGAATTATAATATTGTAGCGTAGAAATCAAGTCTTTGTATATCTGAAGGTGTGAAAGTATTTATTGATGACGTCACGGCGACTAATCGACAATTATTAACAAATTAACAAAACTATGTACAGCTAGAGAATATCGAACAAGCAAGCTAGGTAACTAAATGATGAGAGATTTTACAAATATTAATTAATAAAAATCTGTTTCACATATTTCATTGAATAATTAAATTAAATAATAAAATATTTCTTCGCCACAATATAATACTTAATCATAATACATAATATTTGTTAAAATATTGTTTGTTTAGCAAACATTCACTGATGAAGATCCTGAGAGAAGCAAGGTCAAAATATATAAATATAACGAAAATTATTAACTTAAAACAACATTCTTTCTTTTCGGCTGGTTCCGGATAGTTGCGACTACTGTACGCTCCAGGAGTCCTGATTACACACCTTCAGCTAGTATCCGAACTCCGCCTTTGCCGGTCCCAAGCCCGGATGAAAAAGGAGGAGGGGGAGCAGTAACAAGCTTGGTAAAAAAAACCTAGGCTCAGCTGGACCGGCTGATAGTACCCTGTAAGGACTCCTAATCCAGGGATACAGGATGAGCAGCGTTTGTACTCCATGTTAGGAGCACCTGCACATTGCGTCTGTTCCTCATGTCAGAGGTGGCCATTTTATTTTGGAGCGCTAAGTCGGCCTGCCACTGAGTAGTGCTCCCAGTCTTGATGACAAAGGCAGATGCATTCTACTTCACCCAGTGTGGAGATAAGAAAGAAGAAGAAGCTCGTATCCGTCTAGTGATACATATTTTATGTAAAACTATAAACAGTCTGAATGCACGCCCACGAGAGCACATGCCAATAACACATTTTTCAATTATTTCTGTACAAAGTTCATCTTGATATTGTACATAGAAGTATTTGCCCGTTGAAGAGCAGAACATTTGCTCGAAAGCTTGCGAAATCAAAATGAAAAGAAACTTTTTACCTTAAAATCATTTATTCTTTCTTTTTCTTATAATTTATAGGTAACTATTACTCATATACGTATTTTAATCAAATGTGGTTCATGGTTTTATTATTTTAAATATGACACACACACACACATTTAACAATATATTCTAAATAATTGAATTATATGTCGCGAGTTAGCAATTTGAAAAAAAAAAATCTGAAAAATTCAATTTTTATTTTATTTAAATCGCTTTTATTTGACTTACATAAAAATGAGAGTATAGGGTAGCTTCTTATATATAAATTTGGAGATTGATAAAAGAATCATATGAAACATTATATCCTAAACATTTGTTTGATTCTTGAAAGCATCATATCACCAAACCCAAATAGGATCGTCATTAATTATTGTTTTTTAAATTAAACTATATGTAAAGTGCTAACATTTCTTTCAAAATTGAAACAACTTTCTACTGTCTTTACTTCAATAATATTGGAAGGGACTGGATCATCAGTGGTGAAACCCTCCCAGTGATTTCGTCGGTTCAATCTACCATTCTGTCCTAATAACCCCAATACAATATAAGCTCTGGGAGGATTCACCACTGATGAGCCAGACCCCACCCTTATTTTTTAAATAAACACGACTCGTGAAAACAATAATGTACTTTAAAAACGCTCACACATCAGAGCTCATTAAGTAAATGTACAAGAAAAACTTTAAACTATTATTTTCAATGATTTGTTTGTGTTTGTAACTTAGGTTTTATATATATAACTATTGAGTTGTTATTTAGAGAGATTTAAACTTATTTGACAATATATTCATAATGCCGGAATTTAGCCCCTGAAGTTCCTGTCTGAGTGAAGATGAACGTTATGCATTTATTTATTTCAGTGGTGTCGGGAGAGAATATCTGGAGAGGGAGAAAGTTGTGATGGCCCCGGGAAAGTTTCCGCTTACGGTCGACGGTCCAGGGACGAAGACAGGAATAACTGGAGCAGCTGCTGGCTGATGAGTGCATTATCGCCATGCGCTGGGGAGTAAATGCTATATATATATATATATATATATATATATATATATATTGGTTTGAGCAACCAACTGATGGATTATAAAAAAAGAGAGAGGCAGATCTCCCTTCAAAAATGTATTAGAACAATAAATTTAGTTCATCACCCCAATGCCAAACGTCTTCTTCTTCTTTCTTATCTCCACTCAATCATATTAGGGTGTCAAGCTTGTAAAGCTTGTTGAGGGTGTCTGTTGACAACCCTCATGATTGGGTGAAGTAGAATGCGTCTGCCTTTGTCATTAAGACTGAGAGCACTATTCAGTGGCAGGCCGACTTAGCTCTAAAATAAATGGCCGCCTCTGACATGAGGAACAGACGCCATGTGCAGCCGCTCCTAACATGGAGTACAGATGCTGCTCATCCTGTATCCCTGGATTAGGAGCCCTTACAGGGTACTATCAGCCGGGCCAGCTGAACCCAGGTTTTTTGTGAGCTTGTTACTGCTCCCCCTCCTTCTTTTTCATCCGGGCTTGGGACCGGCAAAGGCGGAGTTATGCCAAACGTAAAGGTGGCGATGAAGAATGAGCCATATGATCAGTGTTGGCAAATATAGACAAAAGCCAACCTGTATACCATGGCTTCGGGTTGAGATCTTTTTAAAATAGGATTTCAGGATGTCCAGAATATGTGCCGTATCCCAATTACCGCGTGATTTTAGAAAGAAAGTTTTAAAATATTATAAATATCGTCTACAAAAGTATCAATAAATACATTCTTCACAATAATAAAATATATTAATCTCTCACTTCGATTATAGTCATTTAATGAAGACGGTATTGAGATGCTTTAAAAGGAAGCAAACCAGCTCGTTAAAATCCCTTTTAAGAAACTCCTTTTTGATAAAGTTAGATAGATTTTCTTTGAAGATCTCAGAGGATTATTTCCTTAGCTCACAATTATAGTCTGAGTTGAGCAGCCGACGATGGTCAGAGAAATATCGTTTTCCTTTATTATTGTGCAATAAAACGTTGTTATAAAAGGTCCCCACATATATAACGCTATGCCGTGCATTGCTATATTTTTCCTGGTCTCGATTCCAAATTGATTTTTTATTTCCCGCATATAACGCTATGCCGTGCATTGCTCTACTTTTCTTGGTCTCGATTCCTAATTGATATTTTTATTTCTCGCATATAACGCTATGCCGTGCATAGCTGTATTTGTTCCTGGTTTTTATCCCAATTAACTTCTTCAATTTGCCGAAATTTAACTATATTTATTTTATGTTTTTATAAGGAAAAATATCGATTGATAAACCCTGTACGATTTATAAATTAATAAAACAAAGCTTCGAGGGCTGCGTATCTTTTATTAGAACTAGTCGGATTATTGTTTCATTAATTCCTGTAGAAGGGCGCATGTGCCCGAAAGCTAGCATTATATTCGTTCTAATAAAAGATACGCAGCCCTCGAAGCTTTGTTTTATTCATTTATAAGGAAAAATGTTTGTCTCTGACAATACTAGAAATTTGTCTTCTATATTCATGTCTGACATAATGAGGAATAAACATGTTTCCCAGAATGGAATTGTAAAGTTATTTTAAAAAATATATTTTCGAAATATTCACATTTATAAATATAGCATTATACAGTTAAACCTGTCTATAGCGCCCCCTCTTGGGACTCACCAAAATAGGTTGCTATAGAGAGGGGGGTGCTATAGACAGGTCACTTTAAATGTAAAAAAAATGCATCGTACTACGTATTTAAAATCGAGCGCTATAGAGAGGAAGGCGCTATTTAGAGGGGGCGCTATAGACAGGTTTAACTGTACCTTCTTTTTATAATTCTATTTCCTGTAAACAATCCCATCGACCAGCACTAAACAATACAAATAATTGTTTTACTCTGAATTTTATTTAATAACATTAGGTGATTATTTTCTCTCTGTTTTATCTATTTACTAAAAATTATATTCTTATTATCCCAAAGTGTCATCACACTAGGTGACGAAACAATTTTATATACATAGGTTGACAAAACACAAGGAAATTCGGGATTCAGACAATAACTCTGAAAGATATTTGATACAGATTGACCTTTATTGAAGACACACGAGATAACCAAGTGTGAACAAAATTGCTTCTGTCTCCTTCAAAAAAAAAAAAAAAAAAGAAAGACGACTGGGTGCATCAAAATATGAAAACTCCTATGAAAAAGTTTTTTCTCTCTCTCTTTTATCAGTATACTAGGCGACTGACCCGGCTTCGCCCGAGAAATCCCTTGGGTGCAATTTCTTTCATACTAAAAGTATATCAATAATAAATATTAGAAGTGCCATAGAATAGCAATACAGAAGTAACACATAAACTACAGGAAAAAAGTGTGTGATGGCAAAAATTGTATTATATTAGTGTTTAGGTATTTGATTTAATTAATATAGTTGATATAATAATATCTACTTATATAATTGCCTTATTCTGTCTGTGTGAAGTTCACTGTGTGAAGTTCACGGATAGATTTTGGTTAGAATGGATAAAATAAAAAAAAGTGTCAAGGGATGGGAATCGAACCCACGACCTTCCGCTTACCGGGCAGATGCCATGACCACTAGGCTATCCTGGACATATTTTTCCGTTCATAAAGTTAATATATGATGCCAATATATATAATAATTGTATAAACGAATGCAAGACAAAATCACCGCGAATGTTTTTTTTTTAAGGCAATTTCTTTTTAAGGCAATTATCGTTTTGCACAATTACTTAATCTTTTAAAATAAATAACAATACTTAAATGAAAATATGTTTCTTTAAATAAAATAAAATAAACTTTTAAATCGGTAACCTTTATGAGAACCTTTAAATATATATAAGTACCTTTAATCGATAATCTTTATAAGAATAAAATATGTAATTCATTATATAGAAATTTAATTTTTAGTATCTCATTTATATTTTATTGTATTATATTATATATTATATTTTATATTATTATTTATATATTATTATATATTATATTTTATTTTATTATATTATATTTTATATTTGAACGATAGGCTCATTATTTCTTTATACCGTTATTATACCCTTATATTATATATATTATATTCTATATATGATACATTTTGAATGATAGAATGTAAATTTTATTTTTTATTTTTTTTTCTCTAAAGATTTAACTAAATGGTGTATGTAAATTTTGTTTTGTTTAAAAAGATTTGAGGAAAATAAAGAGATGATTATTGAAGTGGAGACGGCCACAAACGACTGCTAATTCTTTTCACACATCTAGAATAGAATTATATCATATATATATGGTAATTTAAGCCAACAACCCCATGTATATAACTTATAACAAGATTTTAATGTTGTATAATAGAAACACAGCTGTTAATGATTATACGTATTATTGACATGTGTCTTTACATCATCATATGTAATGTAATTTGTACAAAGTGGATAAATAAATAAAATCTGTAATAGATTTAAGAGTTGAGCTAAGCAAGAGATGGAAGTCATAACGTCAAAATCAGATAGATTTACAATTCCCACGACAAGACCACCCACACTGTCACATGTGGTGGAATGCAGAGACCCCTCTCACACCTGGACATGCAAAGCCCCCTTTCTCAGAAACGGCCCCCTGTCACATAAGGCCCCCCGTCTTTAACCTATAAATACAATCACTATACAGTGACTTGACAGTTTAGTTCACCCTCAGCGAAGCTCACGTCGGTTGTCACCAAGGTCCTCCTCATTCACCATGTAGACTTGTAAGGACTCTTCTATCTCCATCTTTCGCTCCTAGCTCAACTTTTATCTGTTAACGGAACTTTCTTAGTGCAATTGTGTCTTCGTTTTTTGTGTGGACATTCCCAAGCTTTTCCACTCTGCCTCGACCACGACTGCCTGTATTTTGTGAGAACTTTTAAATGTCTTCCAAGGTGCAGAGAGGTACTGGAAAACTCTACACATGGCTTACCATAACTTCAACTTATTTCAGTAGTCGACATCAAACTCAACAAATCATTACAGTGAGTCGACAAGACATCTCTTATTACATTAGCCGACAGGATGACCAAACGAAGAATGGCACAACGAAGAAGGTAAGCAGCCTGTCCAGATAGAAGCGAGAAAGAGCAAAGATGGAGGAACAAATCGACCATTTCAACGATACGACTGAGCAATCTACCCCAAACAAGAAACGACATTGGAGGAACAAGCCCGCCATACCAACGAAACGACAAAACAATCTCTCCCCCCAACAAGAGGCGATATATTTACGAAAAAAAAAAACGCCGCCCCAAGGGACTTCCGCAGACCAGCTAACAGATCGCCAACGCCGGGAGCAAGCTGACCGCGCCAACGACAGCCCCGAAATTCCCGCAAGTCATGGAAACCGAGCAACGATGTACCCAAACCCTGTGACAAGTTCTCCACCTTCGGCCTGATATCGACAATGATCAAGGCAACAAGCTGCAAATCAACTTCACAAAATCTACAAGCTTCTACAAGTCCAACATGGAGCGACTTCCACATCAGCAGGACAACAAACCAAGATCAAGTCTCCTGACTGAACTATCTTCAAAACTGTAAGTTTTACAATCGTACATAACTTTATCCTCAAGTTCGAAACTTAATTCCCTATAAATTTTGTATTTATATTTTCACTTTAAGCATTTTAAAATCAATTTTTACCTTTTTTATATCATTTTTATTCAATTTTTAAAACTTTAACACTCTCATTTATAAAATTCACTCTAATTTTTAATCAGATTATAAATTTCAAGTTATTACTCTCAATTTTACTCATAAAAAAAAAAATTCGCCCATCATGCATTTTTACTAATTTACTAATCTTACATGCCTTTCCTAAATTTACCTAAAATGGCATTATCCAAAGCTACGACTTGAAAAAAAAAAATCATTATTATTATTTAAAAAAAAAAATCTCATTCATCATAATTCTCAACTTATTTTTGTTTTACTTATTAGTTATCCTTATACCAAAAGACCAATATCTTTATCAATTCTTAAAATTTGGTAATGTTCACCATTTTAAGTAAGCGCCCAATTCAAATTATTTGTAACTCTCACGACATTGCCCTTTTATAAGAATCATTTTAATTATCATAATCAACGATTTAAAAATTATATTCAAATTTTAAATATAAATTAACATAGGTGAAACGCATTTTTTTTAATTGCAAAAATCGGAAGATACAATATCTTCAAAAACACCACTAGGGAAAACAACTATCTTTCCCAAAACAAGTTAAAAATAAAGATTCACTCCACTTCACCACCAGTAGCTAATTTAAGTCACAGCCTCCCAAAACGATTACAATCGTTAATATTCGAGGATAAATACACTCCCTCATCTTTCCTTTTACATGCATATTTAATCATCAACAAACGTTACAACACCCTCACACATCACTTTCTCCAATTGGCAACAATTTTTAGTGCGCGACTTAACACACAAATCCAAATTTCGAGTCACACAAGCGCCACTTAGCTCTATATCTCGTCGCCACAATAAATTAATTTCACATTAAGCGTGCCACATCCACTAACAGTCAAATATTCTCTCGATGTGTTTCATACAACAATCACCCATGACTTTATTAAATTTGTTATTCATGGTGAAACAGGTTAGATTTTGTACCAAACTATGATTTCACGTGACACCTTTCCATTCAATTCACTTCACAAGTGTCACAAGGCAACACAACAAAACTTTTCTCACTTTTCAGGCCAAAGACGCCCTTCACGCCTGTGACACTTTTCACCTCAAAGCGTGTCCACGTCGAAAGTCATATCTTTCACTCACTTCTGGCCTGAAATCATCGTATAACATTTTTACTAAGTCTTAACAACTACGAACACCGAGAAAATCATATCTTTCAATTATAACAGTAAAATGCCAACTTCAACAAAAGTAGAAGAGAGAAAGTCAGTTTCGAGTAAATCTCAAACATAGCAAACCATCCCACATGTTTGACCATCCCAAAAATAAAAACACCCCCCGCACGAGTGACCCCCGAGTAATAGGATTCCCCGAGTCTATTTCAGTTACATATCCCCGTCTTCCCTCCCCTCAAACAGTCATCTTGACCGCTAGCTTCATGATCGCCATTTTGAACACAATGTGTCACACTACTCATTTAGATTTCCTCGAGAATCTCACAAATCTCGCACAACGCCTTAATCACAACACATCATACATTAAACATTTTACATGTT
The DNA here is from genome assembly GCA_030710605.1 of Cordylochernes scorpioides. NCBI lineage: Eukaryota > Metazoa > Arthropoda > Arachnida > Pseudoscorpiones > Chernetidae > Cordylochernes > Cordylochernes scorpioides. The sequence goes on from CP092886.1 coordinate 172,424,763, forward strand.
AATGGAGATCACAATACATAACATATTAGTAACCAATAAATTGCGCTTCTGAAATTTCTATTTATACAACCGACACAGCGTATCACGATTTATTATTGGTACAATACAATTAATTTTACATTCATATTTCACTGTGCTTCTTAAAAACCCAGCGTCTAAACAATTTCTATTATTCAACCACTAGAAAAAATGTACAGCTGCCAAACAGTAGTATGTCGCAATTATGCGATCACCAACGTGACCTCATTATTTATAGAAACTTTACAAATAATCACTAATTAAAACAATTTGGTTAAGTCTTATATATACTTTATGAAGCAAAAGAGAAATCACTCACTACATACCAGCATTGTGGACAAACGAAGGGATCATTTCACATATTCCCGCTTCAGAGAGTCATAGAAACACCAATGTTTACCAATGGGATATGATCTACACACAACAATTGTAACTTTTCTTCAAAAGAGACAATATTGTTCAATTTCCCACTACTTAACATTTATCTAATCATTATAATAATCTTTAATTATATTGTTATTTGTATAAAATCTTGAATAATTATTCTTATTTTTACCTTTCAATTATATAATCAAATTTTTAATCCAACATGATTTTCAAAAAAAAAAAAAAAATTTAATCAAATTTACTTTTATTTTTCGTGATATTATTTTAGTATTGCAAAACATCTAATTGTTTCAAAAATTATTTTTATTTTATTATTTATTATATCTTTTATATATTACATGTTTAATTTTGTCCACTTACATTTTTTGTACCCGCAATCATATTTCTATATTTTTATTCACTATTTAATGAATGAAAGGAAGAAAACTTCACTATATTTTATATTTGCTTAAATACCTTTATTATCTGACAATGTTTATCATCCACTATCGGGCATCTACAACAATCGTTTTCAACAATCATATTATTTAACCAATTCCCTATATTTTTCATCACTATCTTTTCAGTCATTGCGTCACATCAACGTAGAAAAACGACAGCACTGCTTGACAATTAATTTTTTGATTTCGTAATTCAACAAACTCTTTGAGGACACAGTTCCCCAGACTTACAAATCCAAACTTCTGGCCTGAACACGCTTCAAGAGTTCATTTCATTTCATCCGCAGAGCAAATCACCAACGCATTCACAAAGCGTTCACTTTTTTCAACTTTCAATTTTTTTTTTCAGCTCTAGCGGACCACATTCAACCTTTGATTTCGAGTCAAGTCAGACCACCTACTGTCGCTACAATTCTACTTATCGCATGGCTCTATTTCACTCCTTTCCCAATCATATAAATAAACAACTTTTCTTCAGCAACTTTTAACCCAATAATCCTAAAATTGTGACAAAGCACTGTAACCCTTATATAGGATCGCAAGTGAAACATTGCCAAGGAAGACAGCTCAAGTCTATATCCTCGCTTTGCACCTGGACCTGAGTATTTGGTTTACATGTGCACTTCTAACAATTGCATATTCTTCAACTACTAACCCTGTCCAACGCCCGCCAATATTCTCTTAGAATGTGAATTTTTATGTCATCATTTTATATCAATCATCATTTTTTTTAATCAAACAAAAATGTCATTTTATTTCACTTTTATATATCCAAAAAAATCATCTTGTTATAGCCCTTTTTAACCCTCACAGTTTAAATTAATTAAAAGAAATTTTAATTACTTACCTGTGTTAGAGAGGCTTTACCCGCCTAAACCCGGATAAACCCTTTCACTCCCGGGGCCCATCTATGGTAATTTAAGCCAACAACCCCATGTATATAACTTATAACAAGATTTTAATGTTGTATAATAGAAACACAGCTGTTAATGATTATACGTATTATTGACATGTGTCTTTGCATCATCATATGTAATGTAATTTCTACAAAGTGGATAAATAAATAAAATCTGTAATAGATTTAAGAGTTGAGCTAAGCAAGAGATGGAAGTCATAACGTCAAAATCAGATAGATTTACAATTCCCACGACAAGACCACCCACACTGTCACATGTGGTGGAATGCAGAGACCCCTCTCACACCTGGACATGCAAAGCCCCCTTTCTCAGAAACGGCCCCCTGTCACATAAGGCCCCCCGTCTTTAACCTATAAATACAATCACTTTACAGTGACTTGACAGTTTAGTTCACCCTCAGCGAAGCTCACGTCGGTTGTCACCATGGTCCTCCTCATTCACCATTTAGACTTGTAAGGACTCTTCTATCTCCATCTTTCGCTCCTAGCTCAACTTTTATCTGTTAACGGAACTTTCTTAGTGCAATTGTGTCTTCGTTTTTTGTGTGGACATTCCCAAGCTTTTCCACTCTGCCTCGACCACGACTGCCTGTATTTTGTGAGAACTTTTAAAGGTCTTCCAAGGTGCAGAGAGGTACTGGAAAACTCTACACATGGCTTACCAGAACTTCAACATATTTCAGTAGTCGACATCAAACTCAACAAATCATTACAGTGAGTCGACAGGACATCTCTTATTACATATATATTATACCGTTTTGCACATATATGTTACACATATATATTATATATTATATTATATTTTATATTTGAACGATAGGCTCATTATCTACTTATATAATTGCCTTATTCTGTCTGTGTGAAGTTCACTGTCTGAAGTTCACGGATAGATTTTGGTCAGTCATCAATTCTGTCATCGTTTTAAAAAATTAAAATATTAAAAAAAGATGCCGAAACCCGGGACCTTTAGATCTTCAGTCTAACGCTCTCCCAACTGAGCTATTTTGGCTTATTTTAGTTATTTCTATAGAAGCTTATATCTTTATAATTATGCATATTATATAATTGCCTTATTCTGTCTGTGTGAAGTTCACTGTGTGAAATTCACGGATAGATTTTGGTCAGAATGGATAAAATAAAAAAAGTGTCAAGGGATGGGAATCGAACCCACGACCTTCCGCTTACCGGGCAGATGCCATGACCACTAGGCTACCCTGAGCATATTTTTCCGTTCATAAAGTACAATACTTAAATGAAAATATGTTTCTTATACAATCAAAAATTAGAAAATAAACTTTTAAATTGGTAACATCAAGCATAAGCTTATATTTGAATAAATAGAAATTTGTATAAACGAATAGTATTTTAATTAAAAATTTTTAAAAACACACAGTTTGGAACGGAACGTTTCACAAGAGTGACATCCATGGCGCCAATTTATAATTGTAACGAATAGTATTTGAATTAAAACGTTTTTAAAATATATACGCACTCGGGTAAAACCCGGGCGTTGCCCGGGCCATTCGTCTAGTTTCTTTATAATAACGGAACGGGACGTTTCACAAGAGTGACATCCATGGCGCCAATTTATAATTGTAACGAATAGTATTTGAATTAAACGTTTTTAAAATATATACGCACTCGGGTAAAACCCGGGCGTTGCCCGGGCCATTCGTCTAGTATATTTATATTATATACTAGACGAAAGACCCGGGCAACGCCCGTGTTTTACCCGATTGAATGTTTTTATTCCAATACTATTTGTTACAATTATAAATTGGAGCCGTGGATGTCACTCTTGTGAAACGTCCCGCTCCAAACTTTACATGTACATTAGGTCAGCTGGTATTACCCCTCATTTTCACCGCTAGAGGCGCGAGCGAATTGACTTTCTGTAAATATACATAATTATAAAGATAGAAGCTTCTATAGAAGATAATGATCATAATGATGATGCGCGCGCATCCGTGACATGAGGAATTGAGGAAAGACGTTCGTGACTATATATATTAATAATAATAATAATATAATAATAATAATTATTATTATTATCATTAGATAATGATAATGATCATAATGATGATGCGCGCGCATCCGTGACATGAGGAATTGAGGAGGAAAGACGGTCGTGACTATATATGTTGATAATATAAATGAGTTTTAAAAATTGTAAAAAAAAATGCATCGGCCGGGAATCGAACCCGGGCCGCCCGCGTGGCAGGCGAGCATTCTACCACTGAACCACCGATGCTTTAAAAAAAATGGCCATATTTAGGTATTCATTCCATTCCGGATTAGTCCGCGTAAAAAAAAGTTCTTCAAATGAAAAAAAGAAATAGCCAAAAATACTAATCAAAATGCAGCCGAAAATTTTCCTCAGGATTATAAAAAGCGACATGCAAAATTTGGTACCAATTGGTTCAGTAGTTTTTGAGTTTATCGCGAAACAGACAGACAGAAATTGTGACTTTTATATATATAGAGATATATTATCAGTTATTAAATATTGATACCTCTCGACCAGATGAAAGGTTTTTATTTTCACGACGTTTCAATGAGATAGAGAGAATAGCTATCCTCCATATCAGGTTTTAAAATAATTTTTAAATATAGCAGGCATTAAATAGCTAAATATCTACTATATTGACATTTTTTCGGGAGGTAATATATCTATAAAAGCGAAGGTCGCCCTTCTCATCAAAACTAGACGCCATCTATTGACCGTCACCGCTAGCTTGAAGCCACGGGTTGGTTACAAAGCCACAATAAACGGTGTCTAGTTCTGATGTTCATTTTGACTAGAGAGACAACTTTTTACTTTATATATGCCTACTATATGTTAAATTTATTTTTGTAAACGGGTAGCACAGGTGCGAAGTACGTCGGGAGTTTAACTCCTGGTAGGGCCACCCTGTGCTACACACCCGGCTAATGTAGGAAGGTATCAATTGGTAGCGTCTGTTCTCCATAGGAGCGGCTACAAAGGGCGTCTGCACTCCATGTCAGGAGATCAAAAGAAGCAAAGTCACACTGAGTGGTACTTCCAGGTCTTCAGACCAACAGCAGGCACACCGCTCTTTCCTTCTCCATAGATGTCTACATCTGTCTCAGTTTATAAACACTCTGGGAAAACCCCAGGACTATAATAGAAAAGCTGAGACAATGGGACCTAATGGAGATCGTTTAAACAACTTGAGGAATAAGCAACAACAAAAACAGCATTTTTGATCCTAAAGAGGGTGGCTGATATTTACTAAAAAGTCGTGAAAATAGAGAATTTCCATTTTACCGTATTAACTACACTAAATATGAGCAACAGCCAGGTAAATCATCCTATTATATAAATCAACCATTAATTACCTTTTTATTAAGACCTTTAGTCTTATATACAGATTCTTCTGAAAAATACAGAAAATGAGCGGAAAAAAGGAGAGAGAAGGAAATCAGAATACATAAAGGTATTTTGTTTTGAAAATAGAGCAATCCATAGATAAATCTTTAATTAAAAAGGCATATATTGGATCAAAAATAATTTATTATACCAATATTTCAGTTGGCTAAACGCCAACCTTTATCAAGGTGTTATAAAATTTTAAAGTGTGTTTTTCACATTTTTTCACTTTCACACACTTTAAAGTGTTATAACACCTTGATAAAGGTTGGCGTTCAGCCAACTGAAATATTGGTAGAATAAATGATTTTTTTAAATCCAATATATGCCTTTTCAATTAAAAAATTGAACATAAAGGTATATATGGGAACTATGTACTTATAGAGCAATCCATTTCCATCATTAGTTATAGTATCTGTCAGGTCTGTGATGGCTCCTAATCACATGAGAGTTACCGCCTCACATTGATATATTAAGTTGGGAAGGAGATTCTTCCTTTGTTATAGAATCAGATCCTGACTGATGTTATGTCAATCTGTTCCAAGAAAAGGGATATAACGGTATATATTTACTTAATATCCAAGTTGGCTATATATATGGCAGGAATAAACCCTAGAACAGAAATAAATATGACAAATAATAAAGTCATTAGATAGTAGAATGATGACCATCTATCAAATGAATGAGTCAATGTGTATAGAAGCGTTCCTTTACGATGTTGGAAAAAAAAGGAAAATGTTTTAAAATATTAAATCAATGAACTTAAAATATTTTTAGACTGACAAAACTGTAATATAAAAAGAAGAAAGAATGAGTGATATTTTTGTTTACATAATTAGTAAGTTTAATTAAAAAGGCATATATTGGATCAGAATATAATTTATTTTGCCAATATTTCAGTTGGCTGAACGCCAACCTTTATCAAGGTATTATACCATTTTAAAAGTAACACTTTAAAATGTTATAATACCTTGATAAAGGTTGGCGTTCAGCCAACTGAAATATTGGCAAAATAAATTATATTTTGATCCAATATATGCCTTTTTAATTAAAGATTTATCTATGGATTGCTCTATTTTCAAAATAATTAGTAAGTGTAATTGTTAAATGTTTTTTTTCTCTCTCTCTCTCTCTCTCTTTAAAATAATAAATTTAAAATACTTTCTTAAAATGTAAAATCGCCTAATTCTTTAAAACCATTTCAGCTGTAAGTAAACTTATTATTTATTGCTTCATCGTCTGAACCATAAAAGATCCCTAACATACGATACCATGTTATAAATGTTGGCTTTTAGTCTGAATTTACCAAAACTGGTGTTGTGGCTCATTATTTATATTATCCTCAATGGCATGTAGGATTTAGGAAAGTTAAGTAGGTGACACAAGATGATAGCTCTCTATTTATCATTTATCATTTATAAACTTATCATTTATCAATTATTTATATCTATTTATTCATACATTTATATTTATATGATCTTACTTATTCACATTTATTTTTATTCTGTATTTAACCTTATATATTCTCATATGGACTTTGAAATAAAGTAGTTTCAATCTCTCTCTCTCTCTCGGCCGTGCGGCCACGCGGCGCGCGAGCTCCGCGTTTATCGGATTTCAGATGGAGTTGATGGAGATTAATAATCCATATGAGGTATTGGCTGATAGCCGGGAGAATGGGCTGCAAGCCCATATGGATCTCAATCACGACCCTCAAGTTCCCGCCGAAAATTCGGCAAAAGAATTGACTGCAAGTCATTCTAAAGACGATGGCAAACATGCTAATTTTGAGCCGGCGGCGGATGGCAAGAATGCAAATTCTTGCCGTAATTGGGCTGATTGCCCGGAACTGAACGACCAGCTTCCCGATGGCGAAGATGGAATCTTCACCACAGTGGGAGGCTCTAAGAAAAGGCCACATGACCCTGACCATGTCAACTCGGGGGCCAAAAAGGGATGCGTCCAGGCACCGAGGATCGCTCCCAACAGCAGCAGGCCACGAGTCACGCCAAGGGCCAGCAGGGTGCGCGAATGCCAGACCACCAGGCAGAAGCAGGCGACCTTCCGAGCCAGGTCGGCAGCGATGCAGGCGGACCAGTGTGTCTACCTGGAGTTCTGCCCAGACTTCACCGAGGACCAGTACTTCCTGGCGCTGGAAGCCAAGCTGGGCAAGGGCACCGTCTACCAGCTGACGAAGATGGAGGGGCAATTCCTGGTCGGCCTCTCCGGTGTCCAGCAAGCAGACAAGCTCGTGGAGGATGGGCTGGAGATCGAGGACGCCCTCCTGCGAGCTACACCACTGAAGAAGCGGGCTGAACGGATCATGTTCGGGAACGTTCCGTTCTTCGTTGAAAACCTGGACCTCGTGGCAGCCCTGCAGCCCTTCGGACAGATAACATCCATCGTCCAGAAAATGAAGGAGCTGGGCGAGTCATACTGGGCTGACGCACGGCGTGAGGCCTTCATCACTCTCCGAGACGGTGTGAAGCTCTCACACATTCCAGCCCGTCTCGATATCAAATCCAAAGGAGTGACTAGCCACGTGTACGTCACCTATGGTATCAGGTGCTCCTTATGCTACAAGCACGGGCACAAGCGTGCCAACTGCCCCCGGAAGACTGGTGTCCAAGAAGCTAACCTGCTTCTACACCTGGATCCCCCTGCTGGTCCAAACAACGCCGGAGGAAGGCAGCCCTCCTCCTCGAACGTCATGCCTGCTCCAGTACCAACGCCAGCCGCAGGTCCATCATCGACAGCTGCTCCGATCCCAGATGTAACACCAGAACCACCCGCAGCACCACCAACCCCAGCTACATCACCAGCTCCACCTGCAGCTCCTGCACCTGCTCCAGAGACCCTACCTACGGCTTCTGTGGACCCAGTCCCTCCTACATCAAAGCAGTGCCGTGGTGGCGCTCGGAAGTCGCATAAAAAGTCCAACGTGACCCGGACGCAGCTCAACGAACTCCTTGAGCGCATTCACAGCAACATCTTGGACAAGTCTGGGCTCGAAGGGCTTGAAAGAGAAGAAGTCTTGGACGCACTAGCCTCAGTCCCCGGTCTGAAGAGCCTGATAAACAAGATCGGGAGCGAGCAGTTAACCGCCCTCAACAATACTGCCCAGGAGCTGATCGACGCCCTGCCCGACTCCAACTGCGCTCTCTACAAGCGCCTATCGGACGTTCGTGCCCAGACGAGGAGCGCCCAATGAGCTTCCGTCTGGCTTCCATCAACGCCCGCGGGCTCGCCGCTCGCGAGAGGAGCATTGAGCTCTGTCACTTCCTGCGCCAACATCGCGTAGACGTCGCCTTTGTTCAGGAGACCAACACCTCGTCGCTGGATCCCATTCAACATCTGTGCCTGGGCTACAGCGCCGCCACCGTGCCCCCCGCAGCCCTCAGGGGTTCGGGCCTCGCCTGCTTCTTCGCGCCGGGGGTCGCTGTCCTGCGGCAGCGCGTCCTGTGGCCGGGAAACATCTCCATCGTCTCCATCGACGTCCGAGGCCAGGAAGTGCGTGTCATCAACTGTCACTTGTCACACATTCCTCGCGAGCGGCTTGAGCAGCTGGAGTCCATAACAGCAGCCGCGATCCAGGAGGACGCCTGGGTGGTGGGTGATCTCAACATCGACGAGCAGAGCCCGAGCGACATAACATCCGGCTCGGTGGAGGCCCTCACGGAGCTAATGGACCAGACAGCCCTCGTTGATGTTGCCACCCTCTTCGACGCCGAACACCTTCCAACCAGAGTGGCCAGCTGCAGGAGTCGGGTTGACGCAGCTCGCCTGGACAGAATTCTCTTGCCATCGAGACTCCTGGAGAGAGTGACACTGTACAAGACCATCTACTACAGGCTCTCTGACCATCGAGCTGTCCTCACCCAGATGGGCTCGCCTCATTCCCCTCGCCAGCCCTGCGTGGCCGCCATGCTTCGTTCGGCTCTGGTGGATGAACATCTGCTGGCTACAATAGAAAGAACATCTGGATCTATTGCAGACATGTCCAGCGAAGCTCTTTGGATAAGATGGTCCAAGATCAAGGCCGAACTCCTGGCGGAGGTGAGATCCCTCCATGTCCCACGCGTCGCCGATGACGACCACATCTCGCGCGCCAGGCGGTATCTGCAGGCCAGACTGGAGGCAGCATCATCAGCCGCCGATTACCCATCGCTGCCCGACCTTGTGCGCTCGCTTCGCGTCCGAAGGCCCGCTGGCACGACCATCCGGGATGAAGATGGGAGCGTCATCGACGGCGGGGAGCTGCGACGACGGGCATACTCCGTCTACCAGCGCCGCTTTGCCTGTGAATCCGGCGACCCCATCGCCGCCGCTGAGTTCATCCGGGGGACGACTACCACCCTCACCCTGGAAGAGGATGATCCACTGACCCGCCCTGACATCACCGGCGCAGATATCGCGGCGGCCATCCGCCGACTACCGCTCGGAAAGGCTCCCGGGTGGGACGAATTGCCCTGCGAGTTTCTCATCACCTACGAAGATTTCTTCGTAGAGGCTCTCAGGCGCGTCTTCGAGGCCTCCAAACTCCGCGGGGCCCTGCCTTCATCGATCAGGCGCAGCACCATCTGCCTCGTCCCCAAGTCCAACGGCGGCCCTGGGCTCAGCGGCTACAGGCCGATTTCGCTCCCCACAGCTGACTACCGCGTCCTGGGCAACATCCTCCTCCAGCGTCTGCGGCC
>CP092886.1:172434708-172451815 GCA_030710605.1 Cordylochernes scorpioides
CGCGCAAGATCCTTGGTCTCCAAGCCCACGATGTAGTGGCTGTTCATCTTGTTGAACTGTGTTATGCCTCCAGGCCCTCCGAATAGCCTGCTCATTGCCCGGAGGTAGGAGTAGTCCGGGATGTCTGGGCACAGCTCCACGAAGACGTAGTTCTCGTGGGTGGAAGAGGTCTGCCTCGCCCTGGCTGCGGCGATGTTCGCGCGTGTCGCCTTGATCTCCTGAGGCGGCACTGCTCTCGGCCCTGTTGGCCGCTTCCGCTGCTGGGAGCTGCGCTGGTCTCCAGGCTTATTGGGCTGCCTTGCAGCGTGCTCAGTTGACGTTGAGCCGCGGCGCCTCTTCTTGCCCTTCACGACGATGAAATCGTCGTTGGCGCCCACCTCCGCCATCTCGCTGTCGGCCCAGTTGAGCGAGGCCTGGTTAGCTAGATTCTCGCTGAGAGAGGCAGCAGTCGTTGGCGCCGTGACGTCACGCGCGGCGGCCAAATTTACATGCGTGTCGCCTGCCGGCGAATTTGCATTCTTTTGAATTGTAGAAGAATTTTCTTTTGTATTTTTCATGTTTTCCGGCGAAAACTTCTCGCCTGGTTCTGATCCAGTGCTGGGCCTCTCAGGCACTTTTTCAGCGGATCGAGGGGGTTCTTTTGATACCAAACTCGTATTGGCAATCGCCTTTTACACACACTCCAGAGGCGGAAAACGGCGGAGCTCGCGAAAGCGTGGCCGCACGCTCGAGTGTGTGTGTGTGTGTGTCTTCTATGGATTCAAAAACCATACATCCAATCGCCGTGAAATTTTGGGATATTATTAGGTGTATCCCCGGAAAGGTTTACGAAAAATAATTTCTTGAATATCTTTAATATCCTTAGAGTTATTTGCAGATTTGTAGCTTTAACTCGCAAGCAGCGCCACCTTGCGACGGAGATAGGCTTAGGTCTGCCCCACCCCGTGAGAGAATGGATCCGTCCGGCCGCCGGTCCAAGTACCCACCGACCAATCAGGGCAGAGTTGGTGACACAGCTGTGCCAATTAGACAAGAAAAAAAGCCTCGCGGGAGCTTGCCCAAGATGACCTCCGGGAACTTCGTCCATCTTCCATAAACGACCATGAAATCATTCAACCTTATCGAGTATTTTTCAAGGGACCGGGAAAAAATGTTCACTAGATAAAACGATGATTTTGTAATGTAGAAAATTAGGAAAGACAAAATTCAGAATGACACGGCACACAGGGACCGGGAAAAAATGATCACTTTATCCGTTTCAAATTATCAAAATATATCTATTTATTTTTATAAGTTTATAGAGAATTGTTTTAACAAATGTTCGTTAGACAGACCTTTACTCGGGTACCGATTAATATTGATTTTATTCAACTTATCGAGTATTTTTCAAGGGACCGGGAAAAAAAGTTCACTTTATCGAGAGATTCGTTAGACAAACCTTTACTCGGGTAAAACACGGGCGAAGCCGGGTACATCCGCTAGTCTATATATATAAAAATGAATGTATGTGTGTGTGTGTGTCTGTTTGTCCTTTATGCCTGACCAAACCACTCATTGGAACGCCATGAAACTTTGGGAAGTTATTTAGTATAGTACTGGGAAGGTTTCTAGCAAATAAAATTTTTGAAATAACTTTTCGCCTAAAAATAATCAAGATAAATATTCTAATTTATCTGTTATAATTCAACAATCTGCTCTAAATATTATCATGATGATACGATGATTTTGTAATGTAGAAAATTAGGAAAGACAAAATTCAGGATGACACCACGGCAATTTATTTGAGACAAGAATAATGATACAATTCCATGGCAAAATACTAATCCTCTAACTTCCAATTACCGAGGGAACCAATTACTATTGATTTTATTCAACTTATCGAGTATTTTTCAAGGGACCGGGAAAAAATGTTCACTTTATCGAGAGATTCGTTAGACAAACCTTTATTCGGGTAAAACCCGGGCGAAGCCGGGTACGTCCGCTAGTAATATATAATTTTAAAAATGTTATTTGATTTGAAAAACACACATCATTTGATATATATATATATGCACTTGGGTAAATATGAACTCGAGTAAATCTCGGGCATTCCTTGATTCATTCGCGACTAGTTAAGAATTATAATTCTATAATTAAATAAATAACATTTTTTAAAACAGTATTTTTGGGCATTCATCTACTCCAGAAGAATCCGAACGCATTTTATAATTTCTTCAATTCTATGATGATGTTTAATGATAAAGAATTAATATCATAATCATCATCTTTATTACCCATGATAAAAATTTGTCTTTTTTACCAAATAATTAGTAAAACTACTCAATCTCTTATTCTAAGAATAAATTGAATCGGGAAATGGGAAATTTTGAATGTATATAGCTGATATTAGCATATAAAAGACATTCTCAAGTGTGTGTGTGCTTAAAATAAAAAATATAACAAACTATTTTGAACATTTTTGGAGCTTAATAAAATATTATCATAATTATTATACACTAATCGAATATATGACCCAGATTCGCCCAGCTTCTTCCCGAGTAAAAGTTTTCTAAACGAATATTGTGTTTTAACAAATGCTATTAATTATAATTATGTCTCTCATTTTAACTCTAATTACTATCCATGGGGATTAGAATTAATATGTTAATATTACTATCAACATTACTTAATGTTTCATTTATTTTTTTTCATATATTTAAATTATATCACTTTAGAATTATAATGTTGTAGCGTATAAATCAAGTCTTTGTATATCTAGAGGTGTGAAAGTATTTATTGATGACGTCACGGCGGCTAGTCGATAATTATTAACAAACTAGCGGACGTACCCGGCTTCGCCCGGGTTTTACCCGAGTAAAGGTTTGTCTAACGAATCTCTCGATAAAGTGAACATTTTTTCCCGGTCCCTTGAAAAATACTCGATAAGTTGAATAAAATCAATATTAATTGGTTCCCTCGGTAATTGGAAGTTAAAGGAATAGTATCTTGCCTTGGAATTGTATCATTATTCTTGTATGGATATACCCGGCTTCCGCCCGGGTTTTACCCGAGTAAAGGTTTGTCTAACGAATCTCTCGATAAAGTGAACATTTTTTCCCGGTCCCTTGAAAAATACTCGATAAGTTGAATAAAATCAATATTAATTGGTTCCCTCGGTAATTGGAAGTTAAAGGAATAGTATCTTGCCTTGGAATTGTATCATTATTCTTGTCTCAAATAAACTGCCGTGTCATCCTGAATTTTGTCTTTCCTAATTTTCTACTTAACAAAATCATCGTATCATCATGATAATATTTAGAGCAGATTGTTGAATTATAACAGATAAATTAGAATATTTATCTTGATTATTTTTAGGCGAAAAGTTATTTCAAAAATTTTATTTGCTAGAAACCTTCCCAGTACTATACTAAATAACTTCCCAAAGTTTCATGGCGTTCCAATGAGTGGTTTGGTCAGGCATAAAGGACACACACACACATACATTCATTTATATATATACTAGCGGATGTACCCGGCTTCGCCCGTGTTTTACCCGAGTAAAGGTTTGTCTAACGAATCTCTCGATATGGTGAACATTTTTTCCCGGTCCCTTGAAAAATACTCGATAAGTTGAATAAAATCAATATTAATCGGAACCCGAGTAAAGGTCTGTCTAACGAACATTTGTTAAAACAATTCTCTATAAACTTATAAAAATAAATAGATATATTTTGATAATTTGAAACGGATAAAGTGATCATTTTTTCCCGGTCCCTGTGTGCCGTGTCATTCTGAATTTTGTCTTTCCTAATTTTCTACATTACAAAATCATCGTTTTATCTAGTGAACATTTTTTCCCGGTCCCTTGAAAAATACTCGATAAGGTTGAATAAATTCATGGTCGTTTATGGAAGATGGACGAAGTTCACGGAGGTCATCTTGGGCAAGCTCCCGCGAGGCTTTTTTTCTTGTCTACTTGGCATAGCTGTGTCACCAACTCTGCCCTGATTGGTCGGTGGCTACTTGGACTGTCGGCCGGGCGAATCCATTCTCTCACGGGGTGGGGTAGACCCAAGGTCATCAGGAGTAGCAAACTTAAGCCTATCTCCGTCTCAATGGTGGCGCTGCTTGCGAGTTAAAGCTACAAATCTGCAAATAACTCTAAGGATATTAAAGATATTCAAGATATTATTTTTCGTAAACCTTTCCGGGGATATGCCTAATAATATCCCAAATTTTCACGGCGATTGGATGTATGGTTTTGGAATCCATAGAGGACACACAGACAAACAGACAAACAGACAGAAAGACAGACAGACATTCAATTTTATATATATAGATACTAGCCGAATGACCCGGGCAACGCCCGGGGTTTACCCGATTAAATGCTTTTATTCAAATACTATTCGTTACAATTATAAATTGGCGCCGTGGATGTCATTCTTGTATCTATATATATAAAAATGAATGTATGTGTGTCTGTTTGTTTGTTTGTTTGTTTGTCCTTTATGCCTGACCAAACCACTCATTGGATCGCCATGAAACTTTGGGAAGTTATTTAGTATAGTACTGGGAAGGTTTCTAGCAAATAAAATTTTTGAAATAACTTTTCGCCTAGAAATAATCAAGATAAATATTCTAATTTATCTGTTATAATTCAACAATCTGCTCTAAATATTATCATGATGATACGATGATTTTGTAATGTAGAAAATTAGGAAAGACAAAATTCAGGATGACACGGCAATTTATTTGAGACAAGAATAATGATACAATTCAAAGGCAAGATACTATTCCTTTAACTTCCAATTACCGAGGGAACCAATTAATATTGATTTCATTCAACTTATCGAGTATTTTTCAAGGGACCGGGAAAAAATGTTCACTTTATCGAGAGATTCGTTAAACAAACCTTTACTCGGGTAAAACCCGGGCGAAGCCGGGTACGTCCGCTAGTAATATATAAATGAGTTTGAAAAATTGTAAAAAAAAAAAATGTATCGGCCGGGAATCGAACCCGGGGCGCCCGCGTGGCAGGCGAGCATTCTACCACTGAACCAAAAGCAAACGGTGACAGAATTAAGAACGCATGACGATGATAACTGTATATTATCCGTGACAGAGGCGGCCGATGAGGAAAGACGGTCGTGACTATATATAGTAATAATCCAAACTGTACCTTATCATGGATGTGGTCTTGTTACCTTGTGTTTATAATCTATAATCCAAATTGTACCTTATCATGGATGTGGTCTTATTACCTTGTGTTTATAATCTATAATCCAAACTGTACCTTATCATGGATGTGGTCTTGTTACCTTGTGTTTATAATATATAATCCAAATTGTACCTTATCATGGATGTGGTCTTGTTACCTTGTGTTTATAATCTATAATTCAAATTGTGCCTTATCATGGATGTGGTCTTATTACCTTGTGTTTATAATCTATAATCCAAACTGTACCTTATCATGGATGTTGTCTTATTACCTTGTGTTTATAATCTATAATCCAAATTGCACCTTATCAAGGATGTGGTCTTATTACCTTGTATTTATAATCTATAATTCAAATTGTGCCTTATCATGGATGTGATCTTATTACCTTGTGTTTATAATCTACAACGCCCGGGGTTTACCCGATTAAATGCTTTTATTCAAATACTATTCGTTACAATTATAAATTGGCGCCGTGGATGTCATTTTTGTATAATATATAAATGAGTTTTAAAAATTGTAAAAAAAAAAAAAAAATGCATCGGCCGGGAATCGAACCCGGGGCGCCCGCGTGGCAGGCGAGCATTCTACAATGAACCAAAAGCAAACGGTGACAGAATTAAGAACGCATGACGATGATAACTGCATATTATCCGTGACAGAGGCCACGACAGACGGTCGTGACTATATATATTAATAGATTAACAAAACTAAGATCAAGCAAGCTAAGTAACTAAATGATGATTTTACAAATATTAATTAATAAAAATCTGTTTCACATATTTCATTGAATAATTAAATTAAATAATAAAATATTTCTTCGCCACACAATAATCATAATACATAATATTTGTTAAAATATTGTTCGTTTGACAAGCATTCACTGATGAATATCCTGAAAGAAGCAAGGTAAAAATATATAAATATATATATATAAGAATATTGAAGGAACATACTTACAATATGAAGACCAAAGATCCAAGATCCCTCATTTTTCAACATACCATGAATACCGGCCACAAATTTAATTTAGACAGTCCAACTTGCCACTACAGTAACATAACCACCAAATCTGAAAGATTAATCCTTGAATCGCTGATTTCCAAACAACACAATAGCATTAATCGTAGAATAGATATCCCAGAACAATTTTGTCATATTCCATACCACAAAAATCAGATTTCTCGCTTATCCAATTCATAGTTTAAAACTTTATTAAAATATTGAAATTTAAGGTTAAATTATTTCCAATTGTTAAACAAAGTAAAATAGTAATAATTTATGTAGTTTTATTACTTTTCTTTCTGATATTTTATTTAAAATTTGTAACAAATCAAATGTATATAACTGTCTCTCGTGTCTCTCGTGAATCAAATGTTTAATTTTTTGCCTGTAGAAGGGCGGCTCCAGCCCGAAAGCTCGCGCATATCATAATAAAAGAAACTTATTGCGAAAGGTTGTAGTTTTATTTTAAAATATATATATAACGAAAATTATTAACCTAAAACAACATTCTTTCTATTTGGCTGGTTCCGGATAGTTGGCGACTACTGTACGCTCCAGGAGTCCTGATTACACACCTTCAGCTAGTATCCGAACTCCGCCTTTGCCGGTCCCAAGCCCGGATGAAAAAGGAGGAGGGGGAGCAGTAACAAGCTTGGTAAAAAACCTGGGTTCAGCTGGCCCGGCTGATAGTACCCTGTAAGGGCTCCTAATCCAGGGATACAGGATGAGCAGCGTTTGTACTCCATGTTAGGAGCACCTGCACATGGCGTCTGTTCCTCATGTCAGAGGTGGCCATTTTATTTTGGAGCGCTAAGTCGGCCTGCCACTGAGTAGTGCTCCCAGTCTTAATGACAAAGGCAGACGCATTCTACTTCACCCAGTGTGGAGATAAGAAAGAAGGAGAAGCTCGTATCCGTCTAGTGATACATATTTTATGTAAAACTATAAACAGTCTGATTGCACGCCCACGAGAGCACATGCCAATAACATATTTCAATTATTTCTGTACAAATAGCATCTTTATATTGTACACAGAAGTATTTGCCCGTTGAAGGGCAGAAAATTTGCTTGAAAGCTTATGAAAATCAAAATTAAAAGAAGCTTTTTACCTTAATATTATTTCTTCTTCATTTTTCAAATAATTTCTAGATAACTATTACTCATATACGTATTTTAATCAAATGTGGTTCATGGTTTTATTATTTTAAATATGACACACATTTAACAATATATTCTAAATAATTGAATTATATGTCGCGAGTTAGCAATTTGAAAAAAATCAGAAAAATTCTTTTTTTATTTAAATCGCTTTTATTTGACTTAAATAAAAATGAGGGTATAGGTTATCTTCTTATATATATATTTGGAGATTGATAAAAGAATCATATGAAACATTATATCCTAAAAATTTGTTTGATTCTTGAAAGCATCATATTACCAAACCCAAATAGGATCGTCATTAATTATTGTTTTTTAAATTAAACTATATGTAAAGTGCTAACATTTCTTTCAAAATTGAAATAACTTTCTACTGTCTTTACTTCAATAATATTGGAAGGGACTGGGTCATCAGTGGTGAAACCCTCCCAGTGATTTTGTCGGTTCAATCTACCATTCTGTCCTAATAACCCCAATACAATATAAGCTCTGGGAGGATTCACCACTGACGAGCCAGACCCCACCCTTATTTTTTAAATAAACACAACTTATAAAAACAATAATGTACTTTAAAAAAGCTCACACATCAGAGCTCATTAAGTAAATGTACAAGATAAACTTTAAACTATTATTTTCAATGATTTGTTTGTGTTTGTAACTTAGGTTTTATATATATAACTATTGAGTAGTTATTTAGATTTAAACTTATTTGACAATATTCATAATGCCGGAATTTAGCCCCTGAAGTTCCTGTCTGAGTGAAGATGAACGCGTTATGCATTTATTTATTTCACTGGTGTCGGGAGAGAATATCTGGAGAGTGAGAAAGTTGTGATAGCACCGGGAAAGTTTCCGCTTACGGTCGACGGTCCAGGGAGGAAGACAGGAATAACTGGAGCAGCTGCTGGCTGATGAGTGCATTATCGCCATACGCTGGGGAGTAAATGCTATATTTATATATATATATATTAATTGAATAGCATATTTTGGATCAAAAATAAAATAAACATTTTATTTAATATTAATGCCAATATTTCAATAGGCTATACGCCTAACTTCGTCAGGGCTTTTCTTGTTTTCGAACTGCTTTGGTTCATCACGTGATGCCTTCACGCGACGATATATAAATATTTATAACTCTGTGGGGATAAAATTTAAAATATATATACACAAAAATATTAATAAGAATAGACTATATATGTACATTTATAAAAATTAAAAAATAATATATGATTCCTAATAAGTATAATAAAATAATTTTAAATCGATTTGAACTGTAGATATAACGGAGGTATGTCAATTTTTCTATTAATACTGTTGGTATCTTTCATTGAGGTCCAACTTTCTAAAAAGAGTCTTGAATGTTTATCTTGAATGTTGTTATATATAATTTCTGTTTTTTCAAAATTTGGTATATGGTCCTGTTTGAGTGCGTGATCTACTAAAAGTGATAATGGGCTATGGTTTTTAAAAGCTGTTTTGTGTTGATTTACTCTTTCTTCAAGAGTTTTACCGGTTTCTCCTATGTATGTTGCAGGGCATGATTTGCATGGAATGCGATATACTATGTTTGATTTAAATTGATGAATGCTATTATGTATTGGTTTGAGCAACCAACTGATGGATTATAAAAAAAGAGAGAGGCAGATCTCCCTTCAAAAATGTATTAGAACAATAAATTTAGTTCATCACCCCAATGCCAAACGTCTTCTTCTTCTTTCTTATCTCCACTCAATCATATTAGGGTGTCAAGCTTGTAAAGCTTGTTGATGGTGTCTGTTGACAACCCTCATGATTGGGTGAAGTAGAATGCGTCTGCCTTTGTCATTAAGACTGAGAGCACTACTCAGTGGCAGGCCGACTTAGCTCCAAAATAAATGGCCGCCTCTGACATGAGGAACAGACGCCATGTGCAGCCGCTCCTAACATGGAGTACAGATGCTGCTCATCCTGTATCCCTGGATTAGGAGCCCTTACAGGGTACTATCAGCCGGGCCAGCTGAACCCAGGTTTTTTTTGTGAGCTTGTTACTGCTCCCCCTCCTCCTTTTTCATCCGGGCTTGGGACCGGCAAAGGCGGAGTTATGCCAAACGTAAAGGTGGCGATGAAGAATGAGCCATATGATCAGTTTTGACAAATATAGACAAAAGCCAACCATGGCTTCGGGTTGAGATCTTTTTAAAATAGGATTTTAGGATGTCCAGAATATGTGCCGTATTGCCAATTAGCGCATGATTTTTTAGAAAGAAAGTTTTAAAATATTATAAATATCGTCTACAAAAGTATCAATAAATACATTCTTTACAATAATAAAATATATTAATCTCTCACTTCGATTATAGTCATTTAATGAAGACGGTATTGAGATGCTTTAAAAGGAAGCAAACCAGCTCGTTAAAATCCCTTTTAAGAAACTCCTTTTTGATTCCTTTGAAGATCTCAGAGGATTATTTCCTTAGCTCACAATTATAGTCTGAGTTGAGCAGTCGACGATGGTCAGAGAAATATCGTTTTCCTTTATTATTGTGCAATAAAACGTTGTTATAAAACGTCCCCGCATATATAACGCAATACCGTGCATTACTATATTTTTCCTGGTCTCGATTCCAAATTGATTTTTTTATTTCCCGCATATAACGCTCTACCGTGCATTGCTCTATTTTTGCTGGTCTCGATTTATTTTCACGACGTTTCAATGAGATAGAGAGAATAGCTATCCTCCATATCAGGTTTTAAAATAGTTTTTAAATATAACAGGCATTAACTAGCAAAATATCTACTATATGGACATTTTCCCATGAGGTAATTGATTTTTATTTATGCTTATGAGGTGATACAGCAACGTCTTTACAATAAGAGAGGAGACAAAATGAATCAAATCTAGAAAAAAGAAGTGAGGACTTCTCAGTCATTAAAGTCTGAGAGGCAAGGCCTTCAGCCAGTTCAGGGCTTCCGGGGTGACGAGTGGAGATTGGAGATTCCTCCATTGAATTTGTACAGCGGGCAGTCATCTAGTATATGGGACATTGATTGTGGGACGTTGCAGGCACAATTTGGATCTTTGGTGTAGCCCCATAACTTCATCAGCTCTGCACACCTTCCCTGTCCTGTCCTAAAGCGGTTTAGAAGCACCCATTCTCGTCGAGGGAGGGAAAAACCTGGGATCTTGACACTTGGGCTTGTGATGAGGTTCTTGTTTGGGATATCGGAGCTGATCCAGGAATTTGTCCATGCTTCTGAGATATTAAAATTTTGGGAGAGAAGTTGGTTTCCTCTGGACCATATCGGATTCCTTGTTTTTAGTCTATGTTTTGGGGGAGACTGTAGGATTGGGTTAATTTCGAGGTCGGGTGAATCCAAGAGTTTTTGGTAGGTAATTGATCTATAAAAGCAAAGGTCGCCTCTCCCATCAAAACTAGACGCCATCTATTGACCGTCGCCGCATGCTTGAAGCCTCGGGTTGGTTACAAAGCCACAATAAATGGTGTCTAGTTCTGATGTTTATTTTGACTAGAGAGACAACCTTTGACTTTATTGATGTCTACTATATGTTAAATTTATTTTTGTAAACGGGTAGCACAGGCGCGAAGTACGTCGGGAGTTTAACTCCTGGTAGGGCCACCCTGTGCTACACACCCGGCTAATGTAGGAAGGTATCAATTGGTAGCGTCTGTTCTCCATAGGAGCGGCTACAAAGGGCGTCTGCACTCCATGTCAGGGACGGCCAACCAAAAGAAGCAAAGTCACACTGAATGGTACTTCCAGGTCTTCATGCCAACAGCAGGTGCACCCCTCTTTCTTTCTCCATAGATGTCTACATCTGTCTCAGTTTATAAACACTCTAGGAAAATCCCAGGACTATAATAGAAAAGCTGAGGCAATGGAACCTAATGGAGATCATTTAAACGACTTGAGGAATAAGCAACCACAACAACAGCATTTTTGATCCTAAAAAGAGGGTGGCTGATATTTACTAAAAAGTCGTGAAAATAGAGAATTTCCATTTGACCGTATTAACTATACTAAATAGGAGCGCCAGCCAGGTAAATCATGCTATTTTATAAATCAACCATTAATTACCTTTATTAAGACCTTTAGTCTTATATACAGGTTCTTCTGAAAAATACAGAAAATGAGTGGAAAAAGGAGAGAGAAAGAAATCAGAATACATAAAGGTATTTTGTTTTGAAAATAGAGCAATCCATAGATAAATCTTTAATTAAAAAGGCATATATTAGATAAAAAAATCATTTATTATACCAATATTTCAGTTGGATAAACGCCAACCTTTATCAAGGTGTTATAACATTTTAAAGTGTGTTTTTCACATTTTTTCACTTTCACACACTTTAAAGTGTTATAACACCTTGATAAAGGTTGGCGTTCAGCCAACTGAAATATTGGTAAAATAAATTATTCTTTTGATCCAATATATGCCTTTTCAATTAAAAAATTAAACATAAAGGTATATATGGGAACTATGTACATATAGAGCAATCCATTTCCATCATTAGTTATAGTATCTGTCAGGTTTGTGATGGCTCCTAATCACATGAGAGTTACCTCCTCACATTGATATATTAAGTTGGGAAGGAGATTCTTCCTTTGTTATAGAATCAGATCCTGACTGATGTTATGTCAATCTCAGTTCCAAGAAAAGGGATATAACGGTATATATTTACTTAATATACAAGTTGGCTATATATATGGCAGGGATATAAACCCTAGAACAGAAATAAATATGACAAAAAATAAAGTCATTAGATAGTAGAATGATGACCATCTATCAAATTAATGAGTCAATGTGTATAGAAGCGTTCCTGTACGATGTTGGAAAAAAAAGGAAAATGTTTTAAAATAATAAATCAATGATCTTAAAATATTTTTAGACTGACAAAACTGTAATATAAAAAGAAGAAAGAATGAGTGATATTTTTGTTTAAATAATTAGTAAGTTTAATTAAAAAGGCATATATTGGATCAAAATATCATTTATTTTACCAATATTTCAGTTGGCTGAACGCCAACTTTTATCAAGGTATTATAACATTTTAAAAGTAACACTTTAAAATGTTATAATACCTTGATAAAGGTTGGCGTTCAGCCAACTGAAAGATTGGTAAAATAAATGATATTTTGATCCAATATATGCCTTTTTAATTAAAGATTCATCTATGGATTGCTCTATTTTCAAAATAATTTGTAAGTGTAATTGTTAAATGTTTTTCTCTCTCTCTCTCTCTCTCTCTCTCGGCCGTGCGGCCACGCGGCGCTTGAGCTCCGCATCTTTCTCCTTTTAAGAGCGTCAATTTGTCGCTGGAAGCGACACATTTGGTATGGGCGGATAGCCCATTCAACGCCGATGATATACCTGCAAGGTACGGCCTGATACCACAAACCTCAGCAGAGTTATCTGCGGATAACTGTTTCCAGTTACAAAACTCGGAAATTTTTGAAGAAATGGCCAGCCATGCAAATTTGCCTACTGGCGAAAGACATGCAAATTCCGCCACTACGCTCGATTTTGCAACTGCGTTGCCTACATCTGGCGTAATTCTTGGCCAACATAACCGGGAAAACTTACCAATGGATCAAAATCCTGTAACTGAAGACGATTACATCATCGTTCAAAATAAAAGAAGACGCCGTGACACAGCAGCACCGCGCGTCATGACCGCACAGCCCAACAGTGCTGGACCGACAACCAGGCGACAAAGATCCTCGCCTGCACTCATCCCTCGAGTCCAGGAGATCAGGACGCACATCGCGGAGGCCAGAGCTCGCCAGGCGACCTGCACCGAGGAGCAGTGCTTCTTCTTGGAGTACTGCCCTAGCTACGAGCATTACCACTACCTCAAGGCTATTGGAGGTATTGTCGGAGGAACGAAGAACATCGCTCAATTCTCCAAGGTGAACGGCCAGTACCTGGTGGGCCTCACCAGCACATCCATGGCGGAGCGACTAATCCGGGAAGGCCTTGAAGTTGAGGGCACCCTCCTCAGGACATTCCCCTTCAGGAAAAGTGCAACAAGAATCACAATTGGGAACCTGCCCTTCTTCGTGCGGGACGCCGTTGTGATTGACGCCCTTGCACGCTTTGGGCGTGTGACCTCCATAGCCCCCAAACAACTTAAAGTGGGCGAATTCGAATTTAACGACGGCCGCCGGGAGGCCTTTATCCTCCTCCATGACGGCATAACCGTCGACAAGCTGCCCACCCGCTTCGAGATCAAAATCAAGGGTGAGGCCTGGCCCGCTTACATCACATATGGCATCAAATGCTCAAGATGCCACGGACAGGGACACAGGAGAGCCAGCTGCCCCCTGCTCTATGGGCAGTCCACCACCTCCAGACGAGCCTCACCGCCCTCTACCGCCGGCCTTCCACCACCGACCGCGCCTGGGCTGCCCGGGCAGTCTTCGGCCGTGCCTTCTGCGCCGGCGCCACCCAGTCCATCTAACAGAGCTTCTGGCGCCCCATCCGATTCCTGCGCCGCGCCTCTACCACCTGCGGTGCCAGGGCCATCCACACCAGCGCCGCCGGTCTCGCCCACGCAGGCGGTGACTACAGCTCCCCCACCAATAACCCCTTCACCTGTGGTTCCCATGGGCCCTCGCTCGGTGGCGTCGCGTCCTGAGCTGACGCCTCCTGCTCAGCCGGATCTCGTCGCCCCGCCTTGCCCCCTGCCCACCCAGGAGACCATCGGACCTGCTTCCTCCACACCTGATGTTGAGATGACCCCCGCGGATAAAAACACCGCTTCCTCTGGGTCATCTAAAAAGAAAAGCGCTAGGGACGCAGCCGCAGTTTCAACACCCTCACTGCCTGCGCCTCAGCCTGCTAAACCGACGCAGCCTGCTCCGCACAGGAAAGAATCAGCCCCAACTAAAGTGGCCTCTCTGCCTGCACAGCCTATCAAGACAGATGAAGACCGTAAGAAATGGATCCTTGACACTTTCAAGGCATTGGACCACAGAAACATATTGAGACCCATACTCAACTGGATCGACGAGGACTCTGTCGTTAATTCGGTCCTGTGCTCCCAAGACGCTTGGAATAACTTTCATAACATACCGCGAGACCAAAGGAGGATTCTTGCGGGCTTCATAGACAAGGTCATCGGGCGCGCCCGGGGTGGCGACCAGACTACTCTGGACGGACTGCTCAAATTCAGGGCAGCTCTGTAGCTACCGACTGAGACCAAGACGTCCCTTCGGGAAGGGCTCCGCCTGATGTGTAATCCCACTTCCAGGAATACTGTAAATGTTTCTTAACTCTTGCTTTAATGTAACTACTCTTGTAAATATTAACTCTTGAATGTAAACATTGACTAGTATGTCAATAAAATTTGTTTAAATTGTCTATCTCTCTCTCTCTCTTTGAAAATAATATATTTAAAATACTTTCTTAAAATGTAAAATCGCCTAATTCTTTAAAACCATTTCAGCTGTAAGTAAACTTAGTATTTATTGCTTCATCGTCTGAACCATAAAAGATCCCCAACATACGATACCATGTTATAAATGTTGGCTTTTAGTCGGAATTTACTAAAACTGGTGTTGTGGCTCTTTATTTATATCCTCAATGGCATGTAGGATTAAGGAAAGGCAAGTAGGTGAGACAAGATGATAGCTCTCTATTTGGTCTCGCTTATATACACGTATTTTAGCCATTGTACCTGCATTATAGTGCCAAGTTTGATGCTGTAATCACGCCTGTAGAAGGGTTTTTTTGCCCGAAAGCTTGCTTTGATATATTTCTATTAAAAGAAACTCTTCTTCTTTTATTTCGTCTTTTCGTCTAAATATACACGTATGACGATGATAAATCAATAACAAGTCAGTGGTAATATTCTGTTGTGAATACACAATAATTTATCTCCAACATTACGTTTTAAATTACGATGCACTAGCGCGCCATCTGTTAAGAAAATTAGAAACTATTTTAGACACGTTAGAATCTTTTTGAAATTAAACAATTTCTACTGCCCTTACTGCAATGGAAAAATGGTAGATTAAACTGGCGAAACCGCTGGGAGAGTTCACCACTGATAAACCAGGCCCTCCCATTCATTTTTTCATTGCAGTAAGGGCAGTAGAAATTGTTTAATTTCAAAAAGTTTCTAATTTTCATTACGTTTTATACTGGGGTGATAAAACAAATGCATTATTTTAACGAATTTTTAAAAGGAGAAGAGCCACTTTTGGTACACGGATACCATCCTCCCACACAACCTTATATTATATTACACTCATGGGGACAAAACTTGATGTAACCTGTTTTCTGTTTTATTGAAGGAGGCAATTCGTGTGTCTTCAATGAAGTTCACTGTGTATCAAAAATAGATGCATATAATTGGATTTATATTTATTTTATTATAGTCGAGTTGCCCCTCTAAATATTGGAACAATAAAATAAATATAAATCCAGTATATGCATCTTTTTTGGATATATATATCGCAATATATATATATATTAAAAATAAAAAAGGCATCTCCTGACCACGAGCACATGTGCTTTTTAGATGGCAGAGCGCCATCTAAAAAGCACATGTGCTCGTGGTCAGGAGATGCCTTTTTTATTTTTAATATCAACACCTGACCCACTTATCTTTTATTTTTTTTCTATTGTTTTTTCTAATACATATATATATATATATATAATAAAGAAGGCATCTCCTGACCACAAGCACATGTGCTTTTTAGATGGCAGAGCGCCATCTAGTGGAGTAAAAATAAACTAAACGTTTATTTAGCTTACTCCGAGATATTTGGCCAACCCAATTTCTTGTTAAATCAATAAAAGCCATCCACGAACGCGTTTCGCGCTGTTGGCGCTCGTCAGCGTGGAGAAGGCTGTAACCATTGCGACCAAAAAGATTTTTTGGACCCAATGGCTTCCCGAGAAATCAAGAAATGGGTATTTAAGGCCAAATTTGCGTAAAGACGCTTAACACATGAAAAAACAATAGAAAAAAAAATAAAAGATAAGTGGGTCAGGTGTTGATATTTAAAATAAAGAAGGCATCTCCTGACCACAAGCACATGTGCTTTTTAGATGGCAGAGCGCCATCTAGTGGAGTAAAAATCAACTAAACGTTTATTTAGCTTACTCCGAGATATATATATATATATATATATATATGTTATATCTAGAATGCGTCATTGACAAACATTTTAATTTTTTTTTGGTTAAAATAAAGGCTTTCGTTTGTAATCGCATTATTCAAATCAAACTGTGAAGCATTTATGAATATGATTAATTAGAATTAAATAAAGGTAGGAGATATACGAGTACTGTATATACAATATAAAATAATAAGTGCTCCAAATATTGAACTGACGTGTAGTTCACGCTAGAAAAACGATTCATTAGTAGCTCTCACATCTTTTTAACACGAACACACGTGTAAACCTGTGATAAATCAACGATCTCCAGCGATGTTTAAAATTGAGTGGCGCTTTTTATTTACCGTTAATAAAGCACTCAGTGGATCACTTGAATTTGCCCTCTAGCAACCATGGAGAGGTGGCTAGGTAAATAAATTTATCGTTGAAGAATGTCAAGTCATCAAATGCCCCAATTTGTGTATTTTTACTTCAAACTCTCTGAACCAAGTGCTTTTAAGCGTAAGGGCATTTTAGTTTTGTTAGTGTTTGGAAACTCTCAAGGGAAATTTGGAAGTCTTTTTTTTTTTTTTTAGAATTTTTTTTTTCTTAAAAGATTTCCTAAATTTTCGAAGATGCTAA
>CP092886.1:172451915-172498702 GCA_030710605.1 Cordylochernes scorpioides
GAAAATGTTCTGCTTTATTGGGAAAAGACGTTGATTGCTTCTTTGGGATGTACGAGCGCATATCTTGATTACGTATTTAATTAAAGGAGTGGGATGGGAGAGGGTTCTCAGCACATTCTCCGTCGTGTGTTCCGGACAATTTGAGTTATTACCGGGAAACTATAAAATTGCTATTACGCAACCCTCCTCCACAATCAATATTCTTACTTTCTCCATACCTTCTCTCTCAGTGTCTCAAGGAATCTTATAAAATATATATTCTAAGTGTATTTTATCTCATATATATATGCGATATGTTTATATATATTAATGTATAGTGTGCGATTAATTAGAGATGAATCTTTATATATTTAATCGAACACTTCTACATGAATATAAATAAACATAACACAATTATATATATGAGAAATAAAATATACTGAAAATATATACTTTAAAAAATTTCCTTGAGACTTTGAAATAGGAGGTAGGAGAAAGAGGGGATATTCATTGTGAAGGAGGGTATATGTATCTCGTACATATATATATATGTTATAATATCTTGAAAAAGGTTGGCGTTCAGTCAACCAAAATATTGGTAAAATAAATTATATTTTGATCCAATATATGCCTTTTTAATTAAATATATATATATGAAAAAACAATTAAAAAAAATATATATAAGTGGGTCAGGTGTTGATATTAAAAATAAAGAAGGCATCTTCTGACCACAAGCACATGTGCATTTTAGATGGCAGAGCGCCATCTAGTGGAGCAAAAATAAACTAAACGTTTATTTAGCTTGCTCCGAGATATTTAGCCAACTCAATTTCTTGATAAATCAAGAAAAGCCATCCACGAACGCGTTTCGCGCTGTTGGCGCTCGTCAGCGTGGAGAAGGCTGTAATCACTGCGACCAAAATGATTTTTGGTCCCAATGGCTTCCCGAAAAATCAAGAAATGGGTATATAAGACCAAATTTGCGTAAAGACGCTTAACACATGAAAAAACAATAGAAAAAAAATAAATGATAAGTGGGTCAGGTGTTGATATTAAAAATAAAGAATTTTTTCTATTGTTTTTCATGTGTTAAGCGTCTTTACGCAAATTTGGCCTTATATACCCATTTCTTGATTTTTCGGGAAGCCATTGGGACCAAAAATCATTTTGGTCGCAGTGGTTACAGCCTTCTCCACGCTGACGAGCGCCAACAGCGCGAAACGCGCTCGTAGATGGCTTTTCTTGATTTATCAAGAAATTGGGTTGGTCAAATATCAGGGAACAGGTTTAATCAATGAATAGATGATTCCTGTTCCACCAGATGGCGCTCTTCCTTCTGAAAAGCACATGTGCTCCTGGTCAGAATATGCCTTTTTTATTTCTAATATCAACATTGACCTTTTTATTTATTTTTCTATTGTTTTTTCATATATATATTCTGAAAAAGGCCTCTCCTTAACGTGCAACCGAAAGTTGCTGATGGCTTGCGCCATCTATCGGAATGAATATCAACTATTCTCGTTGATTTTTAATTATTCCAGAATTGGCCAAATACCCATATATATATGAAATTTGAATTATTTCTGACGCATATGATTCTTTTTTTTAAATAAATCATACGCGTCAAAAATAGTTCAAATTTCTTATAACAGATGGCGCGCTAATATATATATTAAAAATAAAAGAGGCATATCCTGACCAGGAGCACATGTGCTTTTTCAGATGGCAGAGCGCCATCTAGTGGAACAGAAATCAACTAAACATTGATTTAGCTGTTCCCTGATTTTGACCAACCCTCTATAAATAAATATATATTTTTTAATTAAAAAGGCGTATATTGGATCAAAATATCATTTGTTTTACCAATATTTCAGTTGGCTGAACGCCAACCTTTATCAAGGTGTTTTAACATTTTAAAGTGTGTCAACAACAAACTCAGTGCCACATAATTGATAAAGATTGATCAAGTTTGGCGTTCAGCCAACTGAAATATTGGTAAAATAAATGATATTTTGATCTAATATATGCCTTTTAATTAAAGATTTATTTATGGATTGCTCTATTTTCAAAAAAATAAATATATATATAAAGATTCTTCTCTATTTAGTATCACACTTATATCCATGCATATATAAACATAACGAAATAATATATGCAATTAATTTCGCCATTAGTCAAAGGAGATTTGCATAAACAATATTAGAGTCTTTAACAAAGAAGTAACGATAGCGCGTGTTTAAATGTTACCTTTATAATAATTGAAAGTTCAATATTTAATTCCATCCCGCGGCATGTTCAACGTGCACCACCCTGGAAAATAAACTGACGACTTATTAGGAAGTCCTTATAAAGTTTAACGAAGTTAGGCAAAATACTGCGTCGAGAGAAAACCTAAATATAATTAAGACTTCAGGAAGGTATTTAGAGTACGTGATTGAAAGGAATGCCCAACTTAATTATATATTCAGGAGAGTAGACGACTCTCCACACACAAAAGTTGTTATTCCAATTTATGCGGACTAATTAAGTCCCCACGCGCCTTGTTCGCGTTTCATTATATGGAGAACTCAAGATATTATTCCTCTCATTATATTCAGGCCTTCTTAATACTACGCCTTAGGAGAAAAACCCGAGTTGTTGTCGCTTAATTGTCGTCAACTATTCTTGCTTGTGTGCTCGAGTTTTTAAGATTTCAAAAACCTTTGTTGATTTTGTATATGCTCGTATTTTATTCATTTCGTATATACATGAAATAGGAGCTAACAACTCCTTATAATTCCTAGATATAACTCTTATATATATATATATACCATAATCTGTTCTAAAATACATTCATGGACAAAACTTAAGGAAGCGATATATCTGCGAAGATATCGCAGGTCGTCTATTTTTTTTTAAGGAGACAAAGGTAATTTCGTTCACACTTGACTATCTCGTGTATCTTCAATAAAGGTCACTGTCTATCCAATAGATTTCAGAGTTATTGTATGAATCTCAATATGCATGTTAAAAGGTACAACTTCTTTACGTTTTGTCCTTGAATGTAGAAGCAGGCATTTACCCTAAGCCAACTCATACAGATGGTTACTTCAATTTCAACTCCTTTGGCCCTATTAAAAATATAATATCTCTATGTCATCACAACCCTCTCGAAAAGAGTTTTAATTCATTGTTCTGATCATCTAGAAAATGTATACAAGAGTGATAATATTGAAGGAATTACAAAGTACTAATTATCTTGTAGAATATGTCCAGATACAATTTCACGTACGAGTATTAACGATAATAAGGTATATATATATAATTTGAATTATATATTATTATAAACAACACTAATGATAACAACACCAAATTCAAATTATTGAAACGTCACGAACATTTTTATAATTTGGATTTGGTGTTGTTACCTTTTGTTTCACCTATTAACATTCACTCCTTCCAAAAGTCTAACTCAGCAATCATACTGCACTCTCTCCCAAACATCTATGGCATTGAAAGAATCAGTAGAGCCTTCAAATAGTATAATATCCAAACAGTATACCAGACATAATCAAATTTAAGAACGTTTCTCCGCCATCCTGATACCTAACATAATCCAAACAATAGCCAGAAATCGAACCTCATTTACAGAATTCCGTACCAATCATGCCCAGCGACATACATAAGAGAGACAGGAAAAACACTAGAAGAAAGAACCAATCAACCCAGGAAACCCTAAAAAAAACTACCTATAAACTAGATAAACTATATATAATAGGGTTAATATAATAAATTCAATCTAAAAATACACTTGTACAATATTTATATAAGCGTTCTGGAGGTTAAACATTTTTTCTAATTTCATATACATCATGGACAGAACTTAGGAAATTGTAACTTTTAACATGTATATCGGATTCACACAATAACTCTGAAAGATATTTGATACACAGTGATCTCAATTGAATAAACGCAAGATTACCAAGTGTGAACACAATTTCCTCTGTTTCCTTAAAAAATAGACATCCGGCGACATCAAAGCAATTCCACTTCCTTAAGTGTTGTCGATGAGTGTATAGATATGAATATTTGATAGAGAGCGAAGAATGTAGTGAATCGGCTTTTAAGGGCCGAGGAACAATGTAGAGCCTTGAAGATATTCGATAAACCTATAAAATCTACTTCTCTCCTCACGAATAGTCACCTATGCTTTCTCGCACCTTTATTGATCACATTTACAGAAATTTCCATTTTCTTTTAAAATATTCCTTCTCCCATCCCGATACCTCCCTCGTCTGCTAACACCCCTGTTTAAAGAACGAGGTCAAACCTGGATGGATATTACCCCAGAAAGGAATGCCTATCTCTAATGGTTGACGCCGCGTTATCTCTCGGCAGTCACGCTATGTGTGTCTCATAGCGCTGGTCATTTACTCGTCAGGAATTGGGGTCACACAGAGACTATAGCTCTCTTACCACTGGGTTTGGTGGAGAAGTATTTTAAGTCCTCGAATATCGAGAGTCAACACCCAGGATCGAATCCCGCATTGGACACTTTTTTATGAAGAAAGAAAATGCTTCAAAGGCCCGATTCTTGCAGAAGTCTAACTCTATCAGTGAGTTTAGACAATCAAACGGGTCTCTGGAACATTTGTAAGTGCAAAATTCGAAATGATTTCTACATGTTTATGCATGTGGTGAACTTGCAGTAAAACTGTCGGTAACTACACACCATGATTATTTAGGCCAGTACCATATGTACACTAGGGATAATAAAAATAAATCCACTTTATTTCTTCGTCTTGCTTGAAATTTCTGCTAGGTCCGCTTCAAGGGACAAATTGCTAAATGCAAATTTTGCTAAAAAAATAGCAAACTTCTTTAAAATAAGTTTTATTTTCCAAAACAAAATTATGGCGAAATAATACAAAGGCCAAAACTACAAATATATAAACACAATGTAAAATAAACGTTCTTCCCTGATTTATAATATTATAAAATAAATAAAGCTTTCAGGATTAAGTTTCTTGTTCAAATTTTTATTTTCAAGCTTTCGGACTTGTCAGTCCTTCAACATATCATAAATTTATTATCGTGATACTCCCGTTGAAGGACTGACAAGTCCGAAAGATTGAAAATAAAAAATTGAACAAGAAACCTAACCCTGGAAGTTTTATTTATTTTGTAACAATGTAAAATATTTTATTACACTTTTCCATATATACTGTAAAACCCATGAGCGGACATTCACTCTAGCGGTCACTTTTATGCAAATAACAGTTTTCTTGGCCAAAATGGCCATTTTTTCCAAATGACTGATCTATGAGGAGGTCACCTTTCTCTAAACGACACTTTGACTCTGCAATCAAGTGTCTTTTGAGAAAAGTTATACTGTAACTTCCTTTTGTGTACCCAAATCTATATATATATTTCTCTGATCTTCTAATACACCTATGCACCTATGCATTTTTAATAGAAGTTTTCGTCTAAATCCTTTAAAAAGCCTAAAATAGCATCAATAATTTCATTATCATCTTCAAATTTCTTTTCTTTAATATTATTTAGATATCTCCGAATAATTAATAGTCGATAGTAGCTAGATACAGATAAAAGAGAGGTGTCTGATGATTTTGAACATGTATTCTTTGATTGGAGAAATCTAAATGTTTTGAAAATAGAGCAATCCATACTTAAATCATTAGATAATAAGAAGGCATATATTGGATTGAATAAAGGATTTATTTGCCAATATATGCCTTCTTATTATCTAAATGTAAATGTATAGAATATAGATCGTAAAGTGCTCGTAATCGGTGCAGATCCATTTCAACAAAAGCAATCGCCTTTCACTATAAAATATCACCTTCTATAATGAGGGCTTAAATTAGGATTATCTTTGTTGGCATGATGACAATTAATGTTGGTTTTAATTTTGTGGTCAAAATTTAATATATATAATGGCCAAGCTAAATATTCATGGGACAACCCTTGTAAAATATACAAAAGGGCTGTAGAACAAACTCTACTGAGGCCATAAAAGACTGCCCTTTGATAAATTTGAACTAGTTGGCGGCGAAACAGCGGTTAAAGTACTTTTTAAAAGCACGAATATTTCTTTTATACATAATACAAACTTCTACTGCCCTTACAGCGATGAAAAAATATATTGGGAGGGTTCACAACTGATGAGCCAAGCCCTCCCAATATAATATTTCATCGCTGTAAGGGCAGTAGAAGTTTGTATTATGTATAAAAGAAACATTCGTGCTTTTAAATCCTTTCATTTTATATGTATAGATGGCGCGTTATTGCTTTGTGTTAAAGTACTTTTTATAATCAAAATGTTAGTACAATAAATGTGAATCTCCTAAATATAAATTAAAATAATGCAACAGGTTTCTGGAAATGAGTTTCTTTTCATTTTATTATTGCATTTAAGATTATTATCCCTTTTGTACTCCTGTAGAAGAGCGTAAATGCCCGAAAGATCGA
This sequence comes from Cordylochernes scorpioides, assembly GCA_030710605.1. Classification (NCBI taxonomy): domain Eukaryota; kingdom Metazoa; phylum Arthropoda; class Arachnida; order Pseudoscorpiones; family Chernetidae; genus Cordylochernes; species Cordylochernes scorpioides. Next base: position 172,458,366 of record CP092886.1, read on the forward strand.
GAAAATGTAATAATAAAAGGAAAAGAAACTCATCTTCAGAAACCTATTGCATTATTTAAATCAAAATGTAACTTATAGAATATGCGATATCTATTTATCTATTGGCTAACTGGGGGGAAGGACAGGGGTTCAGTTCATAATGCGGTATAAATACCAATGATTATGTCTTATGACCACACACACACATACACACAATCTACTTAATTTCTAACATATTATTTCATTAGGCCACTATAAAAAACATCAAGAAAATCTCCATCTATAGATAAAATATATTTTCGAACATTCAAATAAAATCACAGTTGTATGAAGGAATTAAAAAGATAATTAAACACAAAAAGACTTAAATAAATTAAAATTAACAATAGAAAGTGGATTCCTTAATATCTGTAGATCTTTGTTGACTTTGAACAATGGGTTTATGATAAAGGGGAGACATGGGGTGATTACAAATAGAGGTGATGATGATGATAATGACAAGGGAGACTCAATTTAACTCTGTTCTAAAGATATGCTAAAGAGATGAAGCACTTTATCTTTTCTTTGTTTTCCAGCCCAAATTGAAGCAGCGTGATGGGGTTAAATCCCAGCTCAAGTGTTCTGAGAACCTGGGAATTTCCGTTCTCTCTTACTCAGCTAATGGAGTTTCAACTGACACCTTAAAACAATTCACCACTGATTAAAACCACTACAGACATGGCTCGTTCGGTGATGCGTATACCGAATTTGATTCGTTAGTACTTATTTTTATTATAGTATTCTCTCATCTAATACTATATTGTTTCCATCGATGAAATTGTAGACAATTTTTGTAATTAAAAATCGAATGCATTGTGTTTCTCTATCTCTCTTTTTTATGTATTTAATCTTATATAAACGATGTAATAAATTTCTGTGAAAAATAGACACTTCGGTCAGTTAGAGTTTATTTTATTTTCTCAACGTTTCGACAAGAATATTTTTCTTCGTCAGGAGAAATAAATAAAAATGAAACATTTGGCAAGGCGTTAAAAATTGTTCTGAAGTTGCAAGGGCGTTCTCATATGTAATAAAGGAGTTTCAATATCAATCTCTCTTTCATTGAAGATCAACTTTAATTATACTTATAACACTTTTGGTTATATGTATACTAGACGAATGACCCGGGCAACGCCCGTGTTTTACCCGATTGAATGTTTTTATTCCAATACTATTTGTTACAATTATAAATTGGAGCCGTGGATGTCACTCTTGTGAAACGTCCCGCTCCAAACTTTACATGTACATTAGGTCAGCTGGTATTACCCCTCATTTTCACCGCTAGAGGCGCGAGCGAATTGACCTTTTGTAAATATACATAATTATAAAGATAGAAGCTTCTATAGAAGATAATGATCATAATGATGATGCGCTCGCATCCGTGACATGAGGAATTGAGGAAAGACGGTCGTGACTATATATGTTGATATATTTTCATTTATCAAATTAGTATATACAGAGATCACACTATAAATAAAATAAATAAAGTATTGGCAAAATGCTTTCTTCGCTAATTTACTAGTATCCAAAGATGTAATGAGATATTTCAATTTATATTTTTTCTTTGCAATTAGAGAGAAAGAGAGAGATGTCATATTGTATCTCCTTCACTGAAAATTTCGGTATGGTTTTCCTGAAAAAAACGAATAGAGTATTCTCTGTTGTGCAATAGAGCGTTTTACTGGAAATGGGAGGTCGCTAAAGGAAATAGCTCAGTCAAAAATGAACTATGTAGGTAATAATAAAAATCAAACCATTTTTTAAAAATAAAGTATAACAGCATATGGGTTTGGGAATAATTTCTATAGGATTTTTACGTTGAATATATATTGTAGAAAAATATTTATTATTTGATGACATAGTTATAACACATAATAAAGGAATGACAATACATTCAGATGGCACAAGAATCTATAGGACATGCAACAACTGTCCTGGTGTGGAACTAACACCTACTCACTTATTCTCATGCCCAGCAATGGCCGCAGCCTTGCAGAAAATTGACATAGACCCAGAGAAGCAGCTTTACACACCCAAGATAGTGGACATTGCTGCTGCTGTGATAGAGATACATGGAGACATCTGAAGGTTCTTCATTGGACACGACAACAACAACAACATAGTTATAATTTTATTCATTTTTAAAATACTATTTCGCCTCTATTTTGTTTATTAGAGATCTACTTATATAATTGCCTTATTCTGTCTGTGTGAAGTTCACGGATAGATTTTGGTCAGAATGGATAAAATAAAAAAGGTGTCAAGGGATGGGAATCGAACCCACGACCTTCCGCTTACCGAGCAGATGCCATGACCACTAGGCCACATGACCACAATTTATAATTGTAACAAATAGTATTTGAATCAAAACATTCAATCGGGTAAAACACGGGCGTTGCCCGGGTCATTCGGCTAGTGTGTATATTTATAATTGAACACATATCAATTAACTTCCAAATGGATATCATTATTATATCGCATGATATTTTTAGTTAAGTGTCACGGGCAGAGTCTAAAAGAGCGTTAAAATTACGGAGAAGTAGGCGATTGTAACTCTATATGTATTGCAAGTGCAGTGCATATCTAAAGAGTCTAAAAATGTTTGACGTTGTACTTACAAATCTAAATACTTTCTTTATCGTTGAACTATTTAGTGGACTTGAACTTCTACAGTGTCCTTGCGGAGGTTAGGGCAGCATTTTTACACTGATGGATAAAACTTGAGGAAGTGGAAAGTCTTTTTAAAAAAAACAGAGGCAATTTTGTTCACACTTAGTTATCTCGTGTGTCTTCAATAGAGGTCATTGTGTATCAAATATCTTTCAGAGTTATTGTCTGAATCCCGATATATATGCTAGAAGATGAAACTTCCTTAAGTTTCGTCCATGAGTGGTGGGATATCTGGTGGGATCAAACCATGGTGTGCCTCAATTATTCAAACTTAACACACAAGGAGTATTTATGAAGGAATTAATCTATAAACAAGAGTAACTTTAAAATATAACATTATAAAAATATCTAGAAACCTTTGGCAATAAAGTAGAACTGCTCTTCACTGAAGGTTAATAACGAGTTTACAAAGTGGGAAGAGGAGCTTCTTTTTATTAGCATGCACACAAGCTTTCGGACATATCGTCCTTCATCAGGTAAGAGTAATAAACGCGCTGAGGATCCATATATACACAAAGCTGAAAAGAAAATTTACATAACTGCAAAAGATAAAAGTATTTAAAGATAAAAATAAGAACCAAATTACAAACAAAGCCATCCATTCTATACAACAATATCAATAATAAGTACCAAAGACTTTTACTAGAGGCATTTGTGTCAATAAAAACAAACAGCATCAACAGGCATATAGATATACCAGAACAATACCATATGTTATGTGAATAGCCATAGGTTGCATTTACCTGCCCTTGATTAACACCATTCATAGTGCATATGTACTTAGTCCAGATTTATTAGCATTTAATCCCTATAATCTTTTTAGCATATTTGGTTCTTATTTTTATCTTTAAATACTTTTATCTTTTGCAGTTATGTAAATTTTCTTTTCAGCTTTGTGTATATATGGATCCTCAGCGCGTTTATTACTCTTACCTGATGAAGGACGATATGTCCGAAAGCTTGTGTGCATGCTAATAAAAAGAAGCTCCTCTTCCCACTTTGGCAATAAGTTTATTTATTACAAAACACCGAGAGCTCGAAAGTTTTCGGGGTTTTGTAATAAAGAAACTTATTGCGATATTTTTATAAAAGTATATAGCAATTTTATTATATATTTGATTATTAACCTAAAAAATAACATATTGAGATTTCCATTGAATGGCACTATATATCCATATCTCAGGCGTTAAGTAGGGTACCGATGAAAATGGCGTTAAGTCGGAGGTTACCAGTTTATATTGTATTTTAAGGACTTTTGGAAAACCTCTAATGTAGTACAACTTTTTTTACAGTAGAATGGCAACCCCGCGTGTAGAAACGTGTTTAATGCGGGTCACAGCAAGGAAATTAATGAAGATTTGCTAGCGGCGGGGAAAGAAAGAAGTATGTAACTCAAGTGTTTTAGAAACTGAACTAAATATAAGGCAATAACGCGCCATCTATAAGTACAAAATAAAACCATTGTCGAACATATAGGCAGAATCATGCAACACAGTATTTGAGCTCTAAAAAGTGGTCTAGTGGATTAAATTTGCGAAACCGCTGGGAGGATCACCACTGATGAGTCAAGCCCTCCCAATATTTTTCATCTCAATAAGGAGAGTAGAAAGTTTGATTTATTTATAAAAGAAGCATTATTGCCCTAAAATGGTTTTATTATTTTATATAGAAACGGAATTTCTTTCACGTTTTTATTTAATAAAAATACAAGGCACCTGCCCGGTAAGCAGAAGGGTGTGGGTTCGATTCCCGCCCCTGGACACTTTTTATTTTTCCGTTCGCCATTACTCTTCATGTTTCACCTTTCCATACCTCATCCTCAACGTTAGAAATGTCGCTATTTCTCTTTGAAAATAAATTTCGATTTTTATAAAAGAAACATTCGCGGTATAATTTCAATTTTCGTTTTACAATCATCAGCCGCGTTATATTGTATTTTAAAAATATTGTTTAACAAAGTCAAATTTCTATCAAGTGTGTGGTAACTTTATAATTTCTTACCGATATATCACACCAAAGGTAATTTAATAAATCCTTTATTCTACACTCATGGACAAAACTTAAGTACAGTACATATTTTAATGTCACCAGTCGTCTATATTTTTTTTAAGGGAACAGAGATAATTTTTACATTTCTACAGGTAAACTCCGTACAATTGGTATAAGTGTAAAACGAATCAAAAGTTTTGACGAAGGAGTATCTTTTATTATATTTGTGCAAGCTTTCGAACTTTGCAGTTCTTCCACAGGCGTGGATAGTACAAAAATACTACCACTATTTGAAATTTTGAAAAAAGACATCTCCTTATCGTGCAACTGAAAGTTGCTGATGGCTTGCGCCATCTATCGGAATAAATATAAACTATTCTCGTTGATTTTTAATTATTCCAGAATTGGCAAAGAGATAATTTTGTTCACACTTTTTATCTCATGTGTCTTCAATAAAGGTCACTGTATATCTGATATCTCTCACAGTTATTGTCTGAATCCCGATATACATGTTGAAAGGTACAACTTCCTTAAGTTTTGTCTATTAGTGGATACTTTATATAATATATATATATATATGCATATATGTGTTTGTGCATCTATTCCGATTGGGATAGTCACATATATTTGAGGCGCATGACAAAAAATACATATAAATATGATTAGGTAACTACTACAACCTTTTAAATTCCCTATTTCCAACGTTTCACAGAATAAAGAATTTTAAAGTTTGTGGTGGATATCTTATTTATACAAAAAAATTCCAATCTGCAAAAAAATATTTTTCAATATAAAATCATAATTTCAATTTTATATAGGTAAAATGATGAAATTTTGGGGTAGATGTTTCTATAAGATTCTATTTCCTGCTAAAACTTCCCTTTGGAAACCTCGGTTTGTTTCAGGAAAGGGGAGATTGGCCACGACAGGCTCTACCAAAGGGCCAAAGGAGAAAACGGAAGCTTGTGGGATGCTTTCTTAATTAGATTGGGATTTAATTAAATTAAATTATATAGCTAATTGCTTTATCCACTTACACAGGCCTACTTTAAGGTTTTATTTCTGATTTTATTTTGAAAAATTGTTTTGAAAACCGAAAAATAAACAGGTTTGGTATTTTTACGGTTTAATTGAGAAAAAAGAAATCCCATGAAACCATTATTTCAAAGGAAAATTGCGTCAGTTTAGGTGAAGTACACTCATGGAAGTTGTACATTTTAACATGTATATCGTGATTTCAGGAAATAACTCTGAAATATATTTGATTCAGAATGTCTCTCTCTCCTTTATTGAAGACACACGAGATAGCCAAGTGTGAACAAAATTGTCGCTGTTTCCTTAAAAAAACAAAAAAAAAAAAACATGAGGAGACGACAACAGAGACTTTCCACTTTCTTAAGTTTGATTCTTCCTCAAGCATATTGAGTTAACGCTTGATAGATTACCGAATATTTAAAAAATAAACACATTGAAATTTTAACTTTTATAACTGAATCATAGGTTGGCGTGTGGATGTCTAGACTTTCCGTCGGTTGATATCCCTCACGAAACTCCATATCGTCTGCTTAAAAATTCTCGCTCGTTATCTTCTGCAAATTCCTACGTCGCGGAATTTACTTCGGTTCGATCGTAAAGCTCCTGTTAATGAGAAAATATGTCCTCGAGCATTCTTCACTGACTTCACTTGATTGCTCCCCGCCTGAGAAATTAGGCATTGATGAGCACATCTTTAGGTAGTATCGTAGTTTTACCTTTCTGTGTGGGAACCAAACAGAAATCACGCAAATTTCATTGTGCAAAGCGATATTTCAAATATTTTTATATTTTCACTAAGATATTATAAGTATAAAAATGCACATATTTGATTTTTTAAATTTTTATTTCTCCAATATTCATAGTAATCAATTTGTATTGCTTAATATTAGAAATATTTTAACGCTACTTCAAGTGCTCTAATTTTCCAGTAGCGCAAAAAATATTTCTAATTTCCAGTCGGCAATATGATTATTTTTCAAAGAACTAATATTCTCATTATACTCTACAATATTCTTCATTCAACATATAAAGGTCGTAGCTATTTTTCACCACAAATATAAAATTTAAAATATGTATAGGAGTTTTATAGCAAAACATTATTAAATTCAATATCAATATTAAAATATTTATTTTATAAGCTATCATAACTTCATCTGAATGAGATGGATATGACATAGCGATTTTAATAGAATTTTAGGCCTACTTTCTCTGATTATGAAATTAATTTTATTTATTGATTTTTTTATTTAAAATTTGAGAGCCTTTCCAAAAAGCGCGAATTTCTTTTAATTAAAGTAGTTTAGGCACGCGGAACAATGTTTATTTTTGCAATAAATTGACATGTTTTTAAATTAAGAATTCTAAATAATATTTGTGAAGATAACTAGCAGTGTGAACGATGGAGCTTTCTTGTAAAAATTCGATTTAGTTAAATTTGTGCGACACTTCAATTTTTATAGATATATTTTATTCTCGCGGTTTCATCCGACGACTAGACAGCTTTTTTTATAAATTATTTGTTGTTTATGATATTTTTTCTTGAATTTCAAAATAAAAATATGATTATTTTCAAAAAGGATATTCAGTATAGGAGGAAAGCATCGTTGCATTGTATTGACGCATTCACTAAATACATTTTACAACACTGGGTTTAAAAGAAAGAGGCAGATCGCGGCAGATCCACGTGGAACATCAACCACCACTAAACCTTTTTTTTTCTCCTTCAATTTATTATATTTTAAAATAATCTCACCTTCTATTTATTCTATCTATGAATAATCAATTAATAGTTACAGTAGAACCTCCCTGTAAAGGGCACCTAATTGGAGAGCCAAAGTGTCCTTTAGCGAGAAGTGTCCTCTTACCGGAGAGTTGCTAAATAGTAAAAATGGTAATTTTTAAAATGAAAACTGTCCTTTGTAGAGAGGTGTCCTCTAGCGTGGGTGTCTTCTCATGGAGAGAGAGAGGTTCTACTGTATATAAATATTACTCAGCGCACTCTTATACTTGACGTCTGCGCTATCATATTTCATTACTTGGCAACTCGGTAGGCCATATCGACGTTGAACATAAGGCCTACTATATATGAGATATAAAATGGAGAGGAATAAACACTCCAGAGTTTATAAGAGGCAAGGAAAACTACGGCTCAGAAGAAGACATGTTGGCACGGCCTAAGAATGGAGATGGCCGTTAAGCGCGACAACATATCGTCTGATACCTAATCCCGACTGCCTTAACAAGTCCCAGGGTGTTTTTATAACCGGGGTGCACACTAACAGGGTCAAGATGTCAGAAATTTGAATGCCTCCGCTATGTAAAGTGATATGGGCCATGCTGTCAAGACTATTTCTGGGATTCGTCAAACTTACTTTATTGGTTCCATACAAGTTGCATATAAAATGCAAGGCGGAACATTCAAATTGGGAAAACAATAGCGCAGTTCTAAAATAATTTTATTACAAGCAAACATCAATGTATATTGAAATGAAAATTGATGTGGTATTAGTTAAAATAAGAAAATTTTGATTTATTCAAAGTAATCTCCATTATTATCTACGACAGACTTGAGGCGAGGGTAGAAGGAAGCACAGTCTTTGGTTATAATGACTTTAAAAATTGGGTCAGAGAGAAACGAAACTTTATATTATATTCTAGCCTGAAAATCGGACTTTGCCACTTCACGAGTTTAAACAACCTTTTGGTAAATTTGACCGATTTCATTACACTTCTACTGTTTTTCTGGCTTTGTCGCTAAATTGCATATTTTAAAGGTAAAATTTGTCTTTTTTTTCTTATATAAAGTGTGTCTTATCGATTCGAAGAATAGATAAAAAAAATAAATGGTAGTTCCAATTAAAAATTCGTTTAATATTTCTCAAAATGCTCCCTTTCCCGCATTTCTACATAGTTTCCACTGTTGCTTCTGCTGTTTTGGGAAAAGGAAAAATGCTTGGAGCTAAGACTGGAGAACAAGACGGGTTACTGAAGTATTGGGTTCCCGTTTTGGTGGAAAAAAAGAAGTAAAAACAGATGTAGCGGTGGGAGGTCGATCCTTATAATGGAGAAAAATCCTATTTTTGAAAGTCCATATTTCTTTTAATTTTAGGTGAATCGATTCACGTCGATGTCTCAGGATGGTTAGAGCTCCTTCTTTATTGCTTGCTCTTCTATCCGTAGTGTTTTATTCTCTTTATGTCTCTCTTTATTCTGGGAGATATTTATTTAAATCACGCAGCCATATTGTAACCATTATCATCATCATCATCCCGTTTTATTTATTCTCGTAGATAGTAATGCCAATATATCTTTTTTTAAATTTATATATATATTGCATTCATGTATTAAATTGTGTGTTTTTCTCATTTCTAGGTGGTTTAACTTGAAATTTCCAAGAACACTTATATATCTTTCAGAAAAGAAGGTCAGGAATGTTACTGTGTATAAACAAAACGCCCTTAACAGAATTGTCTCATTATCTCGACTGTCAATCTCTTACAGAAGAGAGAGAGAAAAGGAAAATTCTCTTGGAAAATATTACAACTGTTATCTGACATCTGTCGGCGAGATAAGAGCGACCCCCATGGTGCTAAGAGATTGTTCGATTGTCTAGGAGATGTTATTAAAATAATTCAACAAGACCTAATACATAATTGTAATATTCCTTCTTTCCTTTCCTTAATTTCTTTATATTTCTCTCTCTCTCTCTCTCTCTCTCTCGCTTTCTATAAATTAAAATACTGTAAAAATTTTAATATTCTAATTTTTATAACCTTCATTCATCAGCAAAGGAATTATTTTTTTCTATCAAGACGAAATATCTTAGTGATGACTTATGTAAGCATGTTTCATATGTAAATTCTAGTGTTTTTCATTATTTTATTTATTTTGTATCTTTTTTTTTCGGATTTTTATCCATACAAATCTGTTTATGAACTCACAATTGTCTTAACTAGTGATTTTAGCTTTTACTTGTTTTTCTTCATTTGCAGAGACTCCGTAGTAAATCCATGTTCAAGAAATTTTATCTTCCTCCAAAATACCCAGAAGTCTTAATTAAGTTTTCCTGTATATAAATATCATATTATACCATTAAATGGGGTTAGCTTTAAAAAATAATAATAACGTTGCTTATTTTTCTGGTGCTATTACTATTATTCCTGTATATACCCTACATTTCTGTTTCGGAGAATCTGTATAAGACTAAAAGGTCTTAATAGTGCTTTTGTTGTTGTTGTTATATTGTGTGTTTCCAAATTTAAATCTTTGTCAATTGAATAAATTTATATTCTGTTTGTTTTTTCACTATTTATCTTCATTTGAGTTAGTGTTAACAATATGAAATGTTACACAAATAAATTTACTGGCAATGTGCTTCTTTTAAATATCATCAAATATTATCTCTACAGACCTTACTGCATTGATATGAGTTATTGAATGAGAGGGCTTGGCTCATCAGTAGTGAACCCTCTCAACGGTTTCGCCAAATTAATCTCTAGACCGCTCTACTATTGTATTGGATTGGTTTGGAATATACCTTTCGGAAAACACCCCTAAGCTGCCTTCCATAGAAAATTCAGGGTATATTCCAAACCAATCCAATGCAATAGTAGAACGGTCGTGAGATTAATTTGGCGAAACCGCTGAGAGGGTTCACTACTGATGAGCCAAGCCCTCTCATTCAATAACTCATATCAATGCAGTAAGGTCTGTAGAGATAATATTTGATGATATTTAAAAGAAGCACATTGCCAGTAAATTTATTTGTGTAAAATTTTAACGATAGATGGCAATTAAATTTAATTTATTAATATGAAATGTGTGATGTATAACCAATAAAACCTTTAAAATATTATCATGAAAAATCTATTGCTGAAAATTTGAATTATAAATTTCTAACGCTATTTATTTTTAAATATATTTAATTAAAACTTGTTTCTACAGTTTCTTCCTGCAATATATAAAAATTGAAAGCGGGAGACCTTGGCTCATCAAGGGTGAATCCTCCCAGGGTGTAACACTGATGAGCCATGTTCTCGCTCTTTCAATTTTTATTCATAGCAGGATAAGGCCTGTAGAAAAGAGTTGTAATTAAATATATAAGGTTGTCCCAAAAGTTCGCAAACACCTGCAACAAATTCCAGATATATAATCATATAATATACATATATGTTATATGTTATAACACCTTGATAAAGGTTGGCGTTCAGCCAACTGAAATATTGGTAAAATAAATTATATTTTGATCCAATATATGCCTTTTTAATTAAAAAAATATATATATATATCCAAATTCAATTTTTTGCAAGTGTTTACGAACTTTTAGGACAACCTTGCATGTAAAAAGAAAAGAAGCTTTATATACATGTAAAATAATATACTCGTATATTTATAATTTTCAGATTTAAAGAAACCTTGTTGTGTTTGACCTGCAAGGTCAATTATTGTTGATGTCTGCAAGTTCCTATGACATATATGTTTCATGACCACAAATAAAGATCACGTTCGAACATTCCAAACATGTTTCAGATCAATCAACGCGATTCCTTTTATTGAAATTTTAAGAACAATTTATGAGTGTTTCCTTAACTACATGTCTTTGACTACTATTTCAATTATTGATTTTGTTAATCTTTGTTTTTCCTCTGTCTCGTAACCCTATTAATGGATTTTAATTAATCAAATTTTCAATATTTGTTAAGTGTTCAGAGTTCCAGGACAAGATTGTACATTCAACTCACTCTTCCACTGAATCAATGCAATTTTTAAATTGTAAAACTCATTTAAATGTTTCCGTTTATTTCAAATTTCCATCGCTGATTGCTAATTTTAACAAATTTAGTTTCAGAGACAGGCATGCCAATTTTGGAACACAATTTTATTAAAATTGGCAATAAAATTTTAGGTTCCCAACAGCTTAGAAAATAACATTTATTTGACGTGTTCTTTTAAACATTTTAAAAAATATTCTTCGCCTGGAGACACGTGATATTATATATCGCCATGTTATGATTTTTTTGTTATTTTTATATATTGGATAAATAAAACTTATTAAATACAAAATAAGCCTAATTTTAAAAATATTCTGTATTATATATATTTTTATAATGTGTTTTTTTTTTAACATTTCGAGAATTTATTGGAAACATCTTTGAGGTTTGAGGTTTACGGTCCGTGTGTGTGTGTGTGTGTGTGTGTGTTACAATTTAACAATTTTGATAGAAACCCTGAAAGAATGGCCCACGCCATCTCCTACCCGATGGAAGGTATTTTAAGACGCTCCCTACCTAACATTATATCGGACCAAATTAAAAATAAATATTGCATCTCCTCCAGATTTTATAATAGAATAGAGAACGTTGAATTAAAAAAGTTCCCATTTTATCGAGCAAAAATACACCAACCGAGAAGCATTTTTCTCAAAACAACTCAAACACGAATGCTCTGATAGATTTAGAAATAGCCCCATTTACATCGGGGTAAAGCAATTTTATACATGAAAATGTTATATGTACTTTCAAATTATAGCTCGAACAATGAAAAAAATATATCGTAAGGATAGAGGCTGCTTGGCCGGCATTCATAAGTTCTTCAAATTATAGTTGAGTATCAATTTTATGACGATTATATATTGCGTGTGTTGAATATTTCATGTCACACACACATATAAAAAATCAAGAAAATTAAATATAAAAACTTATTATATTAGAATATTATAATACCCAACGTATAGTAAATAGGACAACGTTAGATGATCACAATACTTATAAAATCTTGTATATAATCGAATCGATTTAAAGAAAAAAAGGATGTAATATTCGCTTATACATATGAAAATTTCAAATCTTTTTCCTCTGTGGTATCCCGATATTCCCACTCCCAAACTTTACAATACACTCATGGAAAAAACTCAAGGAAGTTGTATCTTTTAGCATGTATATCGTATGAAGACAATAACTCTGAAAGATATTTGATACACAATGACCTTTATTGAAGACAGACGAGATAACCAAGTGTGAAGAAAATTGACTCTGTCGCTTTCAAAAAAAAAAAAAAGACGTCTCGCAACATCAAAGACTATGCACTTAAGTTTTGTCCATGAGTGTGCTTAATTCATAACATACTATGGTAATTTTATAAAATTTGGCATCAGAACAATGCAGGACTTAATTTGTTTCTGCGGTAAATAAATACAATAAGCCCCTATTGTTAGGATGCTCAATATCTTCAAGAAAATTACAGGAATCATGAAAACATATTCATATCGAGTATGTCCATATATCTTTACAGAGCTATAGTAACGAACAATAAAAATTTACTCAATTTTGACCCTCTATTTTGTTTGAGGAAATTAAGCTTTTAACTTTGATTTGCTTTTTGTTTATTTATATATATGCACCAATGAATCGTATATACAAGGTATATCTGAAAATTTGAGAGAAAACAGATAATTGGTTAAGAAAATGAACATTTATAATAAATATCAAAATATTCACCATATAACCGAATTAATCTCCTTCAAAATAACCGCCATTTTCTGTAAAACAGTTTTCCAATCTTATCTCTAGAGATGAAAAATAAGATGCGAAATCACAATCTTGTGGACACTTGAAATAAATTTTAAAATGGAAAAGCACACTGGTAGAGTGATATTTTTCTAAATACAATCTTGTTTATATATATTTTTTATCATTTTACTTCGAAAAGGGGTATTGTTTTAAATATATTTTATTTTAGTGGGAGAGTAAAATCAATCTTTTTTTTTTTTTTTTTGCAATAAAATTTTTCAAATTTTGCAACGAACGAAAACAAAACTAATAAATTAGAATTATATTTTTGTAATCAAATTCTCTATAGATTTAATATAATAGACACAATAGTTTGAAGATCGAAGTAATTTCTAACTAGACAAAGTGAACCTGATCAAATCTACGCCTGTATTGGGTCCAAGATTTCTCGGACAAACGTAGCGGGGAAGTGCACGCGCTGATGTGAAGGTTCCCTAGGACGCTGCCAGATGTCAGGATTTCCTGGTTTGATATTCTGACCTATAGAACAAGACCGCTTGGTCGTCCTTGACACACTTCCAACTCAGCCATCACCTTCAATAAAGGCATGATCCTGTTGATTCAGTAAACGGGTTTGGAATTCTGTCAAGTTCACGGAATGATACGATAGAAATCCAGCCTATGCCTCTTCTTTATATTTTATTCTTCAACATCATTATCGCGAGCATAAATTCTGAGCCTTTATTATAGAAAGATCTTAAATAACCAATATAAAATATTTTGAGTGTTTTGTCGCATAGTGTAACTTGATTAGGAGACCAATTATACTAATAGCGGCTAATTTTATTAGTCCATGGAATAATTGTTTGCACAAAGATGATATTTGCACCAGAAATAAATCCACTCATATAGCGTTCATTATCTTCAATAAACAAAAACAAAATGATCAAAAAACTATACACACACTTTGAATAGATAATGAAATGTAATTGCGCTACCCTTGGCCCTCATTAGCATAAAATGATAAATTACCTTTCACCAAAGTTTCTTTTTTTTATTTAAACAAGCAAGCTTTTAAACGAAATTCGTTCTATTCAACATATTTATAGGTTACTTAAGCTTGTATTAGCTTGCACTCATTGAATTTTATAAAAACTTATTATAACGTGAAAAATAGTACAATAGTGAAATTGTACTGAAATCTCTCCCAGGTAAATAAATTTAGAAACAAGGCATCTCCTGATCGTGCAACTAATAGTTCCTGATGGCTTGCGCCATCTGTCGGAATAAAAATGGCGCAGGCCATCAGCAACTTTTAGTTTCACGATCAGGAAACACCTTTTCTTAAATTTTTATAACATTCAAAATATAAACATTTCTCGTTATAAACATGTTTCAATTTTGAATATACAGGTTTATTTATATATAAATATTATAAAAAAGAGATTTCTGTTGATTTTTGATTATCTTGAGGATTAAGCTATGTTAATGCAGTCATGGTTAAAATATTGATATAATATGATATGAGCTTATGGAATATATATTAAAACATAATTTGATAAAAGTACTGCCTGGCTTAAGGCGTAGGAATAAAAAAAATTAAAACTTATTTACATAATGTACAAAAGGTTTGAGCCGGCCATCGGGAAACAACAACAATGAGTTTTTATAGGGGAAGCGTGACCTCTGGAGGTCGATTTAGCAGAGTATTTGAATCTATGAAATATAATTTTGAATAAAATAATATTTTAATATAACATATATATAATAAAAAGTAGAATATTGACTATTTAGCACTGTTTGCTTGTGTACGTATGTAGCGCATGCCTATACACACAAGTCCCCTAGCTGTAGATAGTATTCTTCCTTATAAGTCTGAAGAAGAGTGATTTTTCCACTTGAAAGCTTGCGTGGGTGTATGTTTAAATAAAAATAAATCCATTGTTAAAATTATTTTATAATTTTTAAACATTAACAATTTCACTGATAGAGTAAAAAAGGGTTTAAGCTGTTTGCTGTTTATAACACTGATCTCTTTTAAGTAGAATAAACATAAAACTTATAAATCACAAAGAATTTATCCTGAAGATAAGAGGTTGCCTGGCCGGTATTCATATTTCTGTGAAAAATAGACACTTCGGCCAGTTAGAGTTTTTTAATTTCTCAACGTTTCGAAAAATATTTTGTTTTCGTCAGGAGAAACAAATAAAAATAAAACATTTGGCAAGGCGTTAAAAATTGTTCTGTTTCTGAAAAAATTTAGCGCCTTGCCAAATGCTTTATTTTTATTTGTTTCTCCTGACGAAGACAAAATATTTTGTCGAAACGTTGAGAAAATAAAAAAAATCTCTAACTGGCCGAAGTGTCTATTTTTAACAGAGACAAAGCATTTAATTTCTTCTTATACGAGATGGCGCTAGGTAATTCTTCACACTAAATAATGCGCTCCACCATCTTCCTTCTATTAAATACAAACATAATGAATTGTATGCTTCTTATATAATCTCTTTAAATCCTTTTAACTCTAGTCATTATGTATTTTTAAAACTTTATTTGTAATATATGAGGGGTTTGTTGAATATATTTTAATTTAGGTTCTCTAATCTCTTTCTTTATATGTCAGACATTCTTATCCTCACATTTGTTAGAGTGTTAATTATTTGTTTGCTTTGTTTAGTTTTACTATATTAGTTAGCACTTAATTAATATTCATAGTACAGATGTCGCTTAACCTACGACAATGGTCACTCCAAAACTTTTACAATCAATATTAAATAATTAAAATATAAAAAAATATATATCATTTAAATTTACATGTATTTTTAACCTAACATAAAATTTTTCATAAAATAGTAACAACAATGACTCATAGAGGGTGGTAGTGGTAATTTCTAAACATTGCTTAAACAAAATGGAGATGACTAGAGAAAGTTTACGTGCCACGATATTTTATGATTATAAAATTAATTTAACTTCTAAAGAATCCCACGAAAGTTTGATGAAAGCTTTAGGAGATAAAGCTGCTTCTATTAGAAAAGTTTTTGATTGGTTTAATGAATTTAAATTAGGAAAAACCAACCTTGAAGATGAACCTCGTTCAGGTCGACACCAGCAGCAGTGATCCAATAAAAATTGAGCTGGTAATATTTTTACCTAGAGAAGATCGAAGAATTACGTATCAGCAGTTAGAGAAAAGTGTGGCCATTGGATCGGCAGCAATCAACACCATCATTAATGATAATTTAAAATACAGAATACTTGTTAGTAGATGGGTACCTCACAGCTTGACTGAGGACCAAAAAATGGTTGCGTTAAATGGTGTAGTTTCATGTTTTGTATTCTTCGAATACAATAGACTCATTCTAGAATCTTTAATCTCTAAAGACAATAACAGCATAAACAGAAGAATTGATTTCCAGCATATTCAACGCAGACGATGCCCTCATCCCATAGAAATTGTCCCCATATCCTCTACAGTTAAAAACTATTTGTATTTATTTTTTATTTGGTTTTAAATTTATTTCTGTGAATTTCTATTGTATTTGTGTTTGCACATCTTTGCTGAGCCAATGGCCTGATAAAGCGCAATCGCATGAAAGCTTGCCTTCCATTTTTTAAATAAAATAAACTCTGAAAATATTTTTATTTTAATTTTTATTCACAAACCTAAATAATTGTTGGTTTACCAAGGCGAATTTAGAAAGTAGACTCGAAAAATAAAGTGAATTTTTTCTTTTTTTTCCAAGATATTGCAATATCCAATTCTGATGTCGAAATGGAAATTATTTTTAGAATAATCAATTATTTTATCGAAAATATTTACGAAGAAGAACTATTATTTTTATTATTATATATTAATATTTGTTTTTCAGTTATATTTGTGGAAAGAGAAAAATAAAATTCATTTCAAATATTCTATTATGTGAATGTTTTGATAGGTTATTCCAGTTTTTAAAATGAAGTGATATTCTATTCCTTGAGGCATTGATGCGAGACCTCAATAACAAATTCAATTAGATGCGAATACCAAAACAAAGGTACATTTGATGATAAAGATTTTAAATATGGCCGCGTTTCCTTTCATCTTTGAATTTGGGTTTATTTCCTACAATGTGGGTAAGAGGAAACGACTCATGTATTGTAAATCTGGCGCTTATATTCTGCTACTTGTAAATGTCCTAACGAATATAATGTCAACCGCATTCATCTTTCTCAAAGGTATTTGCTTCAAAGGAATCGTCTTGTTTGTTTCAAAATAAATGATAATAGGTAGAAATAAAACGATAAATATAGAGAAGATAAATAAATATTTTAACCAAACAATAATATTAGCGTTTAAAATCGATACAGGAGAATGACAAACAAGGAGGTTTAGCACTGAGAACTATAGATCGCATTTCCATTTCTAGAGAATGGAATTTCACTAGAGAGCGTATTCTATACACAAAATGCGTGGTGTCGCTGGAGACCCACTGGCGATTCTCCACTAAACTCTGCAGCGCTGGCAGAGGCGCCATATTCATTGTACATAGTGTATATAATCCATATACACAGCATTCTGTGTTAAATGTTATTGTAAAACGAAAATTGCAATTATACCGCGAATGTTTCTTTTAAACGAAAAATCGAAATTTATTTTAAAGAGAAATAGCGATTATTTCTAACTTTAAGGATGAAGTATGATAGGATGAATTGTGAAGAGTAATGATAAACTGAAAAATAAAAGTGTCCAGGGATGGGAAACGAACCCACAATGTTCCGCTTACCGGGCAGATGCCATGTCCACTAGGCTACCCTGGACATATTTTTCCGTTAGTAAATATTATATAAAGTAATTTAAAATACAATATAACGCGGCTTATGATTGTAAAACGAAAATTTCAATTATTTTCGTTTTACAATCATAAGCCGCGTTATATTGTTTAAATTTTATTGTATTTAATTTCTTTATTATTTGAAATGATTTAGAAAAAATATATTTCTATTAATTAAAAAGGCATATATTAGATCAAAATATCATTTATTTCACCAATATTTCAGTTGGCTGAACGCCAATCTTTATCAAAGTGTTATAACATATTAATTAATCTATTTTCAAAACAAGAAAATATATTTCTATATGTACAATTGTGTGATATGTTATATAAACAATTAAAAAGGTTTCCGGAGATGAGTTTTTTTTGTTTTAAAACCGTCTCAAGATTTCGGCCATCTCTGTCCTTCTACGGGAGAACATATATAATGAATAAAACGCCGCTTGATGCCAAACTGGCATCTTTTTCAAAATAAATATATTTTATTATTAATAATTCAATATATTGATGCACTATATGCTAATATCATTGGGAAACATTGTTCTCAAAATATTTTGAGTCACATAACCTAGTTACATCCACTGCATATAACGACTTATAGAAACTCTTAAGAATAATATTCTGATATATGATATATTCAATATATATATAGCTATATATTCTATATAATAGCTATATTTTCTATATATTAGCTATATTATTATTCATTACTATTAAATACGGATTTTCTCATAAAATTCTGAGAGGTCTGACATTTAAATATTTGATATTTTTAAAATGAATTTTGACCACACAATTTGATTAGATGCACGCTTTTGTTGAAATGGATCGGCACGAATTACAAGCATTTTCAACCTACATTTCTGCATTTCAACCGCTCAAATCGACGAATGCGGGTTCAAATTCAGCCACCACCCCGCTTATTCTCCATATTTGTCTCATAGCAACTATTATAATTATTCAGATATCTAAATATATATATCGTATATTTTAAACTGTATAATATTGACACTTTTAGTATATGTCACATATCTTCCAATTAGTTAGAGCCGATACCTTATAATATCCTACCCTTCTATCAAAATGTAACACTGTTTCTATTTACGACCACCCCATATTTTGTATATAAACTATTTGTATTTAAGCCCCCTATTTGTATGTAAACTAAAAATGGTGACGTCAAAATAAAGATACAAAGAGTGATCGGTCAGCTGGTGGCAGCTGGGGAGAGAGGAGGAAAAAGGTAACGCCCAGCCCATGTGGGGTCCGCAGGGACATTTTATAGACGACCCCTGTAAACAGGACACGTTTTGGCAGGGGGTCAGCAGCAGTATGTTCTAAAGTGTGTCGATGGGCAGACCGCTTCTGTCTCTCTCAGTCTCTCGCTCCATGTCT
The DNA here is from genome assembly GCA_030710605.1 of Cordylochernes scorpioides. Classification (NCBI taxonomy): domain Eukaryota; kingdom Metazoa; phylum Arthropoda; class Arachnida; order Pseudoscorpiones; family Chernetidae; genus Cordylochernes; species Cordylochernes scorpioides. Next base: position 172,477,795 of record CP092886.1, read on the forward strand.
CGGTGATAGGCATCCAAGTTTGTGTCATGGCCTCTACCTCTGTCCCGTGGGCTGTCCCCGATCACTCTCGGTGCTAACATCTAGCCCTGCCTTTGCTTAAAATGTCACAAATTTTCAGCATATAGTCATTTTTAGAAAAACTCGACAATATGTAAAATGGATGCATTCTTGTTGTATATGTTCCCCAGAGTAAAGATTCTTGCCTTTGGTGTCCGCGAACACTCAGCATGTAATTCAAACAAAGAACGTGAGACTTCTGAGAAGAATATAAAAATATCGAATTAAAATTATTGATGGTTGAAGAGGAATCAGAGCTGAGAGATATAATCATATTTTAATAGAGTACTATTGTCAATTTTCATAGGAGTCAAATCGAAGAAACCTAGGAAAAGAAGATATTAACAATAAAAATAATCAAGATTTGGTGGGGCACATGATAGCAGACTCTAAACTAGACCCTGAACAATCTAAATTGAACCCATATGGTCTTAATAATAGCCGAATCCAAGACTTTTGAACATGTAATAAACAGCAAAGATGTTACGTATAGGCGAACAGACATGGATGTTTAATTAAGAAGTCTTGAGCAAAGACGGTGCGTAAACATTGTCTGTCTCTTACCGCAAGGAAAATTCCCAATTAACAGTAGATTCTTATATAGCATCAATATAAATTTAGAAGAGGACAATGAAAGGTCTTAACGATTCAAGAGGGTTAACACGCTTGCATTTCGGTTGCGAGCAGCTTTTTCTAAAATCGAAATCTAGCAAGGAAATTATTCTGAATATTTGATTTTGGAATGGTATGTAAATGTATTTATTTAGGGGGGGGGGGGGGGGGAGGGTAGAGAACCATCATATAAATATATTTATAAAACTTTAATGTTGCGCAAAAACTATATGTTGTCGTATAAGAAGTTATATAGGTCAATAGGGAAAATTTTATTGTTATGAATTTGTCTTTTTCTTCCCGTATTTTTTAAGGAGTGAAGAAGTACAAAATATTGCCCCTACTTAGGCGGAATTTAATATAGAACTTCCTGTGTATATATCCACTTTGGCGCGAGAGTGGATTGGCAAACAGACCAGATCATAAATTATATTTGCCAAAGTCATTTGTGTATAGAGTCAACTCCTTACAAATACCAAGTTTAAGGGGCGCGGATATGAGAGGTTTGGTTGAGATATCACTTTCGAAAAATCATCGAAATATTTTTTTTGATGGAAAAAAGTTTAATAGAAAATATGGTTTCATAATATTTGATTTTCTAATAGATAGTAAAGTTATAAAGTAGTTATAAAAAATTGGGAAGAAGTTTAATATATAAAGATTTAAAGCGGTTTACATAGGTGAAATCATGCTTGCGCTTTGTTGTGTTTTACTCCCTCTCATAATTCTAATTTCCCTGTAAATCGCTTGTTTCAGTAAACTAACGATACAAGGAATTAAAGTATATTAAAGCTAAGGAAGTTCTTATCAAAATCAGAAGTATCTTAAACGAATACAATCATTTATTCTATATGAATCTCTTTATTTTTTACCTTCGAATATTATAAATAGAATCTTCTATCTAGTAATTGCATTCTGGATCCCCATTTCTATACATATGTCTTGTCTCTTGAAACGAACAAGTTGGCATGTCGTGTGATGACGACCAAATCCAAAGAGATAGTCATTGGTCAATTTCTGACATCGAGGATTGGATAGTGTCGGGATGCCTAGCTCGAAGGTTATACGCCTGTAGCCAAAGCTACACACCAACAACACAATTGATCTCCCAGCCCGTGAGTACTGACGCACAGTCATGTACTGACAAACCTGTGGATTGGTACCACATGCCCGCCTTTAAAGTCTGGACTTTGTAAGGTTGCTCTGACAAAAACCAAGCGTTTTAGGAGTTTCTCAGTCTTGATCTGGTTGCTTTCCTGGTCTTTTATCTGGGCTTGGTTGAACCCGACCCACGTCCATTACCAACACAAACAATTTTATATGTATGGAATTTCGAAACCATTATAGACGCGTATGATTCTTTTTTTTTTTTCAATTAAACAATTTATACTGCCCTTAATGCAATGGAAAAATTAATGGGAGGGCCTGGCTCATCTGTGGTGAACTCTCCCAGCGGTTTCGCCAGTTAAATAAAAAAAAGAATCATACGCGTCTATAATAGTTTCGTTATTTCATAACAGATGGTGCGCTAATGCATCATAATTTTATATGTATCTACATTTAAGTGAATATATGTGTTCAAACGAAAGAACATGCAGTTATATATGTTTCCATTAGAGTATGTATATTTGTGTGGTATGAATATATACGTGAGGTGTCCTTGCTTTTGTGCGAAAGAGCGTATGTCTGTATGAGTATATAGGTAAGTGAGGTCACGTGATATATGTTGAGACATCCATCTTAAAATGAATTTGCTTTTATATATATATATATATAAAACTGTATATATATGTAAATATATATGTATATGTAACTTGATAAATATCAAAAGATATTGGCAAATTTACAAATTTTCTAATTATAATATATTTGAATTATATCCAATAAAATACAAGAAATAATAAAGATTAACTGTATAGATTCTTGTCACCAAATCATGCTCACATATAGAAGAAAAATAAACCAATACAATTTAATGCATTAAAATAGATAATATTGGAATAAATTTTATATTACAATAGGAAAAGAACCAAGGTTTATATAAAGATAGATGAATAACTAATAATATAAAATGGTTCAAAATCCTGACGGGATGATAAAAGGCGAAATATTCTCTCTCTCTCAGCGTGCTGTAATTCACTCTAAATACGGAGGTTATTTGAAGCAATTATAATTGAGGGAAATATTTCTAAAGATTCCTCTCATTTTTACCAGTTGCAAACAAGACACGCTATATCCGATCTGGATAATTGCGCGTGAAACTATTTACAATAATTGTAGTAGAGTAGGTAACAGAATTGTCCAAAAGAAAAAAAAACAAATAAGAAAAAGAGCATTGAATAAACATATACATTAAACAAATAAGCAACAACATAAGTATATAGAAGAAATCGCAAGGTAGTTATTTACCTATACGATATGTAAATAAGATAGTTTTATTTAATTTATGAGAGATTGTATGAGAGAATAAATATATTATTGTTCGCATCATAGAACACAAAAGAATTTCGTTGTTTTCTATAGAATATCACTGTGTATATTTTTTCAATTTTAAAGGAGTATATAAGGAGTATAAAGAAGTATATCTATATAAATCAAACCCATTGTCAGAAATATAAAGAAAGAGTAACTAACAATAATACACGTTTTTCCAACTAAATTTATTCATGCGTAATATTTACATATACTTAACAGGTTTTATAGAAATATATTTCATTATATATTCTAACATAAACTGGGATTTTCCCAATACAGTGGAAAAACAGAAGTTCGGATATTGTGTGAGAGAAAACCGCCAAACAAACAAGATATACCAAAGATAATAAAAAAATATGTGTGTGCCTACGTGACAAAACTTGCCGAAGAAATTTGAGAAAAAAAAAAACCTCCACCATTCATATATTGCCCCAGGAAAACTATAATCATAAGTTACCGCAATTCTTCCCCGATATTATAACAATAAGTTTTCTTCTCAGCCACAATATATTCTACTGTCCCTAGGCTTCTTCCAAAATAATTTTTAAAAATACTCTTTCAAAAATGTATTCAAAATTTATGAATAAAATGAATATATCGTTGGTATATCTTAGAGATAGTTGAGATAATTTAATTTTAAACAAATCCATAAAAATGAAAAATAGACGTCATTTTGAATAGAAATTTTTGAAACTTATTAATCCTATTCCATTGAAATGTAATTTGTATAGGTATTTTTTATAATCTCTCTCTATAAAAATATATGCACCATAAAATTGATGCCTCTCCATTTACAAATATATTTTTAAAAGGCATTTTTTTTGTCTATAACCCCAAAAAAGAAAGAAAAGGTGGTGATAAAGAATGAGCCACAACGCCAGTTTGGGAAAATTCGAACAAAAGTCAACCCCCCTATATACCGTGGTTCGGGCTTTGGCTTTTAAAGGTTCCATAGCGACTTTATGTGACTCTTTCTATATCACTACCATTTGGTTTGGAGTGATAAGCAAAAAATGCTTAGCTTTAATGCTTTTTTAAAGAAGAGGTTCCACTTTTGGTACATGAGTATCATCCTCTTGCAACTTTATGTCGTATTATAGCCTGAAAATCGGCTCTTCCACTTTACTAGTTAAATCAACTTTGTGGCTATTATGACTGCTTTCATAACTTCCTTCCTAGGATGTTATGAAATCGAAGCCGTCCCTGTACTGATGAGGACCAACGCCCGAAAACATGGTTGTTTTTTGCCTGCATTTGCCAAACCTGGTGTTGTGTCTCATTCTTTAATACCACCATTACGTTTTGTATTGGGGTAATAATCAAAATGCATGGTTAAATTGCATTTTAAAGGAAGAGGTGCTCCTTCTGCTTTCGAGTTCTTTGTTCTTCCTCGGACATCTTACACCATTTAATTCTTAAACATTTCAATTACTTCTTCAGGCACTTGGGGCTAGGCATAAAAATATATTTAAAAGAGTTTTTTTAAGGATAAGAGAGAGAGTAGAAAGAGAACAAAGAGAACCCGGATGTGATATTCTTTAATAGTATCCGATTAAATTATAATTGTTTCCAAACTATTGCATAACTATTACTGATTATTGTTTTTTCGGCAGTTAATTTTAAACTCTAAATATTTCCGTGCTCGGTCTAACCGAGCTGTGAAGTCAAAAGCACTCCAGGGGGTTCGGCCTTGACGAGAAACCCTCGGACTCAAGTAGGTTTATCGATTGGTCTTCAAATTAGCGAAGGCTTGTCCTGTAGGCCTGCTGGATTAAATCACGACCGAGAAGCTATTGATTAGCAGCAGCTCCTTCAAACTTTGCCATCGCTTCCTGGAGTTATTCTTTTATTTCTTGCCTCAAGAGCTGGGCGAAATATCAAAGCCATCTTGAATAGTTCTCTGTGTCTTTGAAACTCCCAGGAAGTTTCAGCAGACAACTCTGAAGTCAAATATGCTTTGAACTCAAGTGTATCTTATTAGCATACCAGTAAACTAGTTCAGTCTCCTTCTTTGTGTGGACCTGACATTGCCTTTAAAGTGACCTCAGAGAGTCTGCACTAATTAGAATTTGAAGTAAGGTCATTAGCCAAGTTTCCTACTTGGTAACCAAAGCATATTTTTCTCTCTGAAAATATATAAATTTCGGTATATATATATATATTCATAAGCCGAATGGAACCGGTTCGCCCGGGGATTATTCAGATACGTTTCATCAGTAAAATAATTTTAGTTTTAAAATATTTTGTAAAACAGCAAAAAAATTTTATCCCACGTGCGCCATTCGCTTTATACGAGCTCTACACGTTACGACTCACTAAAACAATCTACAAAGGTTTATGATACAAGATTATATATGTTACACACACGGTTTTATATGGTGTAAGAATTATATACAGTTAAATATGTGATGGATAGAATCTTACTAATGTCAAGATTGGTACCTAGGTTTTGGTTCAAGTTGGATAAAATTAAAGCTCCTTCACTTTTTATTCTGAGGCTAGTTTTAGCCTGTTTGATGACTCCAAGAAAGCGAAGATTTCTTTGAATTTTCCAGAATTTAAAATGAAATATTTTACAGTGATTGTACGAGGCTTTATTTTTTGAATAAATTTCTAGAAAAGGGTGCTTCTGTATTTACCCAGAACCCAACAATCAAAGAGAATGTGTTCAATGATTTCATCATTAATAGATTAACAAAAGTGATACGTTGGGTCCTCTATTTTATCAATTCTGCTCGAAAAGGCATTGATCCAAGTATGACCAATCACTAGACCTACTGCACAGTGGGAATAAGGTTAAAGAAACATTAATCTTCCTTAAAGGATTTTTTTAATATGAAATTGGTCTTGTTATTCAAATGTTTATCCCAGATTCCCTAGTTTTCTTCTTCAAATTTTCTTTTAAAAAGTGATTCAGAAGCAAGTTGATAAGTTTTAGGAAGAAAACATAAGTTGCCTTCTTATCAAGATCACCTACCTTAATGTTGCCTTGACAGTTACTGCGGCCTTGACACAAGTAATTGATATTCTGTTTCCTTGATTGTGCTTATGATATTCTGAACATCCAAAATAAGTTTATTTTTAGTTATGAAATTATTTACAATTGTGAAACACTACAGCCTTATTGTCCAATACCACAATAATTTGGTGCTCAGGCAGCGAACTCGCATTCCTCAAGTGTTTTAATTAAAGCCTGAAATACGGAACACTTGGTCACTATATAAAAACGAGTAAGCTAACCTGTATTTCTGAAACACTAGCAATTGAAAATGTTTGAAAAATTCCGCAACCTACACCATCCTTTGTGGAAGAACCATCCGTGTAGTAGTAAATATCATATGGCAGGAATTTTTAAAATGTTGTTGGGGGAAAATATGGAGGATAATCTGAAAGGCAAGGACTAGGACCTAATTCAAAACAATCAAAAGTGGGTGCAAATCGGTCGAATTGCAAATAAATATAGCATTTAGCTTTTTAGCCATGTCAATCGGCAGCAATCTAGCTAAAGATAATAACGTTGCAGTGCCCGTGATCCTGAAAGTTTACACTTTCTTTTAACCAGGAATATTATTTGTGCACTGTATAGTATATTTTCGGACCACTGGTTCGAATTGGGGAACCAAAACAGATTGGCGCATGAAAAAAATGGAAAACTTCTTAAGTGTACGATATTCTCATAGCCATAAATCCCAAACCAAAGTTAGCAATAACAACAGATTTAAGCTTAGGGATAAGTGCCCTGATGTGGTTATATATATGTCGTACCACAAGCACTAGCAGTCATAGGGCCGTGTGGTCAGGAGCCAATGGGTAACACAAAGGACAAGGCAGGTTGGATGGAACCTCAGAGACACCAGCGCCGAAGACGAGGGAAAGGTCCAGGAGGGTGTGATCTGCACGAGAGGAAGATGATCTGTTGTTGTCCGGCCGATTTGTTGGTGTCCGGCGGTGGTCGTAAAACCGGGGGGAAATAACTTAATCTTTATGAATTGGACCTCGCCCTGTCTTGGCTGCGGCGGACTCTCAATAGAACTTTATTGCTTTCTTTGTGATTACATGATATCGCCAAGCTGGCGCGTTGAATTGTGTCTACATTTAGGGGCTGTTACACTATTTATAATTATAATGTATATGAAAATTTAGTGTAAATGGACACATATTACCACATACACGATTAAATAATTACTATAACCTTTTTAATTATTTATTCATACTTTTTTCAGTGTATGTGTTACCCGCTGTCATAATTTTAAAAGAAAAAAAAAAAACACAAAATGTTTATTTTTCTAGTTTTAGAAGATATTTATGCACGTGTAGAACACGCAGCGCGTTTATAAATACGTAGATAGGTTGAATTTCAATATTAAGTTTGTTTTCCAGTTCAATGTATTTGAAATATCGACGCGGTGCGCGTTCAATACTGCAATAAATATCTCCAATAATCAGCTAATATAAACATTGTGAGGTTTGTTTTCCTTGAAACGTAGTAACTAGGATCACTGAAACGTAGGAATAAATAATTAAAAAGGTTGTAAAAACGTATTCGTATAATTATAAAATACTAGACGGGTGACCCGGGCTTCCCCCGGGATTGACCCGTGTGCATAGATAAGATTTTTTTTTATAATTGTTTGCTATTAGCATTACCTATTTGTTTGCATCAGCATAATTTAATCTAATCTTTGATAGAGGGCGCTGTTCGTGAGCTAAGTAGAATAATTTGAATATATAGTTTTAATAATTGATTTATATATATTTTTAAAATAGCCTATCGTCTTCCCCGTATTTTTTTACCTATGTATGGAAATATTGGTTTGAATTAGTGAACTACTGCGAATTTGTATACCGGACATACAAACAAACAAACATACAAACATTGATTTATATATATATATAAGATAGATATAGAGATTTATACAAATGATGTATTATGGTGCATAGCGCGCCATATCTGTTATGAATATTCGAAACTATTATAGACGCTTATGATTCTTTTGAAAATTAAACATTTTCTACTGCCCTTACTGCAATGGAAAAATTAAAGGGAGGGCCTGGCATCAGTATCACTATTAAAGGAAGTTCCAAAAATACAATATAACAGCGGTATGGTAGATTAAACTAGCGAAACCGCTGGGAGGGTTCACCACTGATGAGCCGGGCTCTCCCTTTAATTTTTCCATTGCAGTAAGGGCAGTAGAAATTGTTTAATTTTCAAAAGAATCATACGCGTCTATAATAGTTTCGAATATTTATAAATGATGTATATATTCAAATTTACCATACTACTACACGAGCAATGAGATATTCTCTAACCTTTATAGGAAAAAACCATCATATTCAATTCTATATGTCTATAGAGGCCACAGGGAACTATTTATAAGTATTTATTTATTAGGCCTAGCGCGGAAAGTTCTGCGCAGTTTAGTTTGGCAGAGGAAGGAAGTAAAGAGTAAAAATCTCCAACCCAACTTCCTAACACAAACTTGCATTAGCAACTCATTTATAAATGATTAGAGCTTCTCCACAATTGACATTGGGGCGAGTAAATAAGTTTCAAATGGGTAAATATTTTAGTAGTGGACTAAGTTTGCTCTCCTCGCCGAGATTAATTTTTGTTTACTCCGGCTCTCTCACTTGTCTCCACTTGCTAACGAATTAAAAATCTTGATGAGCATTTCAGGGAAATGAATTGTAATAGTTTTGACATAATGTATATTTTGGATTATAGGTGAATAATGGTGAAAGGATCGACAAGTCTCCATATATATATATATATATATTCATAAGTGATAAAACATATCGCCTGTTCCTCGCTCTCTTTTTTTATATTTTTGTGTTTATCAAATACGGTGAAACCCCCCTCTTCTATGGGAACTTGTTGTATGGGGTTAAAGCTACGTGGTTCGGGTCTTGCCCCTTATCACTGCCCTCTGTTGACCCGGAACCTGTTGTATGTGGTTGAAACCACGTGGTCAGGGTCTTGCCCCTTATCACTGCCCTCTGTTGACCCGGAACCTGTTGTATGTGGTTGAAACCACGTGGTCAGGGTCTTGCCCCTTATCACTGCCCTCTGTTGACCCGGAACCTGTTGTATGTGGCTAAAACCACGTAGTCAGGGTCTTGCCCCTTATCACTGCCCTCTGTTGACCCAGAACCTGTTGTATGTGGTTGAAACCACGTGGTCAGGGTCTTGCCCCTTATCATGGCCTTCTGTTCAACGGGAACCTATTGTATGTGGTTAAAGCAACGTGGTTCGGGTCTTTCCCCTTATCACTGCCTTCTGTTGACCCGGAACCTATTGTATGTGGTTGACACCATGTGGTCAGAGTCTTGCCCCTTATCACTGCCCTCTGTTGACCCGGAACCTGTTGTATGTGGCTAAAACCACGTGGTCCGGGTCTTGCCCTTTTAATGGATTCTCTGAAAGCTCATCTCTTATTTTTATTTTCATAAAACCAGTTTTTTATCGCAATCAGCCAACGTGCAAATGTGTATAGCTCTCTAAACTTAATACTGCTCCTCCACCTTTTGGCTTCGATCTAAGTGTATAAAACTACTCGGTGTCTGGAGGAAATGCTGAGCCGAAGCAAGAATAATAAAAAGGAAACAATTCCCGAAGAAGGACTCCTCACCTGGATCTAGAGGTCCCAAAAGAAGTCAGCTGTATATATGTAGTTTACATCACCAATCATTTTAAATGAAATTATTGTAGATATTTATATATTTAAAAATAAATGCCTATGTTGAACTTTGTATTGTTAAAAAAAACCTTTTTAATTAAATCTTTTAAATCTAATCTTAAAAATATATTAGCGTTGGTTGATATAGGACAGTAGGATGGCACGAGTATATATATAAAGAGAAAGGTAAATAATAATTATAAATTCTTATTTTTTGTAAGAACATCCGCACAAGGGCATTGCTACAGAGCTAAAGTACGGGACATATAAATGCAAGTAGATTAGTTCATTTGAGAAGCTATATTGTGATTTTTATGTGCATTTGGTTGATCAGATGGTGATCCCATATCAGCTTAGCTCAGCGCAATATGTTGGCCTGAGCTGGAATGGAGGTGCGGTTGTAATGGGCGGCAGATTACTGGGGCGGTGGCGTAATACTTCCGCTATCATCATGGCTAGATGTCGCCCATCTGTTGGTGGATATTACCTCGGCTGCTATATAATCCTTGGTTTATATATATATGACATTACGGAAATTCGCTTTATGAATTTTATTTAAAATATTTTGATTTTCCCTACATCATCCCCACAAATTACCTTCCCATAATAATACTAATCTTTTGGAACTTGGTTACTGTTGATTCCTGAAAACGATGCGTTTGTTTGATGAACGCAATTGAAAATCCCTTAAAAGAGACCATTACTCCATAGTTGCTTCGTTTGTGTGCAGTAAATTTTAGTTTTTTTAGTATATTGTTCCCATATTTTCTGTACCTATATCAGTCCAAAATTCAAAAGGATGTGTGTATCTATCCCATATAAAATTCAATTAAACAATTCCTGGCATGTATTTATATTTCATAAACTTGATAGGATTAAGCAAAATAGAATTAGATTTGTAATCACCATAGAGTTGGAACAAAAATTAATCATTTTTGATAAATCTTGCAAATATTGTAGTCCAGTGCTATTAAGGAAGAAGACAAACAATCGCAATGGAACGTCAAACACTAATTACAATAAAGAAATATACTAAGGAATTTATTCTTTTGAAACCTGAATATTTTGTGATGCCGAGAGCGTAACACAGTTCTCAAGAATAAATGTCAATATTGAATAGGCCATCGATTTTCCTCGGGGTGGGAGATAAAATATAAAACGTTTTCCATTTTTTATAAGGAAACCGTGTTTTCACATGGAACTAAGTAAATATTAGAATGTAACGTGGGCTCGTGATGACTTATTTCTATAGGTTCTTCACTCCTGGGGGTTATTGCATATTTCATTGGCAGGACCTTCTCTATAATTCTACAACTTCAGACCCATTTCCTTTTATGGTATTGACTTATGCGACTTGTTCGATAAAATATATTACCTCAACAAGAACAAAGCAATCCAAAAACCTATACTAATAATGTCATAAATGTCAAAATATTGTGTTTTGTCGCCATACGTTCGTGGTCACCGGGAGTAACGTGACATCAGATATACGCAGAGACTGCTACATGATAAACTCCATCTGTATTTATTGTCCCCGTTTTATTCAGAATTTTTCTCTAATCAAGATTGATAAAATATAGTTTAACTGGGTATTGGAGAAAATCTATTCTCTCCATCTCTCTTGATGTCAATATAATATTTTTGAAAACTTGTTATTGTCTCTTTCTTTAAGCTAAATTACATAACAATATTACATGTACTTTGTTTTTGTGGACATTTTCGTACCATCTTCATCGAATATTCCAACTATAATTTCATTATATAACCAAGTATAATTGAATAAGTAAGGTCATATTTAGTTTAAACGCATATCTTTTCTCTTCGTGACTTGGTCTATATTCTTGATTCAATCTCGGAGTGACTTTGCAAGTTATCTAGAAGCCCATCCACAACTTAAATGTCAAAGGTTTCTCTAGAAAATAATTCCATGTTTTGTCAAGCTAATGCTTATTGAGGGGAAGTGATGACGCTTCACGTTTTTGCGTGACCTTCTCGCGCAGGGGTCATTCTAATCTTCGCTTGTTTTTTTCGTTCTTGTTGTAGTGTTTGTACTGATGGACATCTTATTCCATCTTGCGCAGGGCCATGCTGATATAATATGTATTTTTACTATTTTAGGATTTTTACTACACTGAATATCTTGTGTGTCTGAAAATCTTCTTTCTATTGTTTCTATTGTCATACTCGTGCTTCTGAATAAGCTCTTAGGCAATTTTTGCCTAGGGCCATTTAATATTAACCGTATCACTCCTATTTTAGAATTTGGTTTGTAAAAATCTTGAGTCCAATTGTGCGGAGGACCATGGTAATATTGTATATTTCCATTCAATTGGGGCACATATAGCGTGCAGCAGTACAAGAGAGGGCACAGAAATACAACACTGAGAGAAGAAGAGTTGTGTTAAGATCTATCGTTGTTCTGGTCTCTTTTGGGGCAATAGGAAAATACGTGAGAACAGACACGTTCAGATAAATATGGCAGACTTTCATAACGACAATACCATAATAAACGTTTGTCACTTGAAGTCATAGTAAGAACCATAAAATTGATAAGAATCTGTATGATGATGAGGTAGCTACTTAAAAGACGCCAACGCGCCGAAGGCTGTTAAACCTTGTCTCAAGGAAGTAATCAAGCTTGGAACGAAGGCTATAAACCAAATTTATGGGAATTGAGATTTTCTTTAGTGGCGGGATCTCATATTTGGCTGGCTTCCCAAATAACAATCGTTGTTGTGGAATACAAGAGCTTTGACTCTCTTAAATTCTGGCATCCACATATCATTACGTACTGGAATATAATACTAATCATTACGTTCCGATTTTTCCGCATGAATGCTAACGGATTCTGAACGGGTAATAACTCCTTCCATTATATAATAAATAAATCTATTTAGATGGATTTGTTTTCAAATAAAACGAATACTACAGTTCTTGCTGTGATTGGGAGGTCCTGGTTCATCAGAGGTCCTGGAAACCAAGCGCTTTCTCCAGTTTAACCTCGGGGAAGATTCACCACTAATGAGTCTGGAACTTCAAATATTTTATTATTGCAGTAAGGAATTGTTTGTCAAAAACAAATTTTGGTTAAATAGCTTATATTTTTAATAAAGATATATGTATATATAAAATAAATAAATATAATAGAATAAATACAATTTTTTGTCTTCCAAGGCCAATAGACCGTGAGAAGTTTTTCCGACAGGGTGAGCAGGTCAATTTGGTAAATGGCATTGCTCACCTCAAGACCAAGATGGTACTTGTATATTGTTTCCTTCGCATCAACTGTTGTCGCCCCGGGATAGAGGTTGACGCCGAAGAGCCAGATCCGTAGATCTTGAGAGAGGGGAACAATGAGCATCATATAATTTATTGACATCTCTAGTTAGTTTACAAACAACTTAAAGTGCAAAAAATGGCAATCCAAAACAAAAATGATATATATGCAAGCGTACAATAATTAGGTACAAAGACTCCTTCAACGTTGAAGAATTAATCTGAAGATTATAGAAACGGATCTCCGTGACACCGCGTATTTTCTGTTCGACGAAGAAAAATTTTAGTTTTACTTTGCCGACGGACCTCAAGGCCCACCGCGAAGATAAAGAACTACCGGCCCGATTATAGAGAACTCCTCTCGGAGGGGAGACGGTGCTACAGGGCTAGTACTCGTTGGAGCCGCAGGCGATTCAGGCAGTACGACACCGGGTGTCCCAGATGAGGCAAGGCCTACAGGGAAAACCATAGAAGATTGTCCTCAGCACGGACCCGAAGAAGAGAGAGATTAACGAGAAGAATTAAAAGCTCTCGAAATTATAAGAACCAAAATTTATAATATATTGAAATCTCATAATACGAAAAAATACTTATTAAGCTTATTTTTGTGAGCGCAAAGAGAAGTCGAATATTTATATTTTAAAAATCGTTTAATACATTCTCTAAGTTCCGTTCGTTGTTGGAAAATGTTAAATGTTTATGCATAAGGGGGGGGGGGGGGGGGTGCATCCTTCTATAACTATGCACAAAAAGTCTTAAAATGACCAGTGAAAAAAATGACAGATACTGAGTCAGAGAAAGGCTAACGATAGCAAAAACATCAAATCCTTCTCTTTATTTAAATTTTATTTGAAATTTGTGTTAAGCTCCAGCACCCATCTCTCGTCGTAGATTACATAAAATCCAGATATGCTGAAATGTTACGACGTTAAAAAACTTATAATAAATATTTTAAACAACACGATAAAATGAAGTGTTATATTATTGAAGTGTCTATAATAAAATATTTTAAACACTGTTTATATCAATTAAGAAAAAGGCATCTCCTTATTGTGCAACTCAGTTTCACGATCAGGAGATGCCTTTTTCTTAATTTATCCACCTTATTTCAGTACAATTTCACATTTGTACTATTTTTCACTGTATATATCGTATGGATGTGAAAATGAGCGGACCACAAATTTATAGTTTGGAAGGATTTTATGAAGGGTTAGCCCACTGTTTAATTTAGTTAGAATATATTAAACCTTTATATAAACATAAATATTCTAACGAAATTAAACATATACGAACAAGGCATCTTTGTTAGCCGGTATTGTGATCAGGGTGCATGGACCGATCTGATCTGTTCCATGGACAAGACACCACCACCAAAATAAGGAAGCATTGCATTTCAGGTTATCAGCCCAGTATAAAGGGCGAAGTTGGGGAAAACGAATGAGCCCTAATACAAGTTTGGGCAAATTCAAACAAAAGGCCAATCTTTATACCATGGTTTCTGGCTTTGGCTTTCATCAGTACAGGTGAGGCCTCAATTTAAAAATATCCTACAAGAGGAGTTATGAAATAGGTTAATTGTCCAAAAAGGTGTTCAAGCTGGTGAAGTCGCAGGTGTTGATTTTAAGGCTAGAATACAACAGAGGGAGGATGATATCTAGTGGAACAAATATCAACAAAACGTTGACTTAAACTTGTTCCATAATATTTATACAAATTTATTGATAAATCAAGAAAAACTAACCAAGAACGCGTTTCGGTCTGTTGGCCCTCGTCAGCGCGGTGCAGGTTGTGCCGTTGCTGAGAAATCAATAATTGGGTATTTAAGGCCAAATTTGCGTAAATATGCTGATCATGTGAAAAATAAGAAAAAATATAAGCTGTTGATATCAAAAATGATATAGGCATATCCTGACCGCGTATATGAGATTTTTAGATGGCAGAGCGCAATCTAATGGAACAAATATCAACAAAACGTTTATTTAGGCTTGTCCCATAATATTTGGTCATCCCATTTCTTGATAAATCAGGAAAAGCCAACCACGAACGTGTTTCGGGCTGTTGGCCCTCGTCAGTGCGGTGCTGGCTGTACTTCAACGACCAAAAATCTGGCCTAGAGGCTTCCCGAGAAATCAAAAAAATGGATATTTGAAATCAAATTTGCGAAAAGCATGGTATAGGGCTTTGGACCTCATCAGTACGGGGGCTTCGATTTCATAACATCCTATGTGAGGGGTTATGAAATGGGTCGAATTTACTAAAAAGATGTTTAAGCTGGTGAATGGCAAGGGCGATTTCCAACCTTTCAGATATTTTATAAAGGTTTATCGCAATTTTCTTTTATTTGAATAATTTAAATATAAGGAGAACATCTGGTAAATAATTAGTGAGCCATAAATTAGACATAGTATGAAACTTGTGGTGAAATAGCCTTCTCTAGGAAAAGATATTGACAAACTAATCAAGCAACATAGAAGGCCTCACACAATGTTCAGCCTAAAGTTTCGACCTTCATTAATTACTAAACAAGAATTATTTCCAACAGAGGGATGTGTGAAATTTTAATGGTTTCTTTGGCTTACCACAACAAACTTTCTTGCCAAGTTTGACTAAATTGGATCAACATTTCCTGCTGATGTATTTTCTGGTGGTGCGTATATAGATAGACGTTGATACCATTCCTTGGGCAATCTTATAGTTTTGTCACACTTGTAGGCCGATGAATCTAATGTCTCTATAATACACGATTTTTTAGTTGCTCGTATTGTCTATCATTCTACGTAAAACACACAAAAAAATTAACACTTAAAAAAATCACCTATAGACTCATCTTAGGAAAAGGAAAACGTGCACATTTCGGGCAGAAAATATTTTAAATATTTCATTCACGTTTCGACAAAATTCTTTTGACCTCCTCACGTTAAAATTTAAAATTTACATTTCGGTACATTTTAAAAGCTCTGCCTCACATTTATGTTTCATTTTACCCTGACGAGAACAAAAGGTCTTTTTCGGAATGTCAATGAATAAAAACCTTTTTGGCCCAAGAGTCTCTTTAAGAAAAGAGAGAGATAAGAATGTCGGCCAGGCAACCTCTATCTTTAAGACAATTTTGAACTGTCAAATATTTCCATATTATTCCATCTTATTCTCTGCGAGGGACACTTGAGTTTTGAATAAGTACGCAATTATCATATCCGTATATCACTAAATATTTATAAAATTTATATATTATATAAAATAATTAGATGAATAGATTTCTGTTGTATTTTGATTGTTATTTATATAGAATTATTAGTAAATTAAATTTTATTGCCATCTATCGTTAAAATTTTACACAAATAAATTTACTGGCAATGCGTTTCTTTTAAATATCATCAAAATTATCTCTACAGACCTTACTGCAATGATATAAGTTATTGAATGAGAAGGCTTGGCTCATCAGTAGTGAACCCTCTCAGCGGTTTTGCCAAATTAATCTCTAGACCGCTCTACTATTGTATTGGACTGGTTTTGTTATATACCCTGCATTTTCTATGGAAGGCAGCTAAGGGGTGTTTAGTGAACTATGGACATAAGCTTATAGGTCTGTAGAGGTACATACATATAATTTCAAGGTATTGCATTGAGCAAAGCTCTTCCGCAAAATATGTTTTCATAACCAATATATATTAGTAAATTAAATTTTATTGCCATCTATCGTTAAAATTTTACACAAATAAATTTACTGGCAATGCGTTTCTTTTAAATATCATCAAAATTTGGCGAAACCGCTGAGAGGGTTCACTACTGATGAGCCAAGCCCTCTCATTCAATAACTCATATCATTGCAGTAAGGTCTGTAGAGATAATTTTGATGATATTTAAAAGAAACGCATTGCCAGTAAATTTATTTGTGTAAAATAGAATTATTAGCTGTTGCTTTATTTTTGTATACATTTTATTTTACGATATTGTTCTTCAGTCGTGGGAATAATAAAGAGTTTTGAACTGTGATTTCTTTAATTAAGCTAAGGAATGTATAAAAGACATAATTAGGTAAATGTACTGCCTGGCTTAAGGCGTAAGAATAAAATTTACATAATGTACAAAGGTTTGAGCCGGCCAGCGGGGAACAAAAACAACGAGTTTTTATAGTGAAAACGGCGACCTCCGGTGGTCGATTTAGCAGAGTATTTCATCTATGAAATATATTTGAAAAAATATTTTTATATAACATATATATATATATATATATATATATATATATATATATATATATAAAGGCGGCCATTGGTATGTGAATCTCTCTCTCTTCTTCTCTTACAAAAATGTTTGAATTAATGTCATGAATATCAGTCCATGACTCAGTATCAGTGGTCTCCTGTTCTCTCCAATAACCTAAGACATTCTATTGCAGTAACACCAGGGATATACCTTTTGAGGTTTGGGTCTCATGGTCTGGGGTGGCCTTATTTCGAACAGGCGTACACCTCTCCACGTATTTGATGAAAGCTAGATTGGCTGCTTAAAGATCCTGTATGGGACAAGTGTCCTTAATAGAGACTTTTTGTTGTTGCTTAAAGATATGAAACAAAACAGAAAGAGATATCTTCTTCTTTCTTATCTCCACTCAATCATATTAGGATATAAAGTTGTGACCCTTGATGGTGTCTGTTTGACAACCATCATGACTGGGTGAAGTAGAATGCGTCTGCCTTTGTCATTAAGACTGGGAGCACTACTCAGTAGCAGGCCGACTTAGATCTAAAATAAATGGCCGCCTCTGACATGAGAAACAGACGCCATGTGCAGCCGCTCCCAACATGGAGTACAAGCGCTGCTCATCCTGTATACCTGGATCAGGAGCCCTTACAGGGTACAATCAGCCGGGCCAGCTGAACCCAGATTTTTTAGCGAGCTTGTTACTGCTCCTTCTCCTCCTTTTTCATCCGGGCTTGGGACCGGCAAAGGCGGAGTTAAAAAGAGATATAAAGAGATTATTGAGTCCAATGCAAACAACCTTTAGGTCTGTAATTAGACCCCAGTTCATTTTTTATGGATAATAATTTTTGACCACATAGGTGGATGCTAGTCAATGGTTTCCTCGAGAGTGAAGATATTCAGAGGACGGATTGACTCACCAGATCTACGGGCTGAATCAACATTCATGAAATGTCATAAGACGGTTATGCATTGAAGCTCGTCAGCCCTCTCTCAGAACTTTTATCGAACCAAAAAAACTTTTTTTTTTTTTTAGGAATGCGAATTTTTCCTCAAGACCTCTTTCTCAGCCTGTTAATCAGCACGAGAGTTCGCTGTAAGAGTTAGAGGTGACACACTCTATTCCTGTCAATGCTATTTATTGGAGACATGCTGCATCATCTCTACTTCAATATTAATTATTGTAAATAGTTTCACGCGCAATTATCCAGATCGGATATAGCGTGTCTTGTTTGCAACTGGTAAATAAATCATCTCTCTCTTTTCATGTGATTGATATAATTTCAATATTTTATATATAATTTTCAAATCCTCATAGGGCTAGATTGATTACCCATAAAATTATTTATGTGCTTTAATTGAATATTATTATAGCTTTTACACACAATATCGACAATATATATTAAGTCATATATATATTATATAGTAGATAATGATAATTAGCAAAAGTATAAAAATTTATATAAAGATAATAATATTATAATATTTGTATATATTTATTATGAAAAAGGCATCTCCTTATCGTGCAACTGAAAGTTGCTGATGGCTTGCGTCATCTATCGGAATAAATATAAACTATTCTCGTTGATATTTATTCCGATAGATGGCGCAAGCCATCAGCAACTTTCAGTTGCACGATAAGGAGATGCCTTTTTAATAATTTATGCACCTTATCCCAATACAATATCACATTTGTACTATTTTTTCGCATATGTGTGAAAAAATAATTTAAAAAAAAAATTAAAATATATAACACGAAAAAAAAAAGATAACAAATAGAATATTAAATATTAAAAGAGATATATTGAATAAAAAGCCCTTAATAAAAATAAAAAAACTTCATTAAAAAATCTTTTTGGCATTTCCAAATGCCCTTTTTGATTCCACAAATCATTTTAAGGCAAATTAAATTCGTGTGCATCATTTTATTTCTAACAATATAAAATTTCACTAGAGGATCATTATAAAAAAGGTCCACAAAATCTACTCCACAAAGTTAGGATTTAAAAGGAACTTGTGAAGAGATAGAAGAAGGATTTAAAAACCAGTTCATCATTTCTTTTTCTATTATTTTTTTTTTTATAATTATTTATCACTCATAATTTTTTTTTCTAGAATTTTCAAATATTTTATTATTGTTTATTTGTTTTATTTAATCGCCAATTTTTTTTCCAAATAAATATCCTTATTAAGATTAAATATCAGGCTTTGGTTGATAAGTTCCTTTTAAAACATTTTAATTCATAAATCTCGAGCTTTCGGGCAAGAAAGCCCTTCTTCAGGAGAAACCACGCTATTATAAATCACCAATAGGACAAGAGTTAAAATATAACAAGTACAGAGAGGTTAAGAAAAAAAACATTTCCTGATGGTGCAACTGAAAGTTGCTGATGGCTTGCGCCATCTATCGGAATAAATATCAACTAATCGTTGATTTTTAATTATTCCAGAATTGGCCAAAAACCGTTTCTTGATTAATCAAGAAAAGCTAACCACCTTTTCGGGTTTGTTGGCTCTCGTCTTCTTGACCCTAAAATAACGGTATTTGGCCAATTCTGGAATAATTAAAAATCAACGATTAGTTGATATTTATTCCGATAGATGGCGCAAGCCATCAGCAATTTTCAGTTGCACGATCAGGAAATGCCTTTTTTTTTCTTAATTAATCTACCTGATCCAAATACAAATTCACTTTTGTACTATATTTCACAAGTACAGAGGGGGTTTATATAGTTATTTTAATTTATATGTCATTCATATAACTCTATCCACCCTCTGTATTTGTTTATATTTTAACTTTTGTCCTATTGGTGATTTATTGTAGCGTGATTTCTCCTGTAGAAAGGCTTTCTTTCCCGAAAGCTCGAGATATCTCAATAATACACAAACATTAACTAGCCATCTATATATGACAAATGAAAACATTGAGACGCGAATGTTTCTATTCACAAATAAACCAAGCTTCTACTGTCCTTACTGCGATGTCATATATAGATGGCTAGTTTTTGTTTTGTATTAATTTATGCCTAACTTGTCCTTGTTGTTTGCGGAAGAGCATTGCTCGAAGCAAATATTTAAATGTAATTCTACTGTCTTAAAAGCTTATGTACATAGTTTTCTCAAATACCATTTCTAAGATTCCACCCTTCAGTGTAGCATATAAAAGCAGAATGATTCAATACAGTAGTTGAGCTTTAAAGAAGCGGTCTGGTAGATTAAAAAAAAATTAGCGATATCACTTGGAGTGTTCACCACTAATGAGCCAAGCCCTCCCAATATATTTTTTTCATCGTAGAAAGGACAGTAAAGGCTTGATTTATTTGTGAAAAGAAACATTCGCGTCGTAATGTTTTTATTTGTCATTTATCAATAAAAATGTTTTAAAAGAAACCTATTACCACGGAACATGGTATTTTCATCTTAATATTGTTATAAGGGATTAGTGAAATAAATATCTGTTATGGACGTCAAGGTATAATGAGGCTTAAAGGGTTTCTCGATCTCTGTGTTTAATTTCCAAATTAATCGACTTAAAACTTACACAGAAATACTGGGCTGATAAGAATGAGTCGTGAAAATAATGTGAAGTTACGAAATTTCACAAGTTT
>CP092886.1:172498802-172523817 GCA_030710605.1 Cordylochernes scorpioides
ATTTTTACCAGTTGCAAACAAGACACGCTATATCCGATCTGGATAATTGCGCGTGAAACTATTTACAATAATTGTAGTAGAGTAGGTAACAGAATTGTCAAAAAGAAAATAAACAATTAAGAAAAATAGCATTGAATAAACATATACATTAAACAAATAAGCAACAGCATAAGCAGATAGAAGAAATCGCAAAGTAGTTATTTACCTATACGATATGTAAATAAGATAGTTTTATTTAATTTAAGAGAGATTCTATGAGAGAATAAATATATTATTGTTCGCATCATAGAACACAAAAGAATTTCGTTGTTTTCTATAGAATATCACCGTATATATATATTTTCAATTTTAAAGGAGTATATAAGGAGTATAAAGAAGTGTATCTATATAAATCAAACCCATTGTCAGAAATATAAAGAAAGAGTAACTAACAATAATACACGTTTTCCCAACTAAAACTATTCATGCGTAATATTTACATACACTTAACAGGTTTTATAGAAATATATTTCATTATATATTCTAACATAAACTGGAATTTTCCCAATACAGTGGAAAAACAGAAGTTCGGATATTGTGTGAGAGAAAACCGCCAAACAAACAAGATATACCAAAGATAATAAAAAAATATGTGTGTGCCTACGTGACAAAACTTACCGAAGAAATTTGAGAAAAAAAAAAAAAACTCCACCATTCATATATTGCCCCAGGAAAACTATAATCATAAGTTACCGCAATTCTTCCCCGATATTATAACAATAAGTTTTCCTCCCAGCCACAATATATTCTACTGTCCCTAGGCTTCTTCCAAAATATTTTTTAAAAATACTCTTTCAAAAAATGTATTCAAAATTTCTGAATAAAATGAATATATCGTTGGTATATCTTAGAGATAGTTGAGATAATTTAATTTTTCACAAATCCATAAAAAATGAAAAATAGACGTCATTTGAATAGAATATTTGAAACTTATTAATCCTATTTCTTCAATGTAATTTGTATAGGTATTTTATTTCTCTCTCTCTATAAAAATATATGCACCATAAAATTGATGCCTCTCCATTTACAAATATATTTTTTAAAAGCATTTTTTTTTTGTCAATAACCAAAGAAAAGAAAGAAATGGTGATGATAAAGAATGAGCCACAACGCCAGTTTTGGAAAATTCGAACAAAAGTCAACCTATATACCGTGGTTCGGGCTTTGACTTTTAAAGGTTCCATAGCGACTTTATGTGACTCTTTCTTTATCACTACCATTCGGTTTGGAGTGATAAGCAAAAAAATGCTTAGCCTTAATGCTTTTTTAGGAGAAGAGGTTCCACTTTTGGTACATGAATATCATCCTCTTGCAACTTTATGTCGTACTAGCGAACCCGGCCACGCGTTGCTGTGGCTAAATTGTAATATGGCAAATTAACATTATACTAAACTATTCAGTACAGTAAAGTTTATATTCACTTATAAAGATAAAAATGTTTTAGCCGATCTAAAGCCCTACGGGATTGAGAATGGAACGTTAAGTTAAAATTTGAAAATGATTTTTAATATATATAGATAATATAGCCCTTCATTGTAATCAGTGATCATAATCACTGCATTAATAAATGTCAGTGAACTCGTTTATATGTATTGTTTTTTTGTTTTCGAGATATTCTAATAGAACGTTCTCACATTTTCTGTAAAATATTTATATATGCACAAACCAGAATATAATCACTATGTCTTAATTTCGCTATAATTATTGTTATAAATATTATTCTATAATAATCCGCCAGAAAGCGTCCTGATAGTATACTAAACAACTTCCCAAAGTTTCATGGCAAACATCTAAAATAAAATAATACTTTTAATACTTTGCTACAATATTAAAAAGAGGGGGGCTTAGGTGATTAAAATGTAAAATGTGCTCTAAATAGTATTACATAGAGCCTTCATAACAAACATATTTAAAATAAACCAATCAAAATATAATAATGCTGTAAAAACAGACCTCGCTACAATAACATAAAAGAAACGAAAATAAAAAAAGATACCCACGCTGAGCCTCGAACCTAGGTTTGTTACAAATATTATTAAAAAATTGTTTATGTTAATTTTTATTTTAAAAAGCCTACATTTTAAATAAAATAATATTTTTAATAATTTGCTACAATAATATAAAAGAAATGAAAAAAAAAAACACCCACGCTGAGCCTCGAACCTAGGTTGCGGGGGTACGAAGCTGTGTACCTAACCTATAGGCTAAGCTTGACGTTACAAATAAGCTCATGCGAGGCTATTTCAGTCCATACGTCTGCCGCGAGGGGGCGCTGATTACGAGTGAATCTACGTTTTATCGTAAATAAAAATGCAACGAAAGGTTATTTCTAAAGAGTAATTAGCCAGAAACCATCCCGGTAGTATACTAAACATCTTCCCAAAGTTTCATCACGATTGGTTGAGCGATGTAGAAGATTATGTAGAACGGACGGACGGACGGACGGACCAACGGACCAACGGACCAACAAACATCCATTTTTATATATACAGATTATAGCCTAAAAATCGGCCTTTCCACTTTACTAGTTAAATCAATTTTGTGGCCATTATGACCGCTTTCATAACTTCCTTCGTAGGATGTTATGAAATCGAAGCCGTCCCTGTGCTGATGAGGACCAACGCCCGAAACCATGGTTGGTTTTTGCCTGCATTTGCTAAACCTGGTGTTGTGTCTCATTCTTTAATACCACCATTACGTTTTGTATTGGGGTAATAAACAAAATGCATGGTTAAATCGCATTTTAGAGGGAAAGGTTCCCCTTCTGCTTTCGAGTTCTTCTGTTCTTCCTCGGACATTTTACACCATTTTATTCGTAAACATTTCAATTACTTCTGCAGGCACTGGGGGCTAGGCATAAAAATATATTTAAAAGAGTTTTTTAAGGATAAGAGAGAGAGAGAGTAGAAAGAGAACAAAGAGAACCCGGATGTGATATTCTTTAATAGTATCCGAATAAATTATAATTGATTCCGAACTATTGCATAACTATTACCGATTATTGTTTTTTCGGCAGTTAATTTTAAACCCGAAATATTTCCGTGCTCGGTCTAACCGAGCTGTGAAGTCAAAAGCACTCCAGGGGGTTCGGCCTTGACGAGAAGCCCTCGGACTCAAGTAGGTTCATCGATTGGTCTTCAAATTAGCGAAGGCTTGTCCTGTAGGCCTGCTGGATTAAATCACGACCGAGAAGCTATTGATTAGAAGCAGCTCCTTCAAACTTGCCATCGCTTCCTGGAGTCATTCTTTTATTTCTTGCCTCAAGTGCTGGGCGCAATATCAAAGCCATCTTGAATAGTTCCATGTGTCTTTGAAACTCCCAGGAATTTTCAGCAAACAACTCTGAAGTCAAATATGCTTTGAACTCAAGTGTATCTTATTAGCATACCAGTAAACTAGTTCAGTCTCCTTCTTTGTGTGGACCTGACATTGCCTTCAAAGTGACCTCAGAGAGTCTGCACTAATTAGAATTTGAAGTAAGGTCATTAGCCAAGTTTCCTACTTGGCAACCAAAGCATATTTTCTCTCTGAAAATATATTTATATTTCGGTATATATATATATATATATATATTCATAAGCCTAATGGAACCGGTTCGCCCGGGGATTATTCAGATACGTTTCATCAGTAAAATAATTTTAGTTTTAAAATATTTTGTAAAACAGCAAATTTTTTTTATCCCACGTGCGCCATTCGCTTTATACGAGCTCTACACGTTACGACTCACTAAACCAATCTACAAAGGTTTATGATGCAAAATTATATATATTACACACACGGTTCTATATGGTGTAAAAATTATATACAGACAAACATGTGGTGTATAGAATCTTACTAATGTCAAGATTGGCTGCAGGTTTGGTTCAAGTTGGATAAAATTAAACTTTAAAAAATAAAATTTACTTTTTTTTCTGAGGCTAGGTTTTAGCCTGTTTGATGACTCCAAGAAAGCGAAGGTTTCTTTGAATTTTCCAGAATTAAAAATGAAATATTTTACAGTGATTGTACGAGGCTTTATTTTTTGAATAAATTTCTAGAAAAGGGTGCTTCTGTATTTACCCAGAACCCAGCAATCAAAGAGAATGTGTTCAATGATTTCATCATTATCAGATTCACAAAAAGGATATGTTGGGTCCTCTATTTTATCAATTCTGCTCGAAAAGGCATTGATCCAAGTATGACCAGTCACTAGATCTACTGCACAGTGGGAATAAGGTTAAAGAAACATTAATCTTCCTTAAAGAATTCTTTTAATATGAATTTGATCTTGTTATTCAAATGTTTATCCCAGATTCCCTAGTTTTCTTCTTCGAATTTTCTTTCAAAAAGTGATTCAGAAACAAGTTAATAGGTTTTAGGAAGAAAACATAAGTTGCCTTCTTATCAAGATCATCTACCTTAATGTTGCCTTGACAGTTACTGCGGCCTTGACACAAGTAATTGATATTCTGTTTCCTTTATTGTGCTTATGATATTCTGAACATCCAAAATAAGTTTATTTTTAGTTATGAAATTATTTATAATTGTGAAACACTACAGCCTTATTGTCCAATACCACAATATTTTGGTGCTCAGGCAGCGAACTCGCAATCCTCAAGTGTTTTAATTAAAGCCTGAAATACGGAACACTTGGTCACTATATAAAAATGAGTAAGCTAACCTGTATTTCTGAAACACTAGCAATTGAAAATGTTCGAAAAATTCCGCAACCTACACCATCCTTTGTGGAAGAACCATCCGTGTAGTAGTAAATATCATATGGCAGGAATTTTTAAAATGTTGTTGGGGAAAATATGGAGGATAATCTAAAAGGCAAGGACTAGGACCTAGTTCAAAACAATCAAAAGGGGGTGCGAATCGGTCGAATTGCAAATAAATATCGCATTTAGCTTTTTAGCCATGTCAATCGGCAGCAATCTAGCTAAAGATAATAGAAGATAATAACGATGCAGTGCCAGTGGTCCTGAAAGCTCTGCACATTTTTTACCAGGAATATTATTTATGCACTGTGTAGTATATTTTAGGACCACTGGTTCTAATTGGGAAACAAAAACAGATTGGCGCATGAAATACAAGAGCAAACGTAGGAATAAATAATTTAAAAAGTTTTAAAAAATGTATTCGTATAATTATAAAATATATAGAGATTTATATTAATGATGTAAATATACAAATTTATCATACTACTGCACGAACAATGGGATCTTCTCTAACCTCTATATAGGAAAAACCATTATATTCAATTCTATATGTCTATAGAGGCCACAGGGAAGTATTTATAAGTATTTATTTATTAGGCCTAGCGGAGAGTTCTGCGCAGTTTAGTTTGGCAGAGGAAGGAAGTAAAGAGTAAAAATCTCCAACCCAACTTCCTAACACAAACTTGCATTAGCAACTCATTTATAAATGATTAGAGCTTCTCCACAATTGACATTGGGGCGAGTAAATAAGTTTCAAATGGGTAAATATTTTAGTAGTGGACTAAGTTTGCTCTCCTCGCCGAGATTAATTTTTGTTTACTCCGGCTCTCTCACTTGTCTCCACTTGCTAACGAATTAAAAATCTTGATGAGCATTTCAGGGAAATGAATTGTAATAGTTTTGACATAATGTATATTTTGGATTATAGGTGAATAAAGGTGAAAGGATCGACAAGTCTCCATATATATATATATATATTCATAAGTGATAAAACATATCGCCTCTCCTCTCCTCACTCTCTCTTTTTATATTTTTGTGTTTATCAGATACGATGAAACCTCTTCTATGGGAACTTGTTGTATGTGGTTAAAGCTACGTGGTTCGGGTTTAGCCCCTTATCACTGCCCTCTGTTGACCAGGAACTCGTTGTATGTGGTTGAAACCACTTGGTCAGGGTCTTGCCCCTTATCACGGCATTCTGTTCAACGGGAACCTGTTGTATGTGACTAAAACCACGTGGTCCGGGTCTTGCCCTTTTACTGGATTCTCTGAAACTCATCTCTTATTTTTATTTTCATAAAACCAGTTTTTATCGCAATCAGCCAACGTGCAAATGTGTATAGCTCTCTAAACTTAATACCGCTTCTCCACCTTTTGGCTACGATCTAAGTGTATAAAACTACTCGGTGTCTGGAGGAAATGCTGAGCCGAAGAAAGAAGAATAAAAAGGAAACAATTCCCGAGGAAGGACCCCTCGCCTGGATCTAGAGGTCCCAAAAAAGGTCAGCTATATATATGTAGTTTACATCACCAATCATTCTAAATTAACTTATTGTAGATATTTTTAAAAATAAATCCTATGTTGAACTTTGTATTGTTTTCAAAAAACCTTTAATTAAATGTTTTAAATATAATCTTAAAAATATATTAGCGTCGGTTGATATAGGACAGTAGGATGGCACGAGTATATATAAAGAGAAAGGTAAATAATAATTATAAATGCTTATTTTTTGTAAGAACATCCGCACAAGGGCATTGGTACAGAGCTAAAGTACGGAACATATAAATGCAAGTAGATTAGTTCATTTGAGAAGCTATATTGTGATTTTATGTGCATTCGGCTGATCAGATGGCGCTCCCATATCAGCTTAGCTCAGCGCAATATGTTGGCCTGAGCTGGAATGGAGGTGCGGTTGTAATGGGCGGCAGATTACTGGGGCGGTGGCGTAATACTTCCGCTATCATCATGGCTAGATGTCGCCCATCTGTTGGTGGATATTACCTCGGCTGCTATATAATCCTTGGTTTATATATATATATATATGACATTACGGCAATTCGCTTTATGAATTTTATTTAAAATATTTTGATTTTCCCTACATCATCCCCACAAATCACCTTCCCATAATAATACTAATCTTTTGGAACTTGGTTACCGTTGGTTCCTGAAAACGATGCGTTTGTTTGATGAACGCAAATGAAAATCCCTTAAAAGAGACCATTACTCCATAGTTGCTTCGTTTGTGTGCAGTAAATTTTAGTTTTTTTAGTATATTGTTCCCATATTTTCTGTACCTATATCAGTCCAAAATTCAAAAGGATGTGTGTATCTATCCCATATAAGCATTCAACTAAACAATTCCTGGCATGTATTTATATTTCATATACTTGATACGATTAAGCAAAATAGAATTAGATTTGTAATCACCATAAAGTTGGAACAAAATTTAATCATTTTTGATAAATCTTGAAAATATTGAAGTCCAGTGCTATTGAGAAAGAAGACAAACAATCGCATTGGAACGTCAAACACTAATTACAATAAATATACCAAGGAATTTATTCTTTTGAAGCCTGAATATTTTGTGATGCCGAGAGCGTAACACAGTTCTCAAGAATAAATGTCAATATTGAATAGGCCATCGATTTTCCTCGGGGTGGGAGATAAAATATAAAACGTTTTCCATTTTTTATAAGGAAACCGTGTTTTCACATGGAACTAAGTAAATATTAGAATGTAACGTGGGCTCGTGATAACTTATTTCTATAGGTTCTTCACTCCTGGGGGTTATTGCATATTTCATTGGCAGGACCTTCTCTATAATTCTACAACTTCAAACTCATTTCCTTTTATGGTAATGCCTTATGCGACTTGTTCGAGAAAATATATTGCCTCAACAAGAACAAAGCAATCTAAACACCTATGCTAATAATGTCATAAATGTAAATGTATTGTGTTGTGTCGCCATACGTTCGTGGTCACCGGGAGTAACGTGACATCAGATATACGCAGAGAATGCTACATGATAATCTCCATCTGTATTTATTGTCCCCCTTTTATTCAGAATTTTTCTCTAATCAAGATTGATAAAATATAGTTTAACTGGGTATTGGAGAAAATCTATTCTTTCCATCTCTCTTGATGTCAATAAAATATTTTTGGAAACTTGTTATTGTCTCTTTCTTTAAGCTAAATTACATAACAATATTGCATATACTTAGTTTTTGTGGACATTTTCGAACCATCCTCATCGAATATTCCAACTATAATTTCATTATATAACCAATTATAATCGAATAAGAAAGGTCATATTTAGTTTAAACGAATATCTTTTCTCTTCGTGACTTGGTCTATATTCTTGATTCAATCTCGGAATGACTTTGCAAGTTATCTAGAAACCCATCCATAACTTAAATGTCAAAGGTTTTTCTAGAAAATAATTCCGTGTGTGTGTGTTTTGTCAAGCTGAAGATCATTGAGGGGAAGAGATGACGCTTCACGTTTTTGCGTGACCTTCTCGCGCAGGGGTCATGCTAATCTTCGCTTGTATATTTCGTTCTTGTTGTAGTGTTAGTACTGATGGACATCTTATTCCATCTTGCGCAGGGCCATGTTGATATCATATGTATTTTTTCTATTTTAGGATTTTCACTACACTGAATATCTTGTGTGTCTGAAAATCTTCTTTCTATTTTTTCTATTGCCATACTCGTACTTCTGAATAAGCTCTTAGGTAATTTTTGCCCAAGGCCATTTAATATTAACTGTATCACTCCTATTTTAGAATTTGTTTTGTGAAATTCTTGAGTCCAATTGTGTGGAGGACCATGGTAATATTCTATATTTCAATTCAATTGGGGCACATGTACCTGCATCAGTACAAGAGAGGGCACAGAAATACAACACTGAGAGAAGAGGGGTTGTGTTGAGATCTATCGTTGTTCTGGTCTTTTTTGGGGCAATAGGAAAATACGTGAGAACAGACACGTTCAGATAAATATGGCAGATCTTCATAACGACAATACCATAATAAACGTTTGTCACTTGAAGTCATAGTAAGAACCATAAAATTGATAAGAATCTGTATGATGATGAGGCAGCTACTTAAAAGACGCCAACGCGCCGAAGGCTGTTAAACCTTGTCTCAAGGAAGTAATCAAGCTTGGAACGAAGGCTATAAACCAAATTTATGGGAATTGAGATTTTCTTTAGTGGCGGGATCTCATATTTGGCTGGCTTCCCAAATAACAATCGCTGTTGTGGAATACAAGAGATTTGACTCTCTTAAATTCTGGCATCCACATATCATTACGTACTGGAATATAATACTAATCATTTCGTTCCGATTTTTCCGCATGAATGCTAACGGATTCTGAACGGGTAATAACTCCTCCCATTATATAAGAAATAAATCTATTTAGATGGATTTGTTTTCAAATAAAACGATTACTACATCGGGGAAGATTCACCACTGATGAGTCTGGAACTTCAAATATTTTATTATTGCAGTAAGGAATTGTTTGTCAAAAATAAATTTGGTTAAATAGTTTATATTTTTAATAAAGATATTTATATGTGTTATAAAATAAATAAATATAATAGAATAAATACAATTTTTTGTCTTCCAAGGCCAATAGACCGTGAGAGGTTTTTCCGACAGGGTGAGCAGGTCGATTTGGTAAATGGCATTGCTCACCTCAAGACCAAGATGGTACTTGTATATTGTTTCCTTCGCATCAGCTGTTGTCGCCCCGGGATAGAGGTTGACGCCGAAGAGCCAGATCCGTAGATCTTGAGAGAGGGGAACAATGAGCATCATATAATTTATTGACATCTAGTTAGTTTACAAACAACTTAAAGTGCAAAAAATGGCAATTCGAAAAGAAAATGATATATATTCAAGTGTACAATAATAGGTACAAAGACTCCTTAAACGTTGAATAATTAATCTGAAGATTATAGAAGCGGATCTCCGTGACACCGCGTATTTCCAGTTGGACGAAGAAAACTTAAAGTGGGTACTTCGCTGATGAAGTGATGGTGAGGTTCTCGAGGCCCACCGCGAAGATAAAGAACTATCGGCCCGATTATAGAGAATACCTCTCAGAGGGGAGACGGTGCTACAGGGCTAGTACTCGTTGGAGCCGCAGGCGATTCAGGCCGTACGACGCCGGGTGTCCCGGATGAGGCAAGGCCTACAGGGCAAACCGTAGAAGATTGTCCGCAGCACGGACCCGAAGGAGAGAGAGATTAACGAGAAGAATTAAAAGCTCTCGAAATTATAATAACCAAATTTTAAAAATATATAAAAATCTCATAATACGAAAAAATACTTAATTAAGCTTATTTTTTTGAGCGCAAAGAGAAGTCGAATATTTATATTTTAAAAATGGTTTAATACATTCTCTAAGTTCCTCTAGTTGTTGGAAAATGTTAAAATGTTTATGCATAAGGGGGAGGGGGGTGCATCCTTCTATAACTATGCACAAAAAGTCTTAAAAATGACCAGTGAAAAAAATGACAGGTACTGAGCCAGAGAAAGGCTAACGATACCATATAAACATCAAATCCTATTCTTTATTCAAATTTTATTTGAAATTTGTGTTAAGCTCCAGCACCTAGCTCTCGTCGTAGATTACATAAACTCCAGATATGCTGAAAGGTTACGACGTTAAAAAACTTATAATAAATATTTTAAAGAACACGATAAAATGAAGTGTTATATAATTGAAGAGTCTATAATAAAATATTTTAAACACTGTTTATATCAATTAAGAAAAACATCTTCTTATTGTGCAACTCAAACTTCACCATCAGGAGATGCCTTTTTCTTAATTTTTCCACTTTATTTCAGTACAATTTCACACTTGTACTGTTTTTTCACTGTATATATCGTTTTGGATGTCACAATGAAAGGACCACAAATTTATAGTTTGGAAGGATTTTATGAAGGATTAACCCACTCGTTGTTTTTAATTTTCTCTCAGTATTATATCTCTTCAGATTATGCATATATACACACCAAAAGTGACAACTCTCTCTTTTAAATGAATTAAAATAAGGAAGCATCCATACGAACAAGGTATCTTTGTCGGCCGGTATTGTGATCAGGATGCACGGACCCTGATCTGTTCCATGGACAAGACATCACCACCAAAATAAGGAAGCAATGCATTTCGGGTTATCACCCCAGTATAAAGGGTGGAGTTGGGGAAAGCAAATGAGTCATAATACAAGTTTGGGCAAATTGAGACAAAAAGCCAACCTTTATACCATGGTTTCGGGTTTTGGCTTTCATCAATACAGGTGAGGCCTCAATTTAAAAACATCCTACGAGAGGAGTTATGAAATAGGTCAATGTTCCAAAAAGGTGCTCAAGCTGGTGAAGTGACAGAATTAAAGCTAGAATACAACAGAGGGAGGATGATATCTAGTGAAACAAATATAAAAAAAATTCGTTGATTTAGATTTGTTCCATAATATTTATACAATCCATTTCTTGATAAATCAAGAAGAGCTAACCAAGAACGTGTTTCGGTCTGTTGGCCCACGTCAGCGTGGTGCAGGTTGTTCCATTGCTGAGAAATCAAAAATTGAGTATTTAAGGCCAAATTTGCATAAATAGACTGAACATGTGAAAAATAAGAAAAAATATAAGGTGTTGATATAAAAAAAAAAAAGGCATATCCTGACCGCGTATATGAAATATTTAGATGGCAGAGCACAATCTAATGGAACAAATATCAACAAAACGTTTATTTAGGCTTGTCCCATAATATTTGGTCATCCCATTTCTTGATAAATCAAGAAAAGCCAACCACGAACGTGTTTCGGGCTGTTGGCTCTCGTCAGTGCGGTGCTGGCTGTACTTCAACGACCAAAATTCTGGCCTAGAGGCTTCCTGAGAAATCAAAAAATGGGTATTTAGGGCCAAATTTGCGTAAAGCATTTGACTTTGGATCTCATCAGTACGGGGGCTTCGATTTCATAACATCCCATGTGAGGGGTTATGAAATGGGTCGAATTCACTAAAAAGATGTTTAAACTGGTGAATGACAAGGGCTATTTCAAAGCTTTTAGATATTTTATAAAAGTTTATCGCAATTTTATTTTATTTGAATAATTTAAATATAAGGAGAGCATATGACAAGTAATAAAAGCGGGCCATAAATTGGACATAGTATGAAACTTGTGGTGAAATAGCCTTCTAGCACAAGATATTGACAAACTAATCAAGCAAAATAGAAGTCCTCACACAATCTCGCCCTGTTCAGCCTAAAGTTTCGACCCTCATTAATTACTAAACAAGAATTATTTCTAACAGAGGGATGTGTGAAAATTTAATGGTTTCTTTGGCTTACCACAACAAACTTTCTTGCCAAGTTTGACTAAATTGGATCAACATTTCCTGCCGATGTATTTTCTGGTGGTGGGTATATAGATAGACGTTGACACCATTCCTTGGGCAATCTTATAGTTTTGTTACTTGTAGGCCGATGAATCTATTGTCTCTATAATACACGATTTTGTGGTTGCTCGTGTGTTGTCTATCATTCTACATAAAACACAAACAAAAATTAAGACTTTTTTTAAAAATCACCTATAGACTTGTAAGCGGCTCCCAAATATTAATTTTTCATATTTTCATTATAAGTTTCAATTTGTTTAATAACTATTTAATTCAAATATTAAATTGAAATATTCATCTTATAAATATATAATGCTCATAAAATATACTTTATTAAAATTATATAAATTAACATTAATATTACATTTTTTGTTTTCATAATAATATATCTAACATTTTATATTATAGAAGGATATTTTTTTGACCATTACAGACTCCTCTTAGGAAAAGGAAAACGTGCACATTTCGGGCAGAAAATATTTTTGATATATCATTCACGTTTCGACAAAATTCTTTTGACCTCCTCACGTTAAAATTTAAAATATACATTTCGGTACATTTTAAAGCTCTGCCTCACATTTATGTTTCATTTTACCCTGACGAGGCCAAAATATCTTTTTCGAAACGTCAATGAATAAAAACCTTTTTTGGCCGAAAAGTCTTTAATGAAAAGAGAGAAATAAGATTGTCGGCCAGGCAACCTCTATCTTTAAGACAATTTTGAACTGTCAAATATATCCACATTATTCAATCTTATTTCATCTTATCCTCTGCGAGGGACACTTGCATTTTGGCTTAAAGCGTAAGAATAAAAAAATGAAAAGCTTATTTACATAATGTACAAAGGTTTGAGCCGGCCAGCGGGAAATAACAACAACGAGTTTTTATAGTGAAAACGGCGACTTCTGGTGGTCGATTCAGCAGAGTATTTTATCTTTGAAATATATTTGAAAAACATTTTATTATAAAATATATATATTTGATCGAATTTGATCGAATTATATATATTATATAAAATAATTATATGAATAGATTTCTGTTGTATTTTGATTGTTATTTATATAGAATTATTAGGTGTTGCTTGATTTTTGTATCCATGAGTATTTTACGATATTGTTCTGCAGTCGTGGGAATAATAAAAGAGTTTTGATCAGTGATTTCTTTAATTGAGCTAAGGAATGTATAAAAGACATATTTAGGTAAATATACTGCCTGGCTTAAGGCGTAAGAATAAAAAAATGAAAAGCTTATTTATATAATGTACAAAGGTTTGAGCCGGCCAGCGGGAAATAACAACAACGAGTTTTTATAGTGAAAACGGCGACCTCTGGTGGTCAATTTAGCAGAGTATTTTATCTATGAAATATATTTGAAAAACATTTTTATATAACATATATATATAAAGGCGGCCATTGGTATGTGAATCTCTCTCTCTACTTCTCTTACAAAAAATGTTTGAATTAATGTCATGAATATCAGTCCATGACTCAGTATCAGTGGTCTCCTGTTCTCTTCAATAAACTAAGACATTCTATTGCAGTAACACCAGGGAAATACCTTTTGAGGTTTGGGTCTCATGGTCTGGGGAGGCCTTATTTCGAACAGGCGTACACCTCTCCATGTGTTAGATGAAAGCTAGATTGGCTGCTTAAAGATCCTGTATGGAACGAGTATTCTTAATAGAGGCTTTTTATTGTTGCTTAAAGATATGAAACAAAACAGAAAGAGATATCTTCTTCTTTCTTATCTCCACTCAATCATATTAGGATATAAAGTTGTGACCCTTGATGGTGACTGTTTAACAACCATCATGACTGGGTGAAGTAGAATGCGTCTGCCTTTGTCATTAAGACTGGGAGCACTACTCAGTGGCAGGCCGACTTAGATATAAAATAAATGGCCGCCTTTGACATGAGGAACAGACGCCATGTGCAGCCGCTCCTAACATGGAGTACAAGCGCTGCTCATCCTGTATTCTTGGATCAGGAGCCCTTACAGGGTACAATCAGCCGGGCCAGCTGAACCCAGATTTTTTAGCGAGCTTGTTACTGCTCCCCCTCCTCCTTTTTCATCCGGGCTTGGGACCGGCAAAGGCGGAGTTAAAAAGAGATATAAAGAGATTATTGAGTCCAATGCAAACAACCTTTAGGTCTGTAATTAGACCCCAGTTCATTTTTTATGGATAATAATTCTTGACCACATAGGTGGATGCTAGTCAATGGTTTCCTCGAGAGTGAGGATATTCAGGGGATTGATTGACTCACTATATCTCTAGGATGAATCAACATTCATGAAATGTCATAGGGGCGGTTATGCATTGAAGCTGGTCAGCCCTCTCTCAGAACTTTTCTCGTCCAAAAAAACATTTTTTTTAGGAATGCAAATTTTTCCTCAAGACCTCTTTCTCAGCCTGTTAATCAGCACGAAAGTTCGCTGTAAAAGTTATCTTTGAGGTTGACTATTCCTGCCAATGCTATCTATTGGAGACATGCTGCATCATCTCTCTCTTTGTATGTGATTGATATAATTTCAATATTTTATATATTATTTTCAAATCCTCATAGGGATAGATTGATTACCCATAAAACAAATTATTTATGTGCTTAAATTGAATATTTTTATAGTTTTTACATACAATATCGACAATATATATTAAGTCATATATATTATATAGTAGATAATGATAATTAGCAAAAGTATAAAAAATATATAAAACTAGCGGACGTACCCGGCTTCGCCCGGGTTTTACCCGAGTAAAGGTTTGTCTAACGAACATTTGTTAAAGCAATTCTCTAGAAACTTTTTTAAAAATAATAGATATATTTTGATAATTTGAAACTCGTAAATTTGAATCTCTCGATAAAGTGAACATTTTTTCCCGGTCCCTGTGTGCCGTGTCATCCTGAATTTTGTCTTTCCAAATTTTCTACATTACAAAATCATCGTTTTATCTAGTGAACATTTTTTTCCGGTCCCTTGAAAAATACTCGATAAGTTGAATAAAATCAATATTAATTGGTTCCCTCGGTAATTGGAAGTTAAAGGAATAGTATCTTTGCCTTGGAATTGTATCATTATTCTTGTCTCAAAAAATTGCCGTGTCTTCCTGAATTTTGTCTTTCCTAATTTTCTACATTACAAAATCATCGTTTTTCTAGTGAACATTTTTTCCCGGTCCCTTGAAAAATACTCGATAAGTTGAATAAAATCAATATTAATTGGTTCCCTCGGTAAATGGAAGTTAAAGGAATAGTATCTTTGCCTCGGAATTGTATCATTATTCTTGTCTCAAATAAATTGCCGTGTCGATAAATGATAAAACTAACTTTGACTTGTGCGCAAAATTCCCACGCTCTACGGGCGGAGATCAGAGCATGGTTAAGTGGTTTCGTCAGTGTAGAGGACAAAACATTCCGTCGGCGGTTTCATGTTCAAGTCTTTCGCGCAATCTCTTGGGATTAAAAGATTTGCTTCAAGCGAGGGGTGGCTCTCAAATTATATATATATAAAAAACGACACGGGATATCATTTAAAAAATCTGCGGAGAGAGCGCCAGCGTGGATATTTCCATTTGTTCGCAAGGGTTGACGACCTAAACCAACTTTTGAATGGCTATGACCTATGGTTATCGTCTGATTTCTACTAATTCACCTGGTTCAAATCACATTAATAGGTACCGCTCAGCAAGAGCAACCTAGTTCATGATAATTGAACAATGAATAATATGTGAAGGTTATTCACATATTAAACAATTTTTAACGCGGGATTCAATCCCGGTTCATGACTGTCGGGAATCGAGCGTCTTACCGTCTCATCCACCGACTTATTTTTTCTACTAATTCAAAAATGAATAGAGGTTCGGGTATCAAGCGAATTAAAAGGGAAAACAGGAAACTTTTATCAAGTTGGTATGCTTACAGGACGAAACTATGCAAAAGCTTCTATAAAAGTTATTTAATTTTTAGTATCGCATTTATATTTATTCGAATTTTATATTTAAACGATACTCATTATTTCTTTTGATTTTATATATCGTATATATCGTCTTGCACAATTATTTAAACTTTTTTTAAATAAAGTACAATACTTAAAATAAAATGTTTCTTATACAATCTAAAATTAGAAAATAAACTTTTAAATCGGTAACCTCAAGGAGATATCCATTATAAAGCACTAATATTTGAATCAGTTTTACTTAATATATTAGCCCTGAAAGACCCAAGGTCATCAGGCATGGAGCAGACTTTCTGCCAAAACCTAACCCTATCTCCGTCGCAAGGTGGCGCTGCTTGCGAGTTAAATATACAAATCTGCAAATAACTCTAAGGATATTCAAGATATTCAAGAAATTATTTTTCAGAAACCTTCCCAGTACTATACTTAATAATTTCCCAAAGTTTCATGGCGTTCCAATGAGTGGTTTGGTCAGGCATAAAGGACACACACACATACATTCATTTATATATATATAGAAGATAATAATATTATAATATTTGTATATATTTATTTTAAAAAAGGCATCTCCTTATCGCGCAACTGAAAGTTGCTGATGGATTGCGTCATCTATCGGAATAAATATAAACTATTCTCGTTGATTTCTAATTATTCCAGAATTGGCCAATTGGAATAATTAAAAATCAACGCGAATAGTTGATATTTATTCCGATAGATGGCGCAAGCCATCAGCAACTTTCAGTTGCACGATAAGGAGATATCTTCTTAATAATTTATGCACCTTATCCCAATATAATATCACATTTGTACTATTTTTTCACATATATGTGAAAAAATAATAAAAATAAAAAATATTTTAAAAACATATATACACGAAAAAAAAAAAGATAACAAATAGAATATTAAATATTAAAAGAGATATATTGAATAAAAATCCCTTAATAACAATAAAAACTGCATTAAAAAATCTTTTTGGCATTTCCAAATGCACTTTTTGATTCCACAAATCATTTTAAGTCAAATTAAATTCGTGTGCATCATTTTATTTCTAACAAAATAAAATTTCACTAGAGGATCATTATAAAAAAGGTCCACAAAATCTTCTCCACAAAGTTAGGATTTAAAAGGAACTTGTGAAGAGAGAGAGAGATAGAAGAAGGATTTAAAAACCAGTTCATCATTTCTTTTTCCATTATTTCTTTTCAATAATTATTTATCACTCATAATTATATTTTTTTTGTGGAATTTTCAAATATTTTATTATTGTTTATTTGTTTCATTTAATCGCCAATTTTTTTTCCAAATAAATATCCTTATTAAGATGAAAATATCAGGCTTCGGTTGATAAGTTTCTTTTAAAACATTTCTATTCATAAATCTTGAGCTTTTGGGCATGAAAGCTCTTCTACAGGAGGAACACGCTATTATAAATCACCAATAGGACAGGAGTTAAAATAAAACAAGTACAGAGGGGTTAAGAAAAAAGGCATTTCCTGATCGTGCAACTGAAATTTAATGATGGCTTGCGCCATCTATCGGAATAAATATCAACTAATCGTTGATTTTTTAATTA
This sequence comes from Cordylochernes scorpioides, assembly GCA_030710605.1. Taxonomy (NCBI): domain Eukaryota; kingdom Metazoa; phylum Arthropoda; class Arachnida; order Pseudoscorpiones; family Chernetidae; genus Cordylochernes; species Cordylochernes scorpioides. The sequence continues at coordinate 172,516,478 of CP092886.1, forward strand.
TTCCAGAATTGGCCAAATACCGTTTCTTGATTAATCAAGAAAAGCTAACCATCTACGCGTTTCGGGCTTGTTGGCCCTCGTCTTCTTGACCCTAAATTAACGGTATTTGGTCAATTCTGGAAAAATTAAAGAATCAACGATTAGTTGATATTTATTCCGATAGATGGCGCAAGCCATCAGCAACTTTCAGTTGCACGATAAGGAGATGCCTTTTTTTTCTTAATTAATCTACCTGATCCAAGTACAAATTCACTTTTGTACTATTTTTCACAAGTACAGAGGGGTTTATATAGTTATTTGAATTTATATGTCATTCATATAACTCTAAGCAGCCTCTGTATTTGTTTATATTTTAACTCTTGTCCTATTGGAGAGTTATAGTAGCGTTTTTTCTCCTGTAGAGGGCTTTCTTTCCCCAAAGCTCGAGATTTCTCAATAATACAAAACAATAAATAGCCATCTATATATGACAAATGAAAACATTGAGACGCGAATGTTTCTATTCACAAATAAACCAAACTTCTACTGTCTTTACTGCGATGTCTTATATAGATGGCTCGTTATTGTCTTCTATTAATTTATGCCTAACTGGCCTTGTCCTTGTTGTTTGCGGAAGAGCATTGCTCGAAGCAAATATTTAAAAGTGATTCTACTGTCCTAAAAGCTTATGTACATCGTTTTCTCAAATACCATTTCTTAGATTCCACCCTTCAGTGTAGCATATAAAAGCAGAATGATCCAATACAGTAATAGAGCTTTAAAGAAGCGGTCTGGTAGATTAAAAAAAAAAAAATTGGCGATATCACTTGGAGGGTTCACTACTGATGAGCCAAGCCCTCCCAATCTATTTTTTCATTGCAGTAAGGACAGTATAATCTTGATTTATTTATGAAAAGAAACATTCGCGTCGTAATGTTTTCATTTGTTATTTATCAATAAAAATGTTTTAAACGAAACTTATTACCACGGAACATGGTATTTTCATCTTAATATTCTTATAAGGGATTAGTGAAATAAATATCTGTTATGGACGTCAAGGTAAAGCGAGGCTTGAAGGGTTTCTCGATATCTGTGTTTAATTTCCAAATTAATCGACTTAAAACTTACACAGAAATACTGGGCTTATAAGAATGAGTCGTGAAAATAATGTGAAGTTACGAAATTTCGCAAGTTTCGTTAAGAAATTGTACATAGCTGAAGATACAGATTAGTGTATAATTTATTCCCAAAATCCTAAAAATATTTCAGCTCAATAACAAAAAAATTAGCCAAGCTAGTGCAATAGCAATATTTGGTGAACAGTGTAAGTAACAAACAAAAAAAACTGATGAAAAAAATTTAATTAACTCTTTATGTAAATTATCCCAGCATACATGGATGTTTATTTCTACTTATTTATACTCTATTCCACATTTTGGAATACATTATTTTCATCAATAAAATGAATTGCCTCTTCTTGTAAATGATACCTTATTTTCATTATTAACTCAAAAACATATATTTATTCATTTAAATAAAATAGAAATGTAGGCGTGTTTGCTTGATCCTCAACGGAATTCGCAATATTTGACCAATCTAAATAAAATTTTGCCAATAAATAAAGTTAAGTGTGGAAAATATCTCTTATCATATATTCGACCCCAGCATGAAGAAATTTGACAAAAAATAAACAAAATATATATTCATAGACAAAACTTAAGCAAGTTGTATCTTTTAGCATATCGGAATTCAGACAATAACTCTGAAAGATCTATGAAACACAGTTACCTTTTATTGAAGACACACGAGACAACAAGGTGTGAACAAAATTGCCTCTGTCTCCTTTGACGCAAGAAACAGACGACCGGCGATATCAAGCTATGAAACTTTCCTTAGTTTTGTCTATGAGTGTAATCTTTTAATATAGAAAAGGATGACGATATAATATTAAACTTACCAAGTGTAACTCTTTCAGGTTAAAAAATGATTAAATAAATAATTACAACTTGAAAAATAGTATTTCTTTCAGGTTTATTATTATTTTTAGAAATTATTTTTCATTTCAATTTTGACTCCATGAATTTAAGTACTGTAACGTCTCCTATTTAAAAATAAGAGATACTTACAACACCTTGTGTTCCTTTATTTGACCCTATTACAACAAGGTCAATCATATATATCAACAAAACAAACTTATGCAAAATTACCAAAAGAAAATTACAGTGTTATCGACTGCACAACCATAAAGAAAAAATCAAAGAATAATCAAATATCTTGCACAAATAAACACAAAGCATGTTACAAGTACAAATGTTAATATAAATTAGCCATATTTTTTAGCTTCAACTAGATCGTTATATAGCTACTTTCTCCATGTAAACATTTTTTCAATTTGAGATAGTTTTAGCATTATGTTTATTTTCTATTATTTTTTCGCTACAAATATAAATTCAGAAATTCAAGTATAAATTATTCTGAATAAAAGCCATCACTATTACAAGGCTATTTTTCTTTTATATCTTCTTTCTTTTGTATCTATATAGTCATATTATATTAATTTTAAAATATAGAAAATACAGTACAGTGTCAAAGAATTGATAGATAAGAGGAAACTGCTTTTTAATAGTGTCTTCTGCCCTCCTTAAAGGTCCAGGTGCCACCTCTACTCCACCAACTCGCCATGTGTAATAAGCAGGACAAGATTACTCGAATGTAACACCTGTAAATAGAGACGAAATAATTGAATGTAATTCTACTGTCCTATAAGCTTATGTGCATAGTGTTCTTGAAGAACGAAATACTTGACGAGGAAAGAGTTTCTTTATTAAGAATTCTTTATAATAAAGAAACTCTTTCCTCATCAAGTATTTCGTTCTTAAAGTTTAGTGAAGGAATTATTACTTCAATAGTGTTCTTGAAAACCATTTCTGAAATTCCACCCTTCAGTGCTGCGTATATAAGCAGAATCGTCCAATACAGTATTAGAGCTCTGAGAAGCATTCTGGTGGATTAAATTGGCGAAACCGCAGGGAGGGTTCACCACTGATGAGCCAAACCCTCCCAATATATTATTTTAATCGCAGTAAGGACAGTAGAAGTTTGTATTATGTATAAAAGAAACGTTCGCGCTTTTAAATCCTTTCATTTTATATGTATAGATGGCGCGTTATTGCTTTGTGTTAAATAATATCTAAGAAGGTAAACTTCACAAAGGAAAAAAATATATTTAAATGATATTGATATGAATAGGATTAGTTTTGTCAATAAAATGTCAAAATGTGAATGGGATGGAGACATTTAAATGTTCTGTTTCGCCTATTAAATATTTACTATTATATGTATTTTTTAGAGAGAAATAATTGAGTTTTTAAAATAAATTTTTATTTATTCCTATTATATTTTAAATCCTTTGTAATTAAAAACATATAAGATGTTTTGAAAATTCGAAACTATTATAGAAGCGTATTATCCTTTTCGAAATTAAGCAATTTCTACTGCCCTTACTGCAATGGAAAAATTAATGGGAAGGCCCCTGGCTTATAAATGGTGAACCCTTCCAGCGGTTTAGCCATTGTAGATTAAACTGGCGAATGGCTGGGAGGGTTCACCACTGATGAGCCAGAGACCCTCCCATTAATTTTTCCATTGCAGTAAGGGCAGTAGAAATTGCTTAATTTAAAAAAAATAATAATACGCGTCTTTAATAGTTTCGAATTTTCATAACAGATAGCGCGCTAATGCATCATAATATAAGAGATGTTTGTTATTTTTGTTTATTAGAAACCCGTTCGGTTAAAATATTTTTGCTAAGCATTTCTATAATTTAAATTCTTGTATTTTTATAATATATCTTTTTAATTCTTCAAATTAAAGATACTTCGGCCAGTAAATCTTTTTATATTCTATATATGTGTTTGTGTGTGTATATTAAAATATGTTTATTTTAAGAATATTAAAATACTCATTGCGTGAATTATATATATATATATTTTTTTTTTTTTTGAAACTTTTTTTTTTCATCAGTTTTTTTTGTTACTGTGGTGTTTTGCATAACAATAGTTATGTTTTAGATAAATTGTCGAGATATGCAAATAAGGTTTTGCATAGTGTTTGTTTGTTTGTATGTTAATTATTTTTATGTATATATATGTATCATTAAATTGTAAATATTCAGTCATATTAGTGTTATGAGCCAATAAAGATTTTATCTCAGACTTAGTGGATCTCGGTGACCTGGTGTAGTGTAGAGACACAACAGTGGCGACGAAGGAAAAGTAAGCGAACAATGATGAATATTGAACAGTTCAACCCAAACAATGGAAATGAAATCTCAAGTTATTTAGAACGCTTTGAATCCTATTGCATAGCGAATGATATAGTAAAGATCGTTAAAAAGAAGGCAACATTTTTCTCGCTATGCGGAAGAGAAACGTATAATATAATACGGACGTTGACCTCTCCCAAGAATCCATTGGAAACAGAATGGGAGGAGATAGTAGCAGGGATAAAAAAATACTTTGATCCGACGCCAAATATAATAGTGCAGCGTTTTAAATTTGCGAAAAGGCTTCAAATGCCAAATGAAACAATATCTGAATTTATAACAGCTCTAAAGAAAATTGCCGAGAAGTGTGAATTCCCTGATTTGGAGGATAGGTTGCGTGATGCCCTGGTATGCGGTATTCTAAACGGGGAGATACAATCAATGCTTTTAAAGAACAGTATGCTAACATTTAAAGTGGCTCAAGATATGGCATTGGCACATGAGGCTGCGGTAAAGAACGTTGCAGAAATTAAAGATGGAAAACCTCAGGAAGAAATGAATGTAATGGGAAGAGCTGTTAAGGTGAGACGGAGGAATGAGAAGATTTTTAAATGTTTCCGCTGTGGATACACAAACCACAGAGAAGAGCAATGTTTCTTTAAAGAGAAAAGATGTTTTAAATGCCAGAAGTTAGGGCATATATCTAGGGTCTGTAAGAACGGGAACTGGAGGAGCGATCGTAATAATTGCTCGATAGATGAGGAGGCAGAGGCAACTAATGGCCTTTTTAATATAAATCAAGTGAAGGACACAAGTAACATACGGAGTTATATGGTAAAAGTACGGACTAGCGGTCGAGATATGAATATGCTCATTGACTCAGGAACAGGGAAAAATATTATTTCTGAGAAGACATATATTGAAACTTGGGTGAAGTCAGAAAGGCCTAGAATAGAGAAGGATTATACCAAGTTGGTGCAATGGAACAGGCAGAGGTTATCGATTCTGGGTAAAATAAAAGCCGACGTAAAAGTAAACAAAAGAAGTATCACAATGGAATTTCTTGTGATCGAAGGTCCGGGCCCAAATCTGATTGGAAGGGAGGCGTTTGACCAGATTGGAATTGGTCTTGAATGGATAAGTTATGGCGACAGTGTATGTCAAATCAATGAGGTAATGAATGGAAATGGTATGGCCGCTGCGATGAACGGCAATGGCAATGGAGCTAAGTACGGTAATGGCAATGGAATGGCCGCGGCTATGAATGGAAACGGCAATGGAATGGCTGCTTATATGAATGGTAATGGAATGGCTGCAATGATGAATGGAAACGGAGGCAAATACGCCAATGGAATGATGAGCGGAGCTAATGGAATGGGCGCGGGTTACATGAACGGTGGGGAGGACATGTACAGTGAGGGTGACGGGCTGAGCGTGTACGGCAACCCCGGCGTGGACTTCCACTTTTCGCCTCGGTGCCCGAGACCAGCTTCCAATGCGGACAACAGGAGCTTCCTGGATACTATGCCGATCAGGAGGGACCCACCAAGGCTGGAGGAAACACCTGGGCCAAGTAGACCAATAAGAAACCGGAGACTCCCCAAATACTTTAAAGATTGTGTAACAAATTGGGGGTGAGAGGATGTGGTGTTTTGCATAACAATAGTTATGTTTTAGATAAATTGTCGAGATATGCAAATAAGGTTTTGCATAGTGTTTGTTTGTTTGTATGTTAATTATTTTTATGTATATATATATGTATCATTAAATTGTAAATATTCAGTCATATTAGTGTTATGAGCCAATAAAGATTTTATCTCAGACTTAGTGGATCTCGGTGACCTGGTGTAGTGTAGAGACACAACAGTTACGCTGTTCACCAAATATTGCTATTGCATTAGCAAAATAGGGTAATTTGTTTTTTAATGAGCTGAAATATTTTTAGGATTTTGGGAATAAATTATACACTAATCTGTATCTTCAGTTATGTACAATTTATCAACGAAACTTGTGGAATTTCGTAAATATCTTTCTCTTTAGTATTTTTAACGGAGAAGAGCAGCGAACATTAGCTCTTCGTCTGCTTAAATAAAATAGAAAGGTGGGTTGTTTGTGATTCATATAGACCTCCACAACAATGGACATTACATGTCTATAGAATTACTAGAATATAGAGTGAGGTCTGGAAGGAATGACTATCAGTTTCGATGCCGGATATTAAAATTAGCCAGAAATCTGAATAATTTAATTTATGGTTCAGAGAAAATGATGATGAAAGATATTGATATCGTTGCAAATACATGAGAACTGCTATGAGAAGACAGCTCTTGCTAGAGGACACCTCTATTTAAATAACAAATTCTATCTCCAAACTGATCATTTTTACTAATCAGCTCCTCTCCGGTAAGATGATACCTCTTTAAACTACACTTTGGATCTGCAACTGGTGTTCTTTAGAGAGAATTTATATTATTGAGACGTTTAAATAGAAAATACCACCTCAATATGAACAAACTGAACACTACAAATGATATTCAACTCTAAACTTCCAGACCTACCTTATAGTTACCGAGCTATATTCGAACTGCTTAATGAACTTTCAATGTATATAACAATAATATCCACTCATGGACAAAAGTTAAGGAATTTTAGCTTTTAGCATGTATATAGAAATTCAGACAATAACTCTGAAAGATATTTGATACACAGTGACCTTTATTGTAGACACACGAGATAATCAAGTGTGAACATAATTGCCTCTGTCTGCTTAAAAAAATAGCCCACCGGCGACATCAAAGACTTTACAATTTTTGAAATCCCAGGTATCAGCGGGACTAATAGGGGATGTGACGGCCTCTCACTGCCAATAAACACTCGCACCGTCGTCTCATGCTGTAAATAAAGGTGTTCAGGAGTTCATTTGGGATTAAAGCCCATTCTTGTTCAAGAGCAGCTGTCAGCTCCTGGGTGGTTCTTGGCGGGGGCTGATACCCTCCTCCCCAGATAGCATATTCTATGGGATTGAGGTCGGGGGACCTCGCTGTGGCCATTCCATTCTGTACATGTCTTGTGGTTCCAAATATTCATTAACCAGACC
>CP092886.1:172523917-172576494 GCA_030710605.1 Cordylochernes scorpioides
TATTTGATATTTATTCGGAAAAATGGAGCTTTGTGCCATCTAAAATGTTCATTGTGCGGTCCATTAAGTGGATCCTTATTCATTCTAACTGCTTGACCTCCCCCCTTTTTTTATTCTTCTTTCTATTTTTACGCATATAAAAAAGTAATGACATTGTTATGCAAAAATAACTGTTCTGTTCGTATAAATAAATGATATGTTGTTGTTGCCGCGTCCAATGAAGAGCCTCAGATGTCTCCAAACATCTCTATCACAGCAGTTGCAATGTCCTCTATCTTGGCTGCTGTTCTTGGTCTATGCCAATTTTCTGCAAGGCTGAGGCCATTTCTGGGCATAATAATATGTGGGTAGGTGTTAGTTCCACACCAGAAATTCTTCTCTCAGAGAGAGTTCATTTCGCATATTTGATCTTTCCTTAGCTTTTGTTGAATTATATAAATGTAATAACACAAATGATTATAAGACAGTTCTTTTCGTATATATATATATGAAAAAACAATATAAAAAATAAAAGATAAGTGGGTCAGGTGTTGATATTAAAATTAAAGAAGGCATCTCCTGACCACGAGCACATGTTTTGGGTTGGCCAAATATCACGGAGCAAGCAAAATAAACGTTTAGTTTATTTTTGCCCCACTAGATGGCGCTCTGCCATCTAAAAAGCACATGTGCTCGTGGTCAGGAGATGCCTTCTTTAATTTTAATATATATATATTTGAAATAAGGATGGCATATCTTGACCAAGCTCTCATGAGCATTTATAGATGTCAGAGCGCCATCTAGTGGAACAAAAATAAACTAAACGTTTATTTAACTTGTTCCTTGATAGTTGGCCAATCCAATTTCTCGATGGCAATCTGCCATCTAGAAATGCTCATGTGAGCCTAGTTATAATATGCCATATTTATTTTTAATATAAACACCTGACCTTTTTTATATTTTTTATTGTTTTTTCACACACATATATATATATGTAGTAACACAGTTAAATAATATACAGTTCTATTCTAATAAATAAATACGATAATTCAATTAATTAAGATAAATATGTTGTTATGAATAAAGTCTAACAATTCAGCCACATAAGACCGTTTCTGTTCGTATAAACCGAAAATATAGTGGCACAGAGAAATATAATTTCCTAATACATAATTAAGAATAATTACGCAACATAATTATGGATTTCCGAACATATATTACGCAATAAAATGAGCTCATTTGCTCTATTAAGAGTTTTTTTTATTTAGAACAATGTAATTATGTTGTTTTAATGACCTAGTATTGATTTCTTTTCGAAATCGATAAAAGAGGCAAAAAATAAACATCCGATCGTGGTTTAAATGATAATGGGAAGGGGAGGTGTAGATGTAAATAATAAAATACTCCTTTAAAATTTAATGGGCTGAAAAACTTGAACATTAAATTAATGTTTATTCTAAGATATAAACAATTATAGAGTTTGTATAAATAATCCAATTAATATTTTATTGACTCTTTCACTATTTTAATTCATTCTATATATATGTTTTCTATATAATCACGATAAAAAATTACATTTCAAATTATTTTTGTGGAAGGTATGGAATGAGAACGGATATAGATGCAAGGTAAATAAAATATGATTTAGCGCATAAAAGAATAAATATATATTTTATAAGCTCTGTAGAGGAAGAGACGAATTATAAATTTATAAGGATTATAGATGGCTCACATCTCACGTCATATAATAGGATTATAAAGTTGAGATTACAGTCAGCGCAAAATATAGTGAGCTCCGCACTTAACGGTGAGTTCCTTCAAATTGAATTGGCCACTTTATATAAGCTGTCCGGCTGACCAATCAAAGGAATCTTAAATTATGAAAGGCCTCACAAATAAAGTCAGTGGAGTTATTGTGGAGCGGAGGAGTTTTTGAAAGTTATCGCTTCAGGGCAAGGAAATAAAACATAAAGGAAATATATCCGAGGCCTAGGTGAGGCACAAGTGAATATTTAATTTGGAAAGAACAAATCACACTTCCTTTCGCAAATATAAGAATATTTATGTTGAAATCGCAGAATTTCCTTAGATATGAATAATATATAAGAAGAAAATCAGCACTCATAAATTTCGACATAGAAAGGCAGAATAATCTTAAATAAATAAGGATAGTTTCTGGAAAGATGCTCTATTTATCATTGTAGGATAGTTTTGTAAATTTGGAAATCTTGAAATTGTTTGTTACGTTAATAAAATCAAGCTTTCGTCGATAGTTGTCAACAAAACTAGAGTTAGGAAAATAAATGCTAATCGAATTTCCTTTCAGGAATAGATTTAAATGGCAAATAGGAAGTGTTTGGGTCTAGGCTTCTTTAAAACTGTATTTTAGGTTTGGAATGGTCTGGTATTACCTCTTTATTCTTCCTTGTTCTTCCTTGGTACCAAAGCAAGCAGTGCGTGTTTTGTTGGGATATACTGCCTCGTATCTTGTATCCCCTCCTGCTCTACTATGTTATTCTTTGATACCATAGCAAGCAGTGCGTGTGATTGTTGGGATATACTGCCTCGTATCTTGTATCCCCTCCTGCTCTACTATGTCATTCTTTGATACCATAGCAAGCAGTGCGTGTGATTGTTGGGATATACTGCCTCGTATCTTGTATCCCCTCCTGCTCTACTATGTCATTATTTGATACCATAGGAAGCAGTGATGTGATTGTTGGGATATACTGCCTCGTATCTTGTATCCCCTCCTGCTCTACTATGTCATTATTTGATACCATAGCAAGCAGTGCGTGTGTTTGCTAGGATTTACTGCCACATATCTTGTATCCTCTTCTTCTCTACTATGCCATGTCTTTGATACCATAACAAGTAAGGCGTTTGTTTGTAGGATTTACTGTCTCATATATTGTTTCACCTCCTGCTCTACTATGCCATGTCCTTGATACCATAGCAAGCAGTGCGTGTGTTTGTTAAGATTTACTGCGTCATATCTTGTATCCCCTCCTGCTCTGCCATGTTCCTAATGCAAGAGCAAAGAGGGTGTGTGTGTTTGTTGAGATTCAGGGTCTCCGAACTGGTACCGTGGCTAATATAATTTTTATATTTTACTTGGTTCTAAATTAAGTGAGATATATGTATTTCTTTCTTCTCTCGGTGTGAATATAACCCATTAATCTCTTCCAGTATTATATTTATATTAACAGGGTAAATTTTCAGTCAGTTTATACACCTATATGCCTTATAAAAACACTAATGCCATAGTGCAATGTACCATTCCCCCTACTCTGCTATGCTCGACCAGGAAGTTCTATCATACCTGTTGTTTCTACAAGGGGGAAGATTTGTTGCTTCATCATTGATCCCTTAACATTATTATGCAATAAAGATGCTTCTATGTCATCTACGCATAATCTTTGTTGTTTTTTACCTTAATGATTGGATTGGATGACTATACCTAGTTTCTCGTAGTTTAGAACTAGTAATATGGTATTGGAGTGATGCAAATGGAACAGACCACTTTCTATATTATTTTTTGATATATTTTCTAGATTCTTATATGTGTGGGTATTGTGGTTTTGAAATTATTCAATGGTGTATAGGAATGGAAATTCTAATCCACGAACATATGCACGTGATTCTATGAGTTACCAATATATGTGTGGTGAAAGATTGTATGTAGTTTCAGGCAATACAAGTGCATTTATTTTTTCAGATGTGGATTTAAAATACGATTTTGTAGCGTGAGAGCTACCTTATAATCAAGAAATCCTTAAGCGGATACACCAATGATGACCCAGACCCTGCCATTAGTTTTCTTATAGCAATCGAGTCTCTCTCTCTCAGTGGGAAGTTGTTTTAAATTTTTATAAAGTGTGTTGTGTGTGACCTTGAATAACTTCATACGTTTAATATAATCTTTAAGATAGAAGTTGCCTGGCCGGCATTCATTGTTCTTGAAATAAAAGACACTTGGCCAGATTTTTATTTTTTCGACCTTTCAACAATCATATTTTGTCCTCTCCTCAGAAAAAATAAAAAATTCTATATAAAATGTCATTGAAAATATGTTTATTTATTGATAGATATGTTAGCTTTGCGGACACACAATTTTCTTTCGCACCTATATGTGATGCTTTATTCTGAAAAAATCGTCCAGAATATCGGAGCTGACACCTTGCGATTTGGCAACAGCAGGAAGCCCCTTTCGAAATCAAGACCTAACGTGACGATAAGTTAAAATAGTTCGATTCCAAGTTGCGAACATGTTTCTCATTTGACGGCTTCCACACGTCATCATGTTCCAACGACAAATGTGTAAAATACAATCGGTGACAAAACTTAAGGAAGTGGAGAGTCTTTATAGTCGCCCTCGTTTTTTTTTTTTTAAGGAAACAAACAATTTTATTCAAACTTGGTTACTTGTAAGTCTTCAATAAAGGTCACTGTTTCAACACAATCGTCGCAAGATCCTTTACAGATGTTCCAGAGCCACTACATAATTCCCAGATCTGGTGTCAATCAATTCTTTATTAAGTTTACTTTTATATATAAATTTCATTATTACTATTGATTGTGATTAGCTTTTGCTTTTTATTCATTTCATTTCCAGACTCGGTGGTAAATCAATGTATAAGACTATATCTCTCAATAAAGACTTTTCTGCGTGTGTATCATTAATTAGGTATAGTCATTTTCTCCTTACTTCAGATTTCCTGATTATTACCTCGTAATTACAATTCGGGCCGTTGAAGATGGTGTGATTGAAAGCTAGCCTTCCCATCTCGTAACAGATTGTTAATTTTTACTTTTATTTATGGTGTTGATGGAGAAGTGGTATAAACCGTCGATTTTTCGACAGCCACGATGCGGGATCGAATCCCGCATTGGACACTTTTTTAACGAAAAAAAGAAGCCTCAATGGCTCGCAATTCTTGAAAATTCTCAACCCTAACAGTCAGTGCAAGTACCAAATAGGGCTCTGGCATATTTGTACGTGTAAAATCGAACTGATTTTTACATGTATAGACGTGTGTTGTTCTTACAGTAAAAGTAGTCGCTTACAAATCATCATGATTATCATGGTGTACTAGGGATATGTACCACACTCACCATTTTATTTATGATTCTATTATTTACGATGCACTAGCGCGCCATCTGTTATCAAATTACAAAACTATTTTAGAGGCGTAATATTCTTTTTAAAATAAAACCATTACTATTATTGATTCTATTATTGTGTGATTGAATACTTTTATTCTGAGAATCTATGGGAATGCCAGTTAGCCGTTATCAAGTGAGAATTTCTCAAAAATGACCAAGTCAGTGACCTTTATGTAGACTTTGTTCAATAAATCTTATTTTCTCAACATTGAAGCACTCTACTCAGAGAGAGGAAGGAAGTTAAAATATATTTATGATAAAATAGATTGTGTGGGCGAATGTTTTAGTCGAACAATTTTATTTTAAACTTATTGTTTTATTGAATCAATAACGAAAATCGAATTTCTCCGCACATTTTATCAACACGTAAAAAGAGAAAAAATAAAATTGGAAATGTTGTTATATTTTGAATATATTCTTTTTATCACTGAGTTTACAACTAAGGGGAAATTGATAAAAAAAAAAACATAAAAACCTGGCTAATGGTGTAGTTTGCCCTTTTAACTCCGAACCATCTTTACACACTGTAAGGTAATTAGACAAAAAATAACCTCTTAACTAACTGATAAAATTTAATTTATTTAAAAATCTAAAGAAAAAAATCTGAAAAAAAAAGATTATTAAATTAATTAATAAAAGCAGCGGAGAATACAAATAGATTTTTTGGCTTCATCATAGGTAACAAATTTTATAAAATGATTAGATAAATTTGTGATAAATTAAATATTACATTAATATTCTTTATCATTTAGGAGAAAATTAGTAATTAAGGTGAAATTGTACTCGGATCTGATCGGTAAATTAGGTATCTCTTGATCGTGTGACTGAAAGTTTCTGATGGCTTGCGCCATCTGTCGGAATAAACATCAACTAATCGTTCATTTTTAATTATTTCAGAAAATTGGATAAATGCCCTTACTCTTGAGAGAATCAAGAAAGCTAACCACTTAGCGTTCCTGACTGTTGGATCATCAGCCTGGTGAAAGCTGTACCTCACGACCGGTTCTTTTATTAGCTGCCGCTCACCGAAAATATAATTAGTTCATAAATCTACAATGAATAGTTATGTACAGAGGTTCGTCATATATATACATTCTATAAATAATATACCTTAAATCATTTGAGAAAAAATAATCCAGGGAAAAGTGTCTTGAAAAAAATCTAACTCAAGCTTTCGGGCCTTAAAGCCCTTCTACAAGAGTGAGGTTAACTATAGGGCCTCCAAATTGTTATAGTTAGCCTTACTCCTTTATTCAATGTTTCGCCATTCGATGTACCGACAACTTGCTTATTCCGGTCTCACGAGCCATTTTTCTCATTAACACCGTCGAATTTCGTTGAAGTCGTTTTTGATTATCTTACGGTTGGCGCAAGTGTTGGCGGTGCGATTTATTCCTCTTCCTGCACGGTCGCCTTCATGGCCAAGGTCATTGAAGCGATGGATGGCCTTGGACACTGTTTATTGGGAACTTTGAGCAGACGAACAATTTCACATTGACGTTTTCATTAACGAAACAGCTCAATAATTGCACTACGTGTTTGTTTAACATTCTAAAAACAAGACAAAATAAGTTAGGACAAAGTCGAAACTTAACATGATGATACATAAAACATGGAGAATCCGACAAAACATGAATTAATTTATTACGGTTCAATACTTTCGTGTTAGAATAGATACAACATTAACTTGTTTTTTGGGACACACTGTATAGGGTGTTATTTAGCAGGTTATAGTGAGAATTTACTTTTATTGCTTAATAACAGGGATAGTCTGGGGAACTCTAGCTAGAAGTTCTCTTTTGGTAGAGAGAGAAGGCGTCTTTAACTCTGGATTTTATATTTATTAGAAAGTCTATTGCTTTTTTTATTTTGTCTCCGGGTTGAATTTTTTCATTCACCTTGTAAAGGAGAATTTCATGTCACACTCTTTCAAATTACTTGGAAATATCGAAGAAGACACCTCCAAACTGTGTCCATTGCTATTCTTATCTTCTCTGTGACAACAACTAATTGGTGGAGTGTGTTTTGGCTAGAAGCCAGGCCATCCGTATGGGTGTAGTCTTCTGGATTGATGTCTGTCATATAGACTGCAATATATAGGCTGCAAGGATGGCCGGGCAACTGTATATATGGTTCGGAGTGAGTTGGGTGTTGTAACAGTTATTGCAGTTTCTGTAGGATATAGTCATGTCTGGGTTTATCTTCATTCCTTTAAAATGTCCTGTTATGATTCTTGAAATTGTTGTTGTCTATTCTCTGCTAATATTGAGGTTGCATATGGGCTGGGGTATTTTGGTTTTTGTAATGAGCTTTTAATTTCACTTACTATATGACTTATGTCTATAGTTACGGTGTTAAGAAATTTTAGACTAGTTATGATATTGGAGTTTTCAGTTTCTTGATGTATTCTTAATGGTATGATATTAGCATTTTTGTTTATTTTCTTGTAAAGGGATATACACGCCAATTTGCCGTGTGCTCTATTTGGCAGTTAGAACGTTTACGAAGGATTTATGATCTTTAAGACATGTTAATTTCAAGTAGTTTTCACCGCACTTTAAGCATCGCAGTATTTGTCGGCATTTTCGTATTGTGAGTGACCACAATTTTGGCATCTATGTCATTGTCCAAGACCTTTTAGCGCACTATATGCATCAATTTTACATAGCATATATTTGAGCGACAATATTCAATGTAATACAAATATTTAATTATTTTTTTCTGTGAGGAATTTGGTAGAATTACCTGTACTTGTGGTAACCTAACTTTAGCTACCGTTTTACGACGCCTAGATAGTTTTAGTTGTTCAGATTATTGGTTTTATGGTCTTATATCTAGGTTTTCGGGCATTGTGATACACTGGTCGAGTCCGTTATAATCTCTAGACTGAGATATTGTGGTAGCAATAGAGGTTGTCTGGGGTTCTATTTGAGTTCCAAAGTGAGTGGTTGTGGCAACAATAGGAGTGGTCTTTTGCTCTATTTGTGGTACTGTTTATTGTCTTCTTCGGTGCCTAAAATTGGAGATTTTCTTTTTTATTTTATTAGTTACTTTATATTTGTCTTTTAATTCTCGTTCGAAAATTATAAAATGTATATTATAGCTAAGAAAATACGTTTTTTCCCCAGTTGAATAGAACTTTTAAACAGCTATTTAGTCTTTTTGTTTTTTAAATAAGGGATATTCAGGCAGATTCCAGATTGTGAACAGGATTGTGAACTTACGGGGAATATTGGCAGCGCTTGATTATCGCCAGGCAGGGTTAAAGACTGGAGGGTGTTTAACTGTTTTCTTTTTGAGTTTTTTTTTTTTCGCTCTTTAATGTGTTTTTTTTTCGCCAAAATATTGGTTCTCCTCTCTGTTTAAAAAGAATAAAACTGTTGCTCGTTTAGCAATAACGATCCTCTAGTAGTTTTCTTTATGTGAAAACAAAGGTTCACAAGATAAAATTTCCAAATCAACATTGTTGGATACCTCAATAAGCCCAAAAGGGGATTGAGGATTTTTGAGATATTATAGAATGGGTATTTAATAGTATATGGCGTGAGAATGCTAAACTTTATGTTAAAATATTACAAAAAGTGAAATTGTACTGGGATCAGGTTGATAAATTTAGAGAAAACCTTTCCTGATCAACTAAAAAGGTTTATGATGCCTTGCACTATCTGTCGGAATAAATATCAACTAATCGTTGATATTTTTTATTATTTCGGAATTGGCCAAAACCTTTTCTTGATAATCGAAAAACTATTAAACATCATTTTCTGGCGCAAATTTTGTTTGAAAAACACACAGCTATATCAACCAATCTCTCAGTAAAATACCGAATGACGCTGTAAGGCTTATGCCAAAACATCTTATTCAATTTTTCAACAAAATATAAATTAATTATTCCAATTTACACATTTTCCTGACAAATGAAGCACTTCAATTTTTATCCCTTTTTGAAAAAAGGTAAATCAGAGCATAACCCTTCTAGATACAGACATATATCCCTCTTACTTTCTATTTCATAGGTTTTGTAAATAAAACTAACTAAAATAAGGAAAATCTTAAAACAAAAATAGCCCAATCAGATCAAAACAGTTTGGCTTCCAGCTAAAATACACTCCCCCGATTAATTGTTGTCAAAGAGAAGATAAGAATAGCAATTGGCCACCGATTGGAGGTATCTTTCTAGATATTTCCAAGGAATTTGACAGAGTGTGGCATGAAGACCTTCTTTACAAGAAGGCCGAAAATTTCAACCCGGAGAGAAAATGTGAACAACAATGAACTTTCAGAAAATAGAAAATCCAGAGTTAAACATTTCTCTATAAAAAGAAAATTTCTAGCAGGGGTCCCCAAGGCTTCGTCACTTGTTCAACATTCTTTAACATATCTATTGAAACCTTTTCTTTTACGAATGAACCATACTACACTTCTTTGCTAATGACACAGCCATTCTAGCCTCTACATATAACACAGAAACAATTTACAAGAAACTTACTGAGGCCTGTCCATATGCATAGATATGCTGAAAATTGGAAAATAGAACTGAAATTCCAAAACACGGATGCTAAACTCTTCTCGAACCCAAAAAGCAAAAAGAAATGAACAGTAAAAAGAAATAGGTTTCATCAATGATACCATCAAACGAATGGACAGTGATCGATCATCAAATGTCCTTCCAAAAACACATTGAAAACATCAACTTCGCTAATACAGTAAAAAATACACTATCCCTTTTGTTAAGGATTTAAGTAAACTGTCACTAATCCGCAAAAGAACACTCTATATAAATATAATATATATAAATATATATATAAATATAAATAACCTAAAATTGAAGCTACAAATGATTATATTTAGAACTTAGCATTGAAATTCCCTACGAATTTAAACTACCAAAATAATCATTCCAAAAAACCTGAAACTATAATTGAAAAATGACCTCACACCAAGATAAGTTCTATATAAATTCAAGTTAAAAAGAAATAAAATATATAACATCGAAATATGAATCTAGCCAGCTAATCCTCTCACATTACTTATTAAAACATGCGCAGCAGATGTCACAGACCGGATTTACATAATACAAGGTGTAAATATTTAGTTTGTGTATATACATATATGACAAACCCCTGCACATAGCTATTCATTGTTCATTAACGAAAAAGGTTGCTCTTGGTGAACGACACTTAAAAGAGTTATTTTGAATTGGAAACTGGGACTCGTTGAAACACAGCTTTTACTTGCACGACAAGAATATAATACAATATAATGCGGCTATGATTATTTTTCCGTTCATCATTACTCTTCACAATTCATCCTTTCATACTTCATCCCTAAGGATAGGAATAGCCGTTAATTCTCCTTTAAATAAATTGCCATTTTACGTTCTGTAAAAAGAAACCTTTGCGGTAAAACTTGTTAAATGTCGTACGATAAGGATATGTCTTTATTTTAATTAATCATATAAAATTCGTTACTATGAAATATCAGCCCCAAGTATTACTGGGGAGAATATGCAAATTTCAGGGTAAAGTTAGTTCACCGAGTTAAGTCAATGAAGCAAATTGCGCAGCTATCCCGCGCATGAGATATAAGAGAAGGAACTTGAAAATTTTCTTTTCTAATAAATATAATTTTTCTTCGTTACTGGTATCTCTTTATGCAGATTTTCATAACTTTTCGCCCACTAATTCTTGGTGTTTCAAATTCAGTTTATTATGATGCATTAGAGCGTCATCTGTTATGAACATTCAGTTTATCATAAATTTGAATAATGCGTTTACCTATATATACAGGGTGGCAGAAAAGCATTATCCTCTTCATTTATGATCAAATTACTGTTAATATATGTCTGCCTAGAGAGCAAAGATTTCAACGACTTACAGATCATCGCGCTACGGGCCACTGAGCTGTCAGCGCGGTGCCACCTCCCAGATTAATGAGGCTCCGGTCGAGCTACGATGGCCTGTAAAAAATTAACGGCCCAATTACAAACGTCAACGGCCATGTGATTATATTAGAAGGGGCAAAGGTTTCTGTCATCTCCCTCTGGCTGGACCCAGCTAAAGTTCACACCTTTTTCTATATTCTTACTAAGGTAATCATCTTGTGTGGACTTTGGTTAACATAACGATTATGTGCAGATTCTGACTGAGGTATAAAACCTTGTGTAGACTTTAATTAACATAACGCTTCTCTGAAAATTCTGACTGGGGTATAAAACCTTGTGCAGACTTTGGTTAACATAACGCTTCTCTGAAAATTCTGACTGAGGTATAAAACCTTGTGCAGACTTTGGTTAACATAACGCTTCTCTGAAAATTCTAACTGAGGTATAAAATATTGTGCAGACTTTGGTTAACATAACGATTCTCTGAAAATTCTGACCGAGGTATAAAACCTTGTGTAGACTTTGGTTAACATAACGATTATGTGCAAATTCTGACTGGGGTATGAAACCTTGTGTAGACTTTGGTTAACATAACGATTCTCTGGAAATTCTGACTGAGGTATAATATTTTGTGTAGACTTTGGTTAACATAACGATTCTCTGGAAATTCTGACTGAGGTATAAAACCTTGTGTAGACTTTGGTTAACATAACAATTCTCTGGAAATTCTGACTGAGGTATAAAATCTTGTGTAGACTTTGGTTAACATAACGATTATGTGAAATTTCTGACTGGGGTGTAAAACCTTGTGTAGACATTGGTTAACATAACGATTCTGTGACAATTCTGACAGAGGTATAAAACCTTGTGTAGACTGGTTAAAATAACGATTCTGTGCAAATTCTGATAATGTAACAATCTTGCGTAGACCTTGGCTAACATAACGATTTTGTATAAATTCTTACTGAAGAAAAACCTTGTGTATACCTTAGTTAACGCAAGATTCTTTGCAAATTCTGACTAACTTAAAAGTCTCGTGCAGACCTTAGTTAACGCAAGATTCTGTGAAAATTCTGACTAACTTAAAAGTCTTGTGCCGACTTCGGTTAACGCAACGATTCGGTGCAAATTCTGACAAGCTTAACACTATTGTGCAAATTCTGGCTAACGTAACAAATTCTTATAGATTATCTAGATATTGAAAATAAAAAAGAAAAAATAAATAAATACTTTTAAAATTTGCAGATCAATTATTTCTAGACAAAACTTATTTTGGTACCCAAACTTAAAGCTTTCGCGTTATATGGATTTGTATAGAACACTACATTGTTATATATTCAATATACAAAAAGTAATACCATTGAACTTTATGCGATAAACATACAAATATAATAAATAACATATATCCGAAACAAGAATCGAGAATAAAGTCAATTCCAAGAAATATTGATAAAGAGGGTTCCCAAATGAATAGAAAGCTTGGAAGGCAAATTTACACAAGTGATATGTGTCATTAGTTGTCATCCACTATCTCACACCCAAATGTGAGCCAATACTTGGCCGTCACAAACTAATTGGCAGGCTCAGTTCGCCATCAATTTGGCTATTGGCAACTTGTAATGGATGGATCCATTAGCTTCAATCGGCCTAATTCAGGATTCAATCTCTCCAGACACTCCCTCCTCGGACTTCCCGGGCCGGCCCATTGTAGGCGCGGCCATCTGCTGAAAGGATATTTACTTTCTTGAAACGCCCCAATCAATAAAGAATCAAAATATTTAATAAACACATCACCTAGCACTCCATCTGTATGTTTATAATGGGAATAGTAAGCGATATTTATATATTTATGTATCCTATACAGAACATATTTATACATTCATAACAAAACGTAAGGAAGTGGAAAGGTTTTTTTCAAGGAGACAAAGGCAATTTTGTTCACACTTTGTTATCTCGTGTGTCTCCAATAAAGGTAATTGTATATACAATATCTTTCATAGTTATTGTCTGAATCCACATATACATCTAAAAAGGTACAACTCCCTTAAGTTTTGTTCATGAGTGTATTCAGTGAATTTTAGATGTGAATATTTTAAAATATTTTTGTATGTTTTAAAATATTTTAAATATTCAGTTTTATAATTATAGAATTTCGTCTTTAAAACTATTTGAATCAACATAGCGCTAAATAATTATGTTTCCTCAAGATTTATAAGGAATTGCATCAAAGCGGGTAAACCTCTTAGAAAGCTCATTATGATTAAGAACTTTTTATATAAATATATTCCACCGTTCCAGAAAGTCTATATTTATCAGTTCTTATGGATTTCTAAATGTCAAGAGGTTCAGGAGTAAACATATCGTCTGTGTATTCAGCTATCTGAATGGCTCCTCTCTTAATGTCAATTTATAAACACCAAAAAAACTTGCTCTCTAAAAAAAGTATATTCGAGCCTTTCAATAATTTGCATTCAAGCTCGAGACTTTTATTTTTTAACTTCAGTCTCTTTTATTTGCTTGGCAAACCTTTGAATAAAAATTAATTAGGAATATTAGAAATAGAGCAAAAAATGGAAGCCTAGAGAGAAAGATGAAATAAATTCTATATATTGATATTTTATTAAATATGTTTGGAGCATATATAAATTTGTTTAAATATTTATATATAATTTGGGATCTGTGAATTTTACCAACACATATACCTCACATTTGAAGATGTTTTGAATGTTGGTGTTGAACAAATAGCACAAAGAATATATTCTTTATATAGAAAATGTAATAGCTAAGATATTTTTGTATAGATGTTGAGAAGTTTTAAAATAATATATTTAATGTTTAATTATATAATAATACAAAATATGTATAAAATGTGAAAAAACGCGTCGAAACGCGTCTGTGGTTAGCTTTACTTGATTAATCAAGAATGGGTATTTGGCCAATTCTGGAATAATTAAAAATCAACGAGAATAGTTGATATTTATTCCGATAAATGGCGCAAGCCATCAGAAACTTTCATTTGCACGATAAGGAGATGCCTTTTCATAATATATAAAATGGTTTTAAGAGTTATTTTCTTCGTTAAAAGTATATAAAGGTTTACAATGAGGGCTTGATCAGTCTCCCCTAACTTTCACTATCAGAAAACATTTAACTGTACTGTCTAATAGAGTAACCTCCATGTCAACTAACGGTAGATAAGAATTAACTCATATATTTCATATATATAGGAGGGATATAGAGATAACAAAAACTGACCTCTGCTGGACATGTGATGCGCGGATCAGCAGAAGAGACATTGCTGACAGTGTTGGAGGGAAAGCTCCGGGGGAAGAGATCAAAGGGAAGGAGACGACAGGGATACACAGACGATATAAAACAATGGACTGGGCGACACATCGACGAGGAAATGAAGAGGATGAAGGAGGAAGTATGGAGAGACCATGTGGCCCACCCTCAGTAGTGGAAGGCATTGAAGGAGGAAGTATGGAGAGACCATGTGGCCAACCCTCAGTAGAAGAAGGCACTGAAGAAAGAAAGTATGGAGAGACCATGTGGCCCACCCTCAGTAGAAGAAGGCACTGAAGAAAGAAAGTATGGAGAGACCATGTGGCCAACCCTCAGTAGGGGAAGGCATTGAAGGAGGAAGTATGGAGAGACCATGTGGCCCAACCTCAGTAGAGGAAGGCACTGAAGGAAGGAAGTATGGAGAGACCATGTGGCCACCCTCAGTAGAGGAAGGCACTGAAGGAAGGAAGTATGAAGAGACAATGTGGCCCAACCTCAGTAGAGGAAGGCACTGAAGGAAGGAAGTATGGAGAGACCATGTGGCCCACCCTCAGTAGGGGAAGGCATTGAAGGAGGAAGTATGGAGAGACCATGTGGCCCAACCTCAGTAGAGGAAGGCACTGAAGGAAGGAAGTATGGAGAGACCATGTGGCCCACCCTCAGTAGAGGAAGGCACTGAAGGAAGGAAGTATGAAGAGACCATGTGGCCCACCCTCAGTAGAGGAAGGCACTAAAGGAAAGAAGTATGGAGAGACCATGTGGCCTACCCTCAGTAGAAGAAGGCACTGAAGAAAGAAAGTATGGAGAGACCATGTGGCCCACCCTCAGTAGTGGAAGGCATTGAAGGAAGGAAGTATGGAGAGACCATGTGGCCCACCCTCAGGCGAGGAAGGCACTGAAGAAAGAAAGTATGGAGAGACCATGTGGCCCACCCTCAGTAGTGGAAGGCATTGAAGGAAGGAAGTATGGAGAGACCATGTGGCCCACCCTCAGTAGAAGAAGGCACTGAAGAAAGAAAGTATGGAGAGACCATGTGGCCCACCCTCAGTAGAAGAAGGCACTGAAGAAAGAAAGTATGGAGAGACCATGTGGCCCACCCTCAGTAGAAGAAGGCACTGAAGAAAGAAAGTATGGAGAGACCATGTGGCCCACCCTCAGTAGAAGAAGGCACTGAAGGAAGGAAGTATGGAGAGACCATGTGACCCACCCTCAGTAGAGGAAGGCATGAAGGAAGGAAGTATGGAGAGACCATGTGGCCCACCCTCAGTAGAAGAAGGCACTGAATAAAGAAAGTATGGAGAGACCATGTGGCCCACCCTCAGTAGAGAAAGGCACTGAAGGAAGGAAGTATGGAGAGACCATGTGACCCACCCTCAGTAGAGGAAGGCATGAAGGAAGGAAGTATGGAGAGACCATGTGGCCCACCCTCAGTAGAGGAAGGCATGAAGGAAGGAAGTATGGAGAGACCATATGGCCCACCCTCAGTAGTGGAAGGCACGGAAGGAGGAAGATATGGAGAGACCATGTGGCCCACCCTCAGTAGAGGAAGGTACTGAAGGAAGGAAGGAATATAGAGATAGCCCCCGGTTTTCTAGAACGTGGAACGTCAATTATACCCGGACTCTTATATAATAATCGTCTTAACGCACAATATGTCCGACCTTGTGAAGGCGATATTCACCAGCTGATTGTTTCCATACTATCATTAACCAATCAGCTAGCCATCAGTTAGCCAATCAGCATTGAGATAGCTAATAAGCGCGCATATTTCTTAGCGCGCTCAGCGTTTAAAACATAAAAACTAAATATAAATTAAATCAAGGTAATGAATAAACGGACTCTTGAGTTCGAAAATTACATCCCTTAAAAAAGGTTATCAATATAATATTTAAAAAAGGTTGTGTGCGTTTTTATATTTGAACGTAAGGTAATATTATGCCAAATATGTGCAAGAAATGAAACCATCTCTTTGTGCGATTTTTCTTCTATAAATAAAACAACCTCCTATATACTGTGTCCTTACTGCAGTGAAAAGTATTGGAAAGGCTTAGCCCTCATTAGTGTAAGCCCTCCCAGCCAATTTAACCCATCAGCCAGCTTTACTCAGCTTAAATAGCGGAAAAAATAAATAATTCTTGGTAAAGGTATTTGAAGAATCTATGGACATAAGGACACTGTAGAAATATATATATATATATATATATACACTCATGGACAAAACCTGAGGAAAGGGAAAGTCTGTAATGTACCCGGCAGTCTGTTTTTTAAGGAGACATAGGCAATTTTGTTCACACTTGGTAATCTCGTGTATCTATAATAAAGGTCACTGTGTATCAATATCTTTCAGAGTTATTGTCTGATTCCGATGCACATGCGAAAAAGTACAACTTCCTTAAGTTTTGTCCATGAGTGTAAATATGTGTGAGAAAAGCATTTTTTAAATATATATTTATTTAATAAATAAGTAATTTTGTTTTTCAAAAAAATAAAACGTTCCCTCAAACAAAAATCGAGCAAATAATGCCTGATCTATATAAATAAGGTTCCAAAACTTCTTTATGTTAATATTTTCATATGAAAAAAAAAATGTTTTCTTTGTAAACACAATTGAATTGATTTTGAACTCATACAACACAAATATAATTACGGTGTATAAAGTCTGAATAATTCCGAAAGTTCAATCTAAAGGAAAACTATCAAATTCGATGCCTCATTAAAAAATTAGCATGTTGGGTGTGAGCAACATTAATAATAAACAAGCGTTTTTTTTTAGTAACAAATAAAACCAAATTATATATCAATCTATTCTCTCTTTCTTTGTATTGTTCCTTACAATAAAACTTAAAAGTTTTCTTCCCGAGGAAGTTTTAAAGGACATCTGGAATTACTAATTTAAGAGTTGGTAGAAAAGGAGAACAGTTTTAGAAACCGATGGTGCGCCCCTAGCGGCTGTTTCGTTTTTGATTTCCAGAAAGTTAATTAGAATTTTGAGAGGATTCTATTTTTGTCGCGTTGGTTCGTGTGTTGTCCCATTTGGGAATGGAGTGTGGCTGTGTGAAAGTATCACAGAATAGTCTATTTAAAAAATCACAATTAAAGTAGTTTTGTTTATAAGGTGTAAAAAAACTTTACCATTACAATAAGCTAAGGAAAAAGGGCATTTCCTGATCGTGCAACTGAAAGTTGCTGATGACTTGCGCCATCTATCGGAATATATATCAACCAATCGTTGATTTTTAATTATTCCAGATTCAGATCCAGATTCTTGATTAATCAAGAAACGGTATTTGGTCAATTCTGGAATAATTAAAAAATCAACGATTAGTTGATATTTATTCCGATAGATGGCGCAAGTCATCAGCAACTTTCAGTTACACGATCAGGAAATGCCCTTTTTTCTTAATTTATCTACCTGATACAAGTACAAATTCACTTTTGTACTATTTTTCACATAACAATAAGCATTTTACCTTCAAAATGGCGACAAAGATTTCCCTAAGTTAGTATATTTAAATCCATCCTACAATTAGGCGTTGATAGAGATATTTTACGATTAATAATAAGGCGTAGCTTGGATATTAACGACGAAAGTTCATCACAAAAATAAATACGATATTTCAAGAAAAGGAAATTTTCTCTATTTCAAGCACTACTCGAATTATACAAACGTTTCTGCATTATTGTTGAAGTCGATTTTTCGTGAGATTCCTTTGAGCTAGATTTCAGAAATTGAATGTAGTCCTCGGAATTTCGATGTTCCTATTTATGCTGTCTGGTCACTTGTGGAGGTCCAACTTTCTATAAACATTTTTTCCTGCTTTATAAGAATGTTCAATGTAACAGTGGTGTAATTATATACGTACCAAAAAATCCCCATAAAGCACGAAAGAATATTTTTAGAAAGTCGGGCCAACAAAAGTGACACGAACAGAATGGATAGAAAAATCGAAATCTCTCCAAGACTACATTTAATTCTTAAAATTCAACCAAACGTCCAGGCCAACATCAATGCAGAGTTACGTGAATGACTTGTGAAATTATTGAAAAAAAAGCGTTCAGGTTTTTAAATATCGCGTTTATTTTGTGATAAACTTTTGTCGTTTTAATCCAAGATACGCCTTATTATTCATTGTAAAATACCTCTATCAATCCAATATTGTAGAATGGATTTAAGTAAACTCTCTAACGATGAAAACACTTAATTCCCCCTTCTTCAACAATATTTCCCGACGATTAAGAAAATCCCTTCCTCCCTTTTTAACTTAAAATATTTTTTGAGATGTTATAAGTTGATTAATAAGAGTATGAAATTAAAAATACCTAGAACATGCAGTGCGTTAACTAAAAAAATAAAAGTAGTTAAAACTAAAAATTTACGTTAAATATATATAAACACTAGAAGAATGACTCGGCTTCGCCCAAGAAATCCCCCGAGTGAAGTATCCTTCATACTGAAAGTGCATCAATAATAAATAGTAGAAGTGCCATAGAATAGCAATACAGAAGAAACACATAAACTACAGGAAAAAAGTGTGTATGGTAAAAATTGTATTATATTAGTGTTTCGGTATTTGATTTAATTATTTTTTGCAATCCATTTAGTTGTTTCAAAATTAATATAGTTTGAATAGACGGCAGCTTTTTCACCAAACCCCCATTAACCTTTGAAATTTCCTGAGTTGAGTGACTGACTGTAAAGAATCCTGACTGCGATGCCCATCTTCTCAGTAAGAATTTAAAAAAAAAAAAGGTTTATAAAAAAAATTAATCCAAAATACTGGCATGTAAATATTTTTCTGTAAAAAAATAAAAGAGCATATGGAAATATTAGGCAAACATATGTGTTCGCTAATGATTGCGACTGCATTTTAAACGATTTTTAAAAAGAGATTTAAACAAATAAAGGCTAGTGTTATTTTGCTATTTAAATAATTTTCTAGAAATTTATATCAAACAAAAGATGTCTGCACTTATAAAAGAAAAAAAAAGTTTATTTCTCTTCCTTAAGAATATTTACATGCAAGCCAAGCAAAACTAAAATTAAAATTAAAAATTGAACGAACACTATTTACATATCTCTTGACAGAATGAATTTACCTTTTCTTGGTCAAAAAACAATAGAAAAATAAATTAATTAATATTCAATCACTCATATTTAATTATTTTTATACGTTCATTCACATCAACTCCCCCTTTTTTAAGATAGCAATACTCATTAAGGTACATATCTATCCGGTGGTCTCCTCTCTCGTAGTGGATATCTCCGGGAAGGTGTAGATTCAGTCGGTGGTCCAGGTGTAGATTCTGCTACTATTGTAGCAGGAGTCAGGGGACTTGACGTCTGAGGCCTTGGGTAGCTTATTCCTTCTTCTGATGACGAAACATCCTTTCTCTCCATACTTCTCCTCATATAGTTAGTGTGTACTTTCTTTTCAATTCCATCAGTTTCTATCATACAGCTGTTGCTTCCCACTATTCTCTTTACAATCCCAAACATCCATTTCGGTTTTCCTCTTTCCATCCATCTGTATCTTACTCTATCATTTATTTTGTAGCTATTGTTCTGTTTTTTATTTTTCAATCTCCCCACTCTTACTGATTTCTTGCTCAACATGGAAATCTTTGTTCTAATCTCGCGATTTAAAAATATTCCAGCAGGGGATTTTTCCGTTCTAGTCAAAGGACTCAATCTATATGCATATAATGCCTTTATCAAAGCAAACTTAAGGGGTAATTCTCTTTCCTCCGAAATAATTCTTTTCATAGCTTTTTTTATCTCTCTTACAGACACTTCCGCTAGTCCGTTGCTCTCCGGATGGTAAGCGGGGCTAAACATCGCATGTATGCCATTTCTTTCGAAAAATGTCTTTATTTCATAACTTCTAAACGGGGGCCCATTATCCATTACCGCCACCTCCGGGATACCATATCTCGCTAAACATTCTCTCAAAAAGTCTATGCAGAATCCCGCCGGTGTATTTGGAACTATTTGACATTCTATCCAATTAGAATGCGCATCCACTAATATCAAAAAAGTTTTTCCCGCAAAATAGAAATAGTCGAGATGAATTCTCTTCCAAACTTTGTTTGGTGGAGTCCACTCGGTAAATTCCTGTTTTGGCAGCTTTGATGTGTTTTCCATACAAGTGCTACAGCTTTTAGACAGTTTCTCAATTTGCTCATCCATTCCCGGCCAATAGACAGAACTTCTGGCCAGAGTTTTCATTTTATTTACTCCAATATGATTTTCATGGATGATTTTCAAAACATATTCTCTTAAGGAATCGGGGATGATCATTCTATTTCCGAAAAATAGGCAATTTCTTACTATTGTTATCTCGTTTTTAATTCTATTATAAGGTTTTATATCTACCTCTGAGTCAACATCATACTTATCGTACTTGACTAACTTATATAGTTTTCTAAGAGTTGGATCTTCTTGGGTTTTGTACGGTACCAAGACGTAATCTAATATCGAATTTTCTATTAATAATATTTCTCCCATTTCCTCTTCCTTCTCCCCTTTTTCAGGATTTGGAAATCTTGAAAGAAAATCTGCAAGAGGTATTTCAGTTCCCTTAGTATATTTAATTTCAAAATTAAAATTTGATATTGAGAGTGACCATCTATGTAATCTATTTGCCACTAAGGCTGGTAAATTATTTTTATCGCCAAAAATGGCTAGTAATGGTTTGTGATCTGTATTAATAATAAATTTTCTTCCGTAAAGGAATTGTTTTAGCCTGTTTAAGGTAAAGAATATTGATAACCCTTCTTTTTCTATTTGGGAATATTTCTTTTCTGTGTCATTTAGTGTTCTTGAAACAAAAGTAATTGGTTTCTCAATGCCGTTTACAATATGGGAAATATATCCTCCAATACCATAATTTGATGCATCACAAGTAACATAAAGAGGTAAATCTTGCGAATAATGCGTCAAACAAGTTTTTGTACTAATCAAATTTTTACATTTTTCGAAAGCCTGATCATGTTCATTTTTCCAATTCCAATTATAACTTCTTTTCAATAGAGAGAATAAAGGATTTGCATGTATGGATAAATTTCTAACGAATTTACTGTAGAATGACAACATGCCCAAGAAAGATTTCAATTCTGAAATGTTACTCGGTTTAGGACATTTTTTTATACTGTCCAATTTATCCTCAAGGGGATAGATTCCATTTTTATTTATTCTATGTCCCAAATAATTGATTTCATCAACAAAAAACAAAGATTTTTCTTTATTAATTGAAAAATTAAAATCCGATAATTTATTCATGACTGTTTCAATATCTGAAATATGCTCATTTACATCAGACGATGCTATAAGAATATCGTCTAAATATATTATTACATTTTTAAGACCGGAAAAAATATTGTCCATAGTTCTTTGGAAAATAGTCGCTCCGGACTTGATACCGAAGGGCAGCCTTTTATATTTAAAAAGGCCTTTATGGGTAGAAATAACTGTTAATTTTTGAGATTCCTCGTCTAGAAGTATCTGATGATATGCGCTTGAAAGATCAATTTTACTAAATATACTTTTACCAAAAAATGAATGTAAAACATTATCGATGTTCGGTATCGGATACTTAACATCCTCGATAAATGGATTTAAGGTTCTTTTAAAGTCCGCACAAATTCTAATTTTGCCGTTTTTCTTAGGGACGCATACTAGCGGTGAAGCTATTGGGCTATCCACTATATTTTCAATAATATCATTATTCAATAAAAATAATAGTTCTTCTTCAATTAAATTTCTAATAGCAAAGGGAGCAGGTCTAAATTTATAAAATTTTGGTGCAAAATTATTTTTTACATTAATGTGTACGGAAATATCTTTTATTGGCAAGACTATATCTTCGAAAAGTTTATAATATTTATTAAAAATAAAATTAGTATCAAAATTATTATTTTGTTGGACATTAATTTGTACCATATCAAAATATACTATCCAGTCTTTTCCTATGAGAAATTTATTATTTTCAATATTTGTTACTATTAAGTTTAAATGGCCTATTTTATTTTTATATCTTACTTTTACTTTACATTCTCCAATAGAGGAAATGCCCTTTCCTTGATAATCGGTTAAATAACATT
Organism: Cordylochernes scorpioides; assembly: GCA_030710605.1. Taxonomy (NCBI): domain Eukaryota; kingdom Metazoa; phylum Arthropoda; class Arachnida; order Pseudoscorpiones; family Chernetidae; genus Cordylochernes; species Cordylochernes scorpioides. Next base: position 172,546,332 of record CP092886.1, read on the forward strand.
TAGACGGAAATAATTTAACATGTTCAAAATATTTTAAAAATAGATCTTTTGACATAGTTGTTAAAGCCGCACCAGTGTCAATTTCTGCTAAGAATTTTATGTCGAAGACATACAAAATACTCTCAAATTTATTAGTCAGATATTCTATATTATTGATGGACTCACCATTCTTTCCCGAAAATGATTCTCCGTGGGCAGACGCTTCAATAGACACTTCTCTCTTTCTTGGTTGAAAATATCCATTCTTAGATTTTGAATGACAAACAGTCGATATATGTCCCAATTGTTTACAAGAATAGCAGAAAGAATTTCTAAAAAAACATCTGTCCGAATGATGATTCATCTTTCCACAATGCTTGCATTTAGAATGTAATTTGTTTATTTCTTTAGTTTCAGCATAAGACTTCATTTTCAACACATTACAATCTACCGATTCTATTGTGGTAGCAATATTTACTGCCATATTAAAAGTGAGCTCAGGCTCTTGCAGTAATCTTTTCAAAATAACTTGATTAGAAACTCCTGCAATGAATTTATCCCTTAGGTGTTCTTCAATATTTAAGCCAAAATTACATTTATTAGCTTGTTTTTTTAATTTAAGGACATATTCTTCTATTTTTTCGCCATGTTCCTGAATCAATTGGCTGAACTCATATCTTTCAAAAATGATATTTAGCTTAGGTGTAAAATGAGTAAGTAGAACACTAACAATTTCTTCGAATTCTAATGCACAAACATCTCTAGGTGAGATCAATTCTTTCAGAATACCATAAGTATTTGGTCCAATAGACATAATAAAAAAGGAACAATCTTCTTACCTTCAATTTCATTCACAAAAATGTACTGTTTGAATCGTTGAATATAATTTTCAAAAGGTTCTTCTTTCATTACATAAGGTTCGAACGAAAGTCTCGTCGCCATTGTTATTTTGCTATTTAAATAATTTTCTAGAAATTTATATCAAACAAAAGATGTCTGCACTTATAAAAGAAAAAAAAAGTTTATTTCTCTTCCTTAAGAATATTTACATGCAAGCCAAGCAAAACTAAAATTAAAATTAAAAATTGAACGAACACTATTTACATATCTCTTGACAGAATGAATTTACCTTTTCTTGGTCAAAAAACAATAGAAAAATAAATTAATTAATATTCAATCACTCATATTTAATTATTTTTATACGTTCATTCACATCAGCTAGAACAAAAATTAATAAAAAATATGAAATCCATTATTTACATACATTCACAAAAGCAAACGATGACAGAATTGATGACTCTGATACGTATTTATTTTAATAATAATAATAATATAAATGAGTTTTAAAAATTGTAAAAAAAAAAAAAAAAAATTCATCGGCCGGGAATCGAACCCGGGCCGCCCGCGTGGCAGGCGAGCATTCTACCAGTGAACCACCGATGCTTATAAGAAATGGCCATATTTGGGTATTTATCCCATTCACAAAAGCAAACGATGACAGAATTGATTGATGACTCTGATACTTGTATATTTTAATATTTTCCTATATATATATATATTAAAAAACGAAAGAAAAAAATAAAAGATAAAAAGATCAGGTGTTGAAATCAATATTAAAAATGGCATATCCTGACCAGGAGCACATGTGCTTTACAGAAGGCAGAGCGCCATCTGGTGGAACAGAAATCAACTAAACATTGATTTAGCCTGTTCCCTGATATTTGGCCAACCCAATTTCTTGATAAATCAAGAAAAGCCATCCACGAATGATTTATCAAGAAATTGGGTTGGCCAAATATCAGGGAACAGGCTAAATCAATGTTTAGTTGATTTCTGTTCCACCAGATGGCGCTCTGCCTTCTGTAAAGCACATGTGCTCCTGGTCAGGATATGCCATTTTTAATATTGATTTCAACACCTGATCTTTTTATCTTTTATTTTTTTCTTTCGTTTTTTAATGTGCTAAGCGTATTTACGCAAGTTTGGCCTTAAATACCCATTTCTTGGTTTTTCGGGAAGCCATTGGGATTAAAAAATTCTTTTTTGGTCGCGAATAATGAGATACGTCCCACGCGAAAAACCCGAACCATGGAAGACCTCCCTGCACCAGAAGCCCCCAAAAATAATTTTACCAACCCCAAATACCCAGTAGGTACCCGTAAATATTCAATTTGGAAACTTCCAGAATGCCCAGAATTGAAAAATGAAGAAGATTCTCAAGCCTTGAAAAAATACTCCAGCGCGGTCGAAACCACCTTTGCCGAGCTAATAAATTTTATTGACTTTTACGAAAGGGAACTGTGCGAACTGCGCTCCAACTACCTAGAACACAATACTACAAAAGCCCCCGCGAAGCGCCCAAGAGAAAAATCACCAGTAGCCGCAAAAGAAACAACAACGCAAAAAACAACCTGGTGCCCCAACCAAAGGTCACAAGGTAATCCTGAACCAAAATTACAATCTAAACAGCCTGAAAAACCTAATGAAGCAAAAACAGTCGAAATGGAAATCGAAGTGACACCAAACAAAATGCCAAATCACGAACAAAACCATAAAAACTCTAACCCACCAAAGAAACCTAACGAAACATTGAATAACAAACCTAACAATCCCACCCCTAACCCCAAGATCAGAATACCACCAATTAAAATAAGCGGAGTAAAGGAATGGTCAGGCCTTAGAGATGGTCTTGTCAATTGTACAAAACAAAAGCCAGAATTTTACACATCAGGCCGATACATCAACGTTCAGACTCACACAACATCGGACTACCGGATAGCTACCAAGTGGTTGGAAGATCGCCACTACACCTTCCACTTCAAGATCCTAGACGACGAAAAGTGCCTTAGAGTCGTCGTCAGAGGTCTCGACCGCTGCATCACTATCCCCGAAATACAAGAAGATCTGGAAAACAAGGGATTCGAGATGTCTAAACTTGCAAGACTACGAAATTCAAGAACAAAGGAGGAGCTCCCACTAATCCAGGTAACCCTTCCCAAGACTGCAAGGAATAAAGAAATCTACAATATCACAGATCTCTGCGACATGAAGTGCAACGTCGAGGCTTACAGGGCTCCCAAAGGCCCCGGACAATGCCATAGGTGCCAAAACTTTGGGCACTCTCAGTTTGAATGCAGGGAAACTCCCAAATGTGTAAAATGTGGAGAAAATCATTTCACATCCGAATGCGCCAAAGAAAAAGAAGTCCCACCTAAATGTGCAAACTGCCAGGGTCAGCATACAGCAAGTTGGCGTGGTTGCCCACTATACAGAAAAATAAATAGAGTGCCCCAAACACAAATTAATAAGAAACCAAACCCCAATACAGAAAAAGAAAAATCCAACCCTACAGGTCCAAACCCTTCTGAAATTCCCCAACCCACTCAAAACAAGAATAAAACTCCATATGTCAATAAAGAACGTCCCAATCCTCCTTCAGCCACTAAGGTCAACCAACTAGAGAGCGCTATCAAAAAGGCTCTCAGTGACCCCGCAATAATAGAAAACATCATGAAGAACGTTGTAGACACCTTTAGATGTAAATGAATAACAAAAATATGTATAAAAATAGCCTTCGAATCGTTCACTGGAACGCGTGCAGTCTCCGAAACAAAAAACAACAATTCTCAGAATTCCTGAACGACCACGACATCGACATCGCACTAGTGTCAGAAACCTGGCTTAAGCCGTGCCATAAAATGAGGATTCAAAACTTCATCACCCTCCGCAACGACAGACTAACCGGACAAGGTGGTGGAACTGCCATTTTCATCCACAAGAAGTACAGCCATGCACCTATTCATGCCACCACCTCAAGCCTGGAAACAACAGGAATTTCAATCAAAAACAAAAACGGGTTAAATATGAACCTGTATTCGTGCTACAAACCACCAAACACCTATCTAGATCAAACCGATATCTATAACATTTTTTCAACAGACACACCGACCATCATAGCAGGGGACCTAAACTGCAAACATCCTGCCTGGGGTTCCACCACCACTAACCCAAGCGGGAGAAGGCTCCAAAACGCAATCAACGTTATGGACCTAGATGTGAGCTACCCCGACGAACCTACTCATGACTCACCTCCAGACATCATTGATATCGCCGTGCACAAAAACATCTCCCAAAGCGCATACTCTAAAGTCCTCCACGAACTAACCTCTGATCATCTCCCAGTACTACTTGTACTACAGGATTTCAAAATCTCCTACTCAAATACAAAAATAAAAATTACAGATTGGGCCCTATTCAAGTACAAAATGGAAATCGCTGAACCTCCTGAACTGATCCTAGATACATCTTCAAAAATAGACGAGGCCATTACACACATTGAAGAACAAATGGTGCAAAATTTGAAAGATTCAACAAAATATAAGGACCCGGAACTAGAACGAAGATATCCACCTCACATTAAAGAAAAAATACGATTCACCAACAGACTAAGGAAAAAAATGAAAATTACTTGCGACCCCCGAGATAAATCAGCCTACATGACGGCCCGGAGAGAATCACAGAAACTTACAAGAGAGCACGATAACACCAGCTGGGACCACTTTATCGAAAACTTGAAAGTCACGGACCAAACCATATGGAAAGCCATCAAACGATTATCCAACTCTGAAAAACAAGAAATAACCCTGAAGACAAACAATGGGCAGACACTAACCACAGAAGAAGCAGCTGAATCATTTGCCAACAACTATGAAAAACAGTTCACCCCCAATCCCTATACATCCCACTCCAAACCTACTCGTACATACATCAAACGTGTGAATTCATACATGAAAAAAAATAAAGAAACAGGACTAGAACCAACAAACATTGGTGAAATAAAAGCGATTATTGAATATCTACCAAATAAAAAAGCTCCCGGAATCGACGAATTACCTAATGAAGCTCTCAAACTGCTCCCTAATCATATACTAGCATCAATAACCGAAATATTTAACGCCTCACTGCAGCTTGCCCACTTCCCTGACAGATGGAAAACGTCCATTATCTGTCCCATACTTAAAAAAGGAAAATCCATCCATGAACCAACAAGCTACAGGCCCATCTCACTGCTACCTGCCATCTCAAAACTATTCGAAAGAATTGTTTTAAGAAGACTCAGAAAATCCCTAGAAGAAAAGAATCCACTCAGACCTGAACAATTTGGCTACCAAGCCAAACACTCAACATTGCACCAGCTAGTAGTTGTCACTGAAAAAATAAGAAAAGCCATGGACCTAGGCCAAATAACAGGAGCCGTATTCTTCGATATCGCCAAAGCATTTGATAAAGTCTGGCACGAAGCCCTTCTCTACAAAATGTGCAAAAAACACCTTCCCGGAGACATCATAAAAATAACGCAAAACTTCTTAACAAATAGAACATTCAAGGTACGAGTCAAAAATGAACTTTCAACAGCTAGGAACATCCTTGCCGGGGTCCCCCAAGGATCAGTCACAGGACCAACCTTATTTGACATATTTATAGACGACTTCCCCTGTATTGAAGACACCTCTTTACACCTATTTGCCGATGATACCGCCATTTTAGCCTCAACATATAACTTCGACAATCTCCACATGAAACTCCAAGAGGCCTGCATCTTTTCCACGCTCTGGTGTAAGGAATGGCGAGTTACAATGAACCCCCAAAAAAGTGAAGCAATCATTTTTTCCAGAAAAAAAGAAAAAATTAAGAAACCTTTAGACGAACTTTTTGTCTTCGAAGACAATATTAAATGGAAAGAGAACATCCGATACCTAGGGATGACCCTAGACGAGCACCTAACCTTCAAAAAACACATCGAAAACAGAATTAATTTGGCGAAAGCTGCCCAACACCGACTATCCCTACTTCTAGGACCAAAAAGCAAATTATCCCTTCATTGCAAAAGAACCATTTACACATCAATAATAAGACCAATACTCATATACGGCCACCCAATTTTTATGACAGCACATAAGACCATCCTTAAAAGCTAGAAGTATTTGAAAATAAAATGATCAGAAAAATCATGTCTCCACCCTGGTTCGTTCGGAACACAATCCTCAGGAACGATCTAAATATCGAAAACATCAATGACTACATTATTAGACAATCATTTAAATTTTACGAAAAATCCGAAAAATTAGAAAATCCCACCTTTAAGGAAGCCACAAACTACAAATGCGGAAAAAGGAAAATAAGGAATTTGAAACCTAGACAAATTCTCCATCAATTAAGCCAGAATGACGAAAAGTGGAAAAAAAGGAAAAACAAACCCACCTTGAATATCAAACAAGCCCGAAAAAACCTTCTCAAGAAAAATATCTCCAAGGACCTGAGAATCCGGACCCAACGACATCATTATAAATTATAATTGTAAATGAACCCCTGTACATAACCACCCCCCTCAGTATATTGTAAATATGATGATCTAGGTTGTTCTTTTTGAACGGCACCTAATAAAGTTATTTGGAACTTTTTGGTCGCAATGGTTCAGCCTACTCCACGCTGACGAGCGCCAAAAGCGCGAAACGCGTTCGTGGATGGCTTTTCTTGATTTATCAAGAAATTGGGTTGGCCAAATATCAGGGAACAGGCTAAATCAATGTTTAGTTGATTTCTGTTCCACCAGATGGCGCTCTGCCTTCTGTAAAGCACATGTGCTCCTGGTCAGGATATGCCATTTTTAATATATATATATATATAATTAAAAACTATGATTAAATCATTATTATTTTCATTGAGAAATTACTGTTCTTAATAAATATGTGTAAGAAAAGAATTGCTTTCTATTTTTACATACATAGATAGTGAATTACAGTAGGGCTCGCCTATATATAAAATATTTTAGCTTTGGTTTGTGAGAAAATTCTAAATATAAGTTCTCTAATCTGAGAAACTCCGAGGACAGACCTATAAATTTTCCCCGATATTTATTGTCAAGTGTAAGAAAAAAATAATCATTATTTTAGAGATAGAAAAAGGAGTCCTATATCATGACATTTTATGTCCAATTTTTTCTTTATTTTTCCTACGCTCGATAAATATATAATTTTCATTTGAGTCAAAAATTGAGAAATTTTAATTATGATAGAGTCGTTTCAAAATCTGTTGATGTCTTCTTTCTACAATTCGAATATAACATCTACGTCATATAGAGGAATGTTTTAAAATTACAAATATTTTCTCACAATGAGTTTATTTTTATTTAAAAAACGCTAGCTTCAAGCGATAATCGCTCTTCAACTGGCTTAATAAAATATCGACTTTATCCTACCAGAAATATTTACAAAAACAAACGCGCGCAGCGTGGATATTTATAACTGAAAATTTTATCATGAATAGAGAAATGTTTGTTAAATAAGGTTATCTAGATATAAGCAACAATTTAATTTATTTCATAAAAATCAACTTGTTTTGCGAGTTGTTAATATACAAACAATATGTATATATAAAGTTATTTATTTTGATTAGCGCAATAATATCTGCTTTTCCTGCTAGGATGGAAAATAAGGAAAAGTCCTTGATAATCAGTTAGGAATTCTTCCATCGGTTTCAGTAATTCATTCTTCATGTTACATAACACTATATTGTTTAATTTAATTAAAAAGGCATATATTGGATCAAAATATCATTTATTTTACCAATATTTCAGTTGGCTGAACGCCAACCTTTATCAAGGTGTCATAACATGTTTAATGTGCATATCATATAACACCTTGATAAAGGTTGGCGTTCAGCCAACTGAAATATTGGTAAAATAAATAATATTTTGATTCAATATATGCCTTTTTAATTAAAGATTTATTTATGGATTGCTCTATTTTCAAAACACTATATTGTTTTAAATAATAAGAAAACAATATTCATAGAAACGCAAAGTTGAATTATAGAATGAATTAAAGCAAACAGAAGAAGCTTTAATTCTGAACACATGTTGAAGGACAGACATGTACGAATAAACGCTGTCCCTTAATTTTCCCAATTTTGCGTTACAAATAATCAGGAATTGTCATCTGAGCTTATTAGAAAGTTTGTAATGAGAATTCTTAATTGAATCTCGGCATCCTATCAGGATTTTCTTCTGCATTCATGTCCACTAACGTCTTGTTAGCAATATACATTCATGGACAAAACTTAAGGAAGTTGTACCTTTTAGCGTATATCAGGATTCAGACAATAACTCTGAAAGATATTTGATACACAGTAACCTTTATTGAAGACACACGAGATAACCAAGTGTGAACAAACAAATTGCCTCTGTATACTTTTAAAAAAGTACAAGTGTAAGCAGAATTGTCTCTTCCTCCTTAAAAAAAAAAAAAAAAACATACGATCGACAACAACAAAGTCTTTACATTTCCTTAATTTTTGTCCGTGAGTATATTTATCAAATCGAAAAGCTGTTTAAAATAGAAACGGCGTACAAAGCTCTCCTCTTAATCATTAGATGGTATATGCTATGTTGTGTATTTGGATTGTTGGCTGAAGGCTGTCTAGTCATTTTCGAACAGTATAGCTCGGTGTAATCATATGCATTTTTCACATATGTATGCATTCATTCCTCACCTTTACAATGTATTCTGGTCATTTAGCTACCTTGTTAATTCACTAATTAAAACCTTCCTTTATCAAACTCGTCTGATTCCAATACTCTTCTCGGAGTATTTTATGGAATTGTGATCGCCTTGTACTGGCGGTGAGATCGATACCACGGTATACAGGTCGTTAGCTTTTGTTCAGGCTTCTCAAAACTGTTTTGGAGCTTATTTATTGGTATCTATATGAGATTTTGTTAATGAAATATCAAAATAGGCACTGTTTTAATACACTTAATAAATGTATTCTATGAATTTCTCTCTCCCTTTAAATCTAAATATCATCCTTTCATTCATTCGCAATATATATGAATATATCTATTTCTAGAAGCTTGTGGTTCTATAATTTTAAAATATCTTTACCGTGAATTTTTCGTAATTGTTCGCGTTATAAACGCAACATCCCAATGACCGAGTAAAGCAATCTGGCCAAAACCGCTGGGTAGGTTCACCACTGATGAGCCGGGCCCTTCCATATTTATTGCTACCGCATTAAAAACTGTAGGATATTTTTTGAAAATAAATTGTTGTGCAAAGAGAAGTCTTTCCGTTAAATAACCATATTGTGCTCTAATGTGTTGTTGCTGCTGTTTATGTTCATCAAGTCGACTTTTGGTGACTATATGGACAAATATTCTCCAATATAATCTGTTAGTCACTATCACTACTCACAGCTCATCTAGTGACCTTCCGGTTGCTTTCTAGACCCCTTCTAGCAAAATCATTGCAGGTCCTCCTCTCTTCCTTAAATTGTTCCCAACATCAAAATCTTTTCTAAACCATTCTCTCTCATTATGTGTCCGAAGTAGGTCAGTGTTTGTTTACAAATTTGGTATTAAAAATAAAGAAAGCATATCCTAACCAGGAGCACATGTGCTTTACAGAAGGCAGAGCGTCATCTGGTGGAACAGAAATCAACTAAACATTGATTTAGCCTTCTCCCTAATATATGGCCAACCCAATTTCTTGATAAATCAAGAAAAGCCACCCACGAACGCGTTCCATCCACGAACACGAAAGCTGAGTAGTTCTCTCTTTCTCCACGTTCACGTTTCAAAAGTTTCAATTCTTTTTCTTTCTTCTTTTCTGAGATATAGCTCTCTCACATCTATGAATGACCACAATGAATACCAATGCCTCTACAATACTCTTATTTGTCTTAAATGAAATACCTTTACCTTTCATAACCTTGTCTAATTGCAACATTGCGTCTTTTCCTATAATTCTATTCGTGTTTTTACTTCCTCTATAAGCAATCTCTATCTTTTTCAGTAATAAAAAGTAGTAAAGGAATGAATTAAATAATAAAAGTTTATTTATGTTTTCTAATATATATATATATATATGATGTATTTTAAATATGATGAAAATAAATTTCACACTATAAGAAAAAAGAAAGGTTATTGTGAAGCTTCCTTTGCAATAGCCTCATCATTCCACCTTTGCAAGATAATTAGACCAATTCTGTAAGAAAAACGAGAGTCCGGAACAAGTAAAAAACATGTTTGTCCAGCTTCCTGATTGGTAAATAACGCAATTTAAGATATTTACGCGCAGGTGATTGGCTAGGCGGGGCGCCCATGTCTATAAATTTGTTTACTGGCTAGGACCAAGGAGCTGCAAGTAAAAAATGAGCAGGAGACCGGGGGGGTGTTAATGGTATTTAAGATCAGTTAGTGCCAGGCCTAATTGCACGCAGTAAATATCTAGGGCAGGACTGCGCAGTCGTGAACTGCTCTATGGTGTTTGCCATTTGATGGTTTGTCTTCTATGTCTTGTCTATTTATTCTGTACATAGACTCTTGTTTACCCGTTATATATGTTCTATAAGCTCACAATGTCTAATGTTTCATATGTATCCTAACTTTGTACTTAGAGACATTTGTTTACCTTTACCTTTTATAATCTATATATTCACATGATGTTTATTTTATTGTCTTTCACCCTAACCATGTAAACAGACTTCTGTTCACCCTTACCTTTTATATTGTCATAATGTCTATTATCTGCTAGGTCTTTCACCCTAACTCTGTAAACAGACTTCTGTTCACACTTACCTTTTATATTTTATATTGTCATAATGTCTATTATCTGTTAGGTCTTTAATCCTAACTCTGTAAACAGACTTCTATTCACACTTATCTTTTATATTGTTATAATGTCTATTATCTGCTAGGTCTTTTACCCTAACTCTGTAAACAGACTTCTATTCACACTTACCTTTTATATTTTATATTGCCATAATGCGTATTATCTACTAGGTCTTTCACCCTAACTCTGTAAACAGACTTCTATTCACCCTTACCTTTTATATTTAACTAGCGGATGTACCCGGCTTCGCCCAGGTTTTTCTCGAGGGAATGTTTGTAGTCTAGTAATAAGAAAATATACTACACCTAAAAACTATCAGAGAAAAGAGAAACCACGGAAGGTGAACAGAAAAATGCTTACAATGGATGTTATGTTTACGATATCAAGTTAAATAAAAACAAAGATAAAATTTGCATATGTTGGTCACTATAAATTTGTATATTTGTTAGGCGAAATTAGAAACATGATAAAACAATTGGGTATTTAAAAACAAATGTAGAAATAAAAGTTGAAGTATAATAAACAATGTTAAAGATTAGTTTTAATTATTAATCAAGATTGTGTGTGAATATGTGAGAAAGATGTAATATCGTTGTTGTTTTCTTGGCCGACTGTTTTACATATGGTGTTATCTTAAAATTGCTTGTTTTGAATATTTTTTAGATTGAGATTATTAGCTAGTATGTAAAAAAAATTAACTCTGTTGAAATTTAATTTTGTATTTATATATAAATAAAATTAACTCTGTTGATTTCTTTTTGTATTTAATCGATAACAGCGAAGTTACGCATGTTAATGTTAGGAAATATATTTTGATGTTAAGCAAAACCTGCTCCATCTCGTTTTACATAAATGTTGAAAATTTGGTTGAAATTGATGCATTGTAACGAAAGTTTTTAGTGATGTCCACTTATGAAATTTCCATTTTATTAATATAGATATTGTTATAATGTCTATTATCTGCTGGGCCTTTTACCCTAACTCTGTAAACAGACTTCTATTCACACTCATCTTTTATATTTTATATTGTTATAATGTCTATTATCTGCTAGGTCTTTTACCCTAACTCTGTACTCAGACATCTCTTCACCCTTACCTTTTATATTTTATATTGTCATAATGTCTATTATCTGCTAGACCTCTCACCTTATTTCTGTAAACCAAGCATGTCAAAATCGCGGCCCGCGGGCCTCATGCGGCCCACAACGAATAAATTTGCGGCCCACCAGATAATATATTTTAATAAAAAAAAAATATAAATTAAAAAAATAATAATAAAAATTTGTAGCCTAATTTTCAAAAATTTTAATTATACATAATTTATTTATTAATAACGAACCACTGGTCGCCATACATAAGTCGTAAGTTTTGATAATATTATACCTACATACATAACGTATGTACATCGCCATAAGTATTGTGTGCCTTAAAGTTTAAAGAAAATATTCTTTCGGAGTACTAGAAAAAAAAAATTTAAGTTACGTTCAATAATTTGTGCAGTTAATCTGTGTCTGGTAAGTTAAAAAATATTAATTTAAAAAAAAAATTAAAATATTAATTAAAACGTTTTATTATTTTGTGTTAGCGATTACTAATTTTTTTCAGACCTTTGTATTCAATATGTCTTCATCAAAACCAAGTGGCAGTAAAACTAAACGAAAAATTGCTGACGAACATAGGAATTTTCAAGAAAAGTGGGAATTAGAGTATTTTTGCTCTGAAGTAAAAGATAAAATCATCTGCTTGATATGTAATAATGCTATTAGTGTACCAAAATTATATAACATTAAACGTCATTATGAACAACATAAATCAAAATATGATACCTACGAAGGTTTAATGAGACAAGAAAAGTTAAAAGAGTTCAAGTTGGGAATAAAAACACAACAGTTTATGTTTACTAAAGTACCACAAGAGAGTGAAGCGGCGGTGCATGCAAGCTACGTTTTATCGGAGATGATAGCTAAACACTCAAAACCTTTTACTCAAGGTGATTTCATCAAGGAATGTTCAATTAAAGCTGCAGAAATTGTTTGTCCTGGAAGTGTGAAGACGTTTCAAGCAATATCTTTGTCTCGAAATACCGTTAAATGTATGTTACTTAAAATTTAATTACTTGTTTTCTTTTTTTGCGGCCCACATAATTTTATTACTTTTTAATTTGGCCCGTGTTAGGATTTGAGTTTGACATGCTTGCTGTAAACAAACTTCTATTCACCCTTACCCTTTATATTTAATATTGTTATAATGTCTATTATCTGCTAGGTCTTTCACCCTAACTCTATAAACAGAGTTCCGTTCACTTTTGTGCATTCTATACTGTCACAATGCCCAGTGTCTTCTATGCATTGCTGCATTATTCTATTCACATACTTTTGCGTACCATTATCTAGAACAAATATTCAATACCGTCGCGTTATATGATCATAATATTCAAATATGATATAGTTCTTTTTTATTCCTCATAACATAACTTTTTTAAAATTAAAGCCTGTATATAAGCATTGATCTAAAATAAATCCCTAATTTGTATTTTACTAGCCGAATGGCCCGGGCAACGCCCGGGTTTTACCCGATTAAATGCTTTTATTCAAATACTATTCGTTACAATTATAAATTGGCGCCGTGGATGTCATTATTGTATAATATATAAATGAGTTTTAAAATTGTAAAAAAAAATGCATCGGCCGGGAATCGAACCCGGGCCGCCCGCGGGGCAGGCGAGCATTTTACCACTGAACTACCAATGCTTATAAGAAATGGCCATATTTGGGTATTTATTCCATTCACAAAAGTACACAAACGGTGACAGAATTAATAATTGATTGATGACTCTTATACTTGTATATTCAATGTTTAGACATTAACAATGTTTTTTTACCATAAGAGGAGGGAATACTCTGTATTGCTACAGATTTGCAACAAAATAATCTGTTTAAAGTATGATAATACCTATCAACCTCATGCATTGATTGTTTATATAATAAGGATCACTATATAAAGATTCTGTTGTCAAGTGTCCAGGTCTTATATATGGCAATCATTAGATTGTATAGTTTTCGATTATATATATATACTACAATGCTGTGTTTCCATAGCTCAATTAAGATGTTGTCAAGACCAGCTACTTATCCCGTCTTAATTGATGTAATTTCGTTATCAAACATATTTCTTGCTATGGGTAAGCTGTATTCCTATCTTTAATGCATTGTAAGGTCATCTTGTGTATATTTTGCCTGTCTATTTTCTCTTATATATATATATTAAAATTAAAAAAGACATATCCTGACCAAGACCACATGTGCTTTTCAGATGGCAGAGCGCCATCTGGTGGAACAGAAATCAACTAAACATTGATTTACCCTGTTCCCTAATATTTGGCCCCCCCAATTTATTTTTAATATCGACACCTGACCTTTTTATTTATTTATTTTTATATTGTTTTTTCATATATATATAAATATTTTGAAAATAGAGCAATCTATTATAAATAATTGGTTTTAATCTAATACAACATAATAATATAGATAAAAATAGGTATAATATATGTATGCTTCATTACTATATATATATATATAATCAATTAAATGGAGCATATTTTCACATCAACCAATTTTCACATATTTTTGTCCCGATGACTCTCCGCCATCTTTATCGAGGAATTGTATTCTAGAATCCTAGCTGTAATTTATGTGTTCGCGTTTTTATAAAATACACACAAAAACGGCAATTATTTGTATATACCGATTCAAGTTGACTCTTGGAATGTATTTTAGAGAATGGTGCACATATACAACATCTCGGAATACCATTCTCTTGATGAAGTTGGCAGAAAGTAGCTGAAACATCAGATGGACATTAAATAATTAAAATTAGCTTATGTAATAATCTATTTCTATACAAGAGATTTCTCAACTAGAAAATTATTTTACCACAATTAAACAGAATATAGCCTGGGGAGGAAATGGTGTATATGTGTGTGTGGGTGTAAACGTTTATACAAATTTAATTAAAACTAATTTTGGTGTATTCGAGATTGAACTGAAAAGATCAGTTTAAGGCATCGAGCAAAGAGCGGTGCCCACTAAGCAAACAGTAAAAAGAAAGGATCGATGCAGGAATGATCGCTCGTTGATATTCCCCTCAGCCCCGGGCGTGGGGAGGAATTCCTACTGATGAATTACCATCATCGATTCTATCGAGGTCGGTAAAAATAGTGCTGGGCTTTAATTACTTGTCCCGCCACTGCGGAAGTTGGAATTAAATACACCCAACACAATGTTTACCTCACAATCCGAACACCTTCTCTTTACTGCTACACAATCTGACTTACTTCCTCTAGTTCTTTGTCAACTCATGTAGACAATTGACAAATAAAACAATTTTATTGACATCTTATCAATACATGCAAAATGCACAGTCTGCACTATTAAAAAAAAGATAATATGCATTATATACACTATAATAAACATGGCATATCCTGACCAGGAGCACATGTGCTTTACAGAAGGCAGAGCGCCATCTGGTGGAACAGAAATCAAACTAAACATTGATTTAGCCTGTTCCCTGATATTTGGCCAACCCAATTTCTTGATAAATCAAGAAAAGCCATCCACGAACGTGTTTCGCGCTTTTTGGCGCTCGTCAGCGTGGAGTAGGCTGAACCACTGCGACCAAAAAGATTTTTTGGTCCCAGTAGCTTCCTGAAATATATACACTATGTACAATGAATATGGTGCCTCTGCCAGCGCTGCAGAGTTTGGTGGAGTATCGTGTAGATTAGAAATATAAATAGCGCAAATGATGGAGGTAGAATTGATGAAGGAAAATACATGAACAGGAGTGAACTTATCTTTTCTAGGATTTAATGACAGGAACAAGGCGATAACGGATTTCCGTCAGGAGATAATACGTTTCTAACACACAAAACGCTTAAGGTTCTTTCTCTTTTAAATATTATATAGATCACTTATTTATATATACAAATGAATAAAGTGATTACAATAAAAAGCAACACAGGTAATATATAGGCAAATACAATTTTTCTATAGTACGATAAATGTAAATAGCTTAGGTAGAGAGTTGTCGTATATCTCTCTGATAGACATACCTTTCTCACGATATATATATAACAATTTTATAATGGTTAAAGAAAGTTTTAGAATAATTTGATGTGGAATTGAATATATAATGTCAGTATAGAAAGTTATTACTGAACAATAATAAAGTATATCTATAATATATATGATAGTTAAATGGTAAAATTGGTATATATATATATGTGTGTGTGTGTGTTCGAAAAATAGTACAAAAGTGAAATATACTTGGATCAGGTGGATAAACTAAGAATTCACTACGCTGATAAGGATCAACAGCCCGAAACGCGTACGTTATATTTATTCCGATAGATGGCGCAAGTCATCAGCAACCTTTAGTTGCATGTTCAGGGAAAATAATATTCTTAATATATATTATTTATTTATTAGAACAACATTAGCCTGTGTCCAATTAACGTAGCCAGAAGAACACAAGAATTAAAATATATTCAAATTTTATAACTTATTAAAGTTAGATATTACTAATTTGTAAAATGTGATGCCTTTATCATTGATTTAGAACTCTACTTAATGTGAATTAATTCGAAAACTAATTATCAAGTTATTTTGTTTCACCAAATTCTTTACTTATTCTCTCAACATATATGATACGCGTCCTTGAGGCTCTATTTGGGATCATTATAGATAACATGATAGCCCGTATTTTCTATTGAACGGAATGAAACACGTATTTAGCATATTTGACCATACTCATCTTATACTTAGCTATCTGTAGTGATAGTTGCTGTTGATATAAGATTCCATGCATGACTATATCTTAGCCTTTTATACCCATCAATATTTTTAGTACTAGTGTCGTTATTGATATAAGATTATTTAAATGACAACAGCTTAACTTTTACTCATCTATCTGTCATCGTGCTAGCCGTTGTTAAAAAAGGAGGGTTGGAATGACAACAGTTTAAATTTGTACTCAGCTATCTGTCGTGTACTAGTCGTACAAATAAGATTCCTGAAATCAGAGCAGCTTAACCTTTACTCATACATCTGTCGTGCTAGCCGTTGTACAAATAAGATTCCTGAAATGACAACAGCTTAAATATGTACTCAGCTATCTCGTGATAGACCTTGTTCAAAATAGGATTCTAAATGACAACAGCTTAAATTTGTACTCAGCTATCTCGTGCTAGCCGTTGTAAAAATAAGATTCCTAAATGACAACAGCTCAAATTTTACTCAGCTATCTGTCATACTAGTAGTTGTTCAAAAAAGGAGGGTTGGAATGAGAACAGTTTAAATTTTTACTCGGCTATCTGTCGTGCGCATGTCGTCGTTTAAATAAGATTCCTGAAATGACAGCTTAACCTTTACTCAGCTATCTGTCGTGCTAGTAGTTGTTAAAAAAGGATTTCTGAAATGACAACAGCCTAACCTTTACTCAGCTATCTGTCGTGCTAGTCGTTGTTCAAATAAGATTTCTGAAATGACAACAGCTTAACCTTTACTCAGCTATCTGCGTGCTAGTAGTTGTTCAAAAAAAGATGGAATGACAGCACCTTAAATTTTTACTCAGTTATCTGTCGTGTGTTAATCGTAAGAATAAGATTCCTGAAATGGCAGCAGCTTGACTTTTACTCAGATATCTAAGGTGTTAGTCGTTGTTCAAATAAGATTTCTGAAATGTCAAAATCTTAACATTTACTCAGATATCATTATTGTTATTCCAAGAGGGTGGCTTAAATTACTACAGCTTACTTTGTATATATCCATTTTTGATGGTAACCTTTGTTCCACTACGTATTTTAATAATTGCTTGTTGTTAAGTAAACCTTCTATATATATCGTAAAACACGATAGTTTAATTACTTATGAGCGGCTGTGATTTTCATCGCAACCTGCCAGGTATTGGATAGTCTAGCCGGTGGGAAGCTGAACTTCCTTCCCGCCAAGCTCCAGCAACAACGGAACGACGCCATAACATTGTTATTAATGGTCCAGTTTTATCACCTCAATTCGATTTACGCTACCGACGCCTGAGGAACTATTTATTTTTTCTTGAGACCCTAAAATAGAACGCTATTTTTTACCCAAGAAACTCGATTTATAAACTAATTTTAGCACTTTTTCATCTTTCCAATTGTAACCTATGTCACGTGAAATATACCAGTAGCAGGTAAATTTCCTGGCTCGTTAACCTATATCTCTAATAGAGCTGTTTTCCTTCCTCTTTATAATTTAATCTATCGCAAAAATATAATATCCTTAAAAAATATGAAAGCATTTTGATTTTTTCACCCTAAATATATCATAGTAAATGTAATGTCCTAAAGTCTAATAAAGAAGTTTTTCTATAGAATAAATATTTCCTCTAAACTGTGTAATATTCAAAATTGTTGCTTTGCACAGAAAATTCTGCTGCTTCGAAACGATTATTGTTATTTTGATAGCCTCGAGTGAACTTTCTACAATCAGGTCAACTTGAAAACCAGTCTACATAACTGTGTATAGAATCAGGAACTGTGGACCTACACTAGAATAATTTATATAACCGACAGGTTCAACCTGAAAGCCAGTCTGGATTACAGTAAATAGAGCATCGGGAGCTAAGAGCCAACACGAAATAATTGTATATAACCAGGACAATACGTGAAAGCCGGTCCGTATAACAGTAGATAAAGCTTCAGGAGCTCTTCAAAAAATGACAGAGCCATGTATAACCAGGCCAACATGAAAGCCGATCTAGAAACTGTATATAGAGAATCAGGAGCTCTGCACAGACTTGATAGAAGCATGTATAACCAGGCCAACGCGGAGGCTAATTTGGATAACAGAAGTCTTTAATAGCTCTGCAGCATAGAAGTAAATAGAGCATCGGGGGGTACAGGCCAACACGAAATAATTGTGTATAACCAGGCCAACATGAAAGCCGGTAGACAATGGACAGAGTATCAGGAGCTCTGCACAAAAATGATAGAAGCATGTATAACTAGGCTAACGTGGAATTCGGTCTGGATAACAGTAGATAGAGCATTAAGATCTCTGCACAGGCATGATAGAGCCATGTATAACTTGGCTAACGTGGAAGACATTCTGGATAACAGCAGATAAAGTATCAGGAGCTCTGCAAAAAAATGACAGAGCCATGTATGACCAGGCGAACATGAAAGCCGGTCTGGAAACTGTAGATAGAGAAGCAGGAACTCTACACAGACATGATAGAAGCATGTATAACCAGGCCAACGCGGAAGCTGGACTGGATACCAGTAGATAAATCATTAGGAGCTCTGCACAGAAATGACAGAGCCATGTATAGCCAGACCAACGTGGAAACCAGTCTGATGGCGCCATGACACGGCAGCGCCGGCACGTGGCTGCGGTGAGATCATCGAAGTTATCGACTATTCCGCCGCCATCACGCATGCTCTTGCCGCCATTGTTTTGCTTTAATCGAAGCCATTTATCTTAGGCCTTCACGCTACACTTCCTTTCTGGCGCTCCTTCTACAATCAAAGAGACGCTATGTATATTATAGGACTAAAGTTGCTGCTCCAACCTTGGCAACAAATAACATTCCATTACCAAGATACCCATTTCCAATATCATTCTAACTATTTTTAATTAATTTGATTATTTAGTTGAGCGCGCAATTTAAATTAATAGAATATGGATTAAATGAACCTATTTCGGTTGTATTTTGTTTGTAGTTTGAGGTAGAAAAAAGAATATTTTACTTATACACAGATATATCATTAAAAAGTTTATATATAAAACATTATTTATTAAATAAAACGTTAATATTATTCTTGTAAAAGATGGTTTCACATAATTTTGAAAATATTTCTCTCCGTCAAATCTTTTTTCTTTTTCTAGAAATTAATTATTCGGAACAAATTCAATTTTCTGTACGAGGATTATACTGAGAAGGTGTTTTCATTCGCAATAATCAATTTATTCTAAACCGAAGTCGTTTGGAATATATTGACGGTTTCTTCGCGTCTTTTGAGAGATGGAATTCGTAGATGGATCTCAGATTATTCAATTGATTCCGGGTAATGGATAAAGAGAGGAGATCAACTGATGAAACTAATGACTTATTTGTGTCATTAAGTCTTGCATTGTTTGAAAAAATAAAAAGATAGGGTGTTGATATTAAAAACAAGATGGCGCTCTGCAATTTAAAAAACGATCATGTTATTGGTCAGGATATGCCTATTTTAAAACTATATATATGTACCATCAAGAGAGGCATTAGTACATGAATATCATCCTCCTGAAACTTTAGGTTATATATTAATATATATATATATATATATATATATATATACAATATATTTAATATATATATATATATATACAATATATTTAATATATATACATGTGGTAATGTGTGATGGCCTTTCAAAATAAATCTGTACCGTCGACTCCTCTAGATCCTCACTGCTACCTAATCTATCTAGTATGAGACCAGTACAACCCTAGCTCGGCTGGATCCGTGTGTTTTTTCTAGATATAGCAGTTATGTCGAGAACCAAGCACGCAGATGTTTCAAAAGCAGAGAAAATAGAGGGATACTAACGAGAAAGTGAAGAAGTAACCTTTGCGGGAAGGTTTTAGATCTTCTTATATGAGAATGGGGAAGTGTGGCCGCCGGACGTCGGACAGTAGCGACACTCTGCGGCCGTGGAGACGTAACGTGACGTCACGGGTACTACTCACACTGCTAGAGGTTGTGACCTCTATTTGCAGGGGTTTTATAGAGCAAGAAGAGGAAAGTTCTCTTTGGAATTTGGTCAATCAACGTGCGACTATGTGGACCTCTCATGTCTAAGTGGAATGTCAAATTCCAGGGAGTTGGTGGAAGGGTCGTTTAAAACCGTTGGTTTTCGACCGTTACCACCCGGGATCGAATCCCGCATTGGGTACTTTTTTATAATTCAATAAAATACTCCAATGGCTCCCGATTTTTGCAAAGGTTCAACCCCACCAGTGAGTGCAAGTTCTCAAACGGGCTCTGAACATTTGTAATTTGTAAGTGCAAAAGTCAAACTGCTTTTCACATATGTAGACATGTGGTTCACTTACAGTAAAAAGAAGTAGCCAAATTCTACCCACCATGATTCTCATGGCCTATACCACGTGTGTACTAAGGATATGTCATGTTCCAGGACTAATGACCTTCTAGAAGGATCTTAGTACATTACAGGATATTTGACCTCTCTAATGGAATAATCTCCGAAGTTTATTGGAGTATTTGTCTATTTACACGACGTGTTGGTACAAGAATTGAACATATTTTAGATGCTTTTAAAGGGATTATATGATAATTATTAGGGCACAGGGTTGTTTATGATTGTATATGATAAATTAAAATTGATCATAAATAATCCTAATATTCATGTATATTTATAACGAAAATATCACCATATTCGACTATATATATGTTAATTATCTAAATATCAAGAATATATAGTTGTCAATTAAAACCTTCAATAAATCTCGACAATAAGTCACCGATGTAGCAACATCCCGGTGTAAATAAAGCAGACGATATTTTCAGAACCCTTTTTTTATTTTGTGTCTTATTGCTTCCAATCTAATCAACTTCCAGGACCCAACTCCATAACCAATTATAACCGAAGCTATGATAGAGCTTTTTGGGATTTCTTTAATCCCAGATTTGGCGTCTTTCGACAACACGCTGACCTGGATGGAGACGGCCATTCCGGGCGGATTTTTGGAGAATTTTCTCTTCTCCGATAAATGTTCGTACATCACATCTTTAAATAAAAATGTTTGTTTTCCTCACAGTTATTTTTCTCTTGATTGTTTTCTATATTTATATCATACTTGGAAATATATATTGGATTTGCGTAACAAGCTCAAGAATTTACATTTGTAGAATGTATATATATATATCTCCCTAATATTATAGTATAATAAATCGTTTTAATTTTAAATAGATAATTTCAGTTATATACGAGTATAATAATATCTCGTATAATAAATATATCTCTCTCTCGGCCGTGCGGCCACGATGGAGAACGGTAAAATACCAACATGGAGTTGGCAATAAGGCAGAGGATGGTGGGATTTTTGCCAAGAAGGAAACTTGGTGTCGAGATATCCAAAGAAAAAAAAACCTAATAGAAATATCAATTTTCTATGATTAACAATCGACGCAAGAAAATATAACTTTGATTGCATTGGAAAATAAAAATGCATATTAGGCAGACCGGTTCGAAGCTTTCGAGAAGGAATTGACATTTCAAGGCTTCAAAAAAAAAAAAAAAGAAAGACCAAGAGTTTCCAATCCAACCAGAAAAAGTTGCGAAGGCTGAATCCATCTCAGCCAGCCCATCGCAAACAACTGAACAGTGCAAAAATTAATCCTGTAGCGGCGATTAAAAACAGTAGACAGCAGAAAAACCTCATCAGTGCTAGGTCGTCAGCTGCGACATTCGACCAGTGCTGCTTCGTCGAGTGGAGCGCGGACTTCCATCCAGTCCAATATATGATGACGCTTGAACATATGCTGGGCAGGTCATTAGTATACCAGCTGATGAAGATGTCCGGCCAGGTATTGTTTGGTGTGGCCAGCGTAGACTTGGCGGAGCGCCTGGTTGAGGAGGGCCTCACCATCGGAACCACTCTCCTGAAAGCCTTCCCATACAGACAAAGGGCAGAAAAGATGGTAGTTGGGAATATACCAATTGCTATCAAGGACGAAGATGTCGTCGTGGCGATGCGGCCCTACTGCAGGGTTGTCTCTCTGACCCACGAAATTGTGTCCAGTGGCGGCTACTTCGCAGACCTTCGTCCTTTTGAATCAGATACGAAACCTCCACCAGCTACCTGCCAAGCTCGTGATTATCTCTAAAAGAGAATTCACAACCGCCTGCATCACCTACGGCATGAGGTGTAGCAAATATGGTCAAAGCTTATAATAATGAATATCTAGTGTAAACTGGGAGGGGTATACAATATATATATATAACAAAGTTTCGAGAGGAAGATATTCATGTACCTCGAGGGGCATCTCTACCTTTAATTAGGCATCAGAACAATGCATTATTTTAATCACCCTAGTAAAACCTTTACTAGTGGGGATTAAGAATGAGCCCTAACCAGCTTAAACACTTCTTTGATAAATTCGACCGATTTTATAACCCTCTTGTAAGATGTTATTAAATCGAAGCGCCCCCCCCCCCCCCCTGTACTGATGAAGGTCATAGCCCGAAACCATGGTATACAGGTTGGCCTTTGTTTGTATTTGCCCAAACTGGTGTTGTGGCTCATTCTTAATCAACACTAGCAAAGTTTTTTACTAGGGTGATTAAAATAATACATCGTTCTCTCTGATGCATAATTAAAGGTAGAGGTGCCTCTCTAGTTATATACACGTATATACGTGGAAAAATTGTACGAGGATGTGTGTTTAAGAAGTAAATATATAAAATCCTCTATATATAACGTTATATATTCCGTGTATGTGTATAGAAATTTCTATCGTAAAGATAGAGGCTGCCTGGCCGGCATTCATATTTATATAAAAAATAGACACTTCGGCCAGTTGGAGTTTTTTATTTTCTCAACGTTTTGTCGAAATGTTGATAAAAAAAAAAACTCCAACTGGCCGAAGAAATTTCTATGTTTACAATAATATATAAAAGCATATTTTCTATTTTATCCAAAGATTATCAATTTTGATATTTTGATACTCAGTAAATTGTTCTCGTTTTGCTTCTTTTATATAAACAAGGTTAATTTGATCAGATAAAAATTCTCCGTTTTATTTTATTTAATTTTCAACGAGATATTTTGCGGGAAGGTCAAGATCGCCACTGGCTCAGAATTCAATTTACATGTCAAAGCTAAGAGTTCCTTCCAAAAAGACGATGTTCCTAAGAAGACAAAGCCGCTCTTCACGCAGCAAGATAAGGACCCATTACTATTAGGAACAAACTTCTAGGACTCAAGGGAACCCTTGAAGCGGCTCACATCCATGTCAGTAGAAACAAGATCTACAAACTGTAGATTACATCCCTCATTTGGAAAGGAGATTTGTAAAATAGAATATTTATTATTTTATCTCCCTCATTCTCTACAGAGAATATATATATTTTTTAATATTTAGTTACTCGTCAAAAGAAATTTACCTTCTTGCGCCGCTCTTTTATTTTATATAAATAGTTTGAAATGTTTTTGTAGATAGAAATAAACTGATGTGTCACATTCGGAGGGTTGTCTTTCCTAATGTTCTAAGTGACTATATAGGAATAATTCAAAGCTTATTCTAGATGACCTAAATCAGAAATATTTACACTTAAAACATAAGGAAGCTGTAGATCGATGTACTATTCATCACCATGGTAAAATACTTTACAGGTGATAATAAAGAATGAGCCACAACACATTTTTGGCAAATTCAGACAGAAAGTTAACCTGTATACCATCATTTCGGGCTTTGTCTTTCATCCGTACACACACACACATATACAGTACATACACTCATGAAAATAAACTTAACGAAATTGTACCTTTTAACATGTATATATATTGTACGGTTTAGCATGTATAGACAATAACTCTGAAAATAACATAAGGACAAAGCCAGTTATGGATTAATTAATGTAAAACAATAAAGCGCCATCTATATGTAAGAAATGAAAGTATTTAAGCACGAATGTTCCTTTTTTCAAAAATAAAACATCTACTGTCTTTACTGCGATGAAAAAATATTGGGAGGGCTTGGCTCATCAGTGGTGAACCCTCCCAGCGGTTTCGTCAATTCAATCTAACATACCGCTTCTTAGATGAGCTATTATGCTGTATTTGGCGATTGTGCTTATATACGCTGCATTGAAGGGTGGAATATCAGAAATGGTATTCAGCCAAACCTTGGACATAAGCTTTTAGAACAGTGAATTACGTATAAACATTTGTATCGAGAAATGCTCTCCCGCAAACAACTGTCTGTGTTCTTATTTTTTTGCGGAAGAGCATCGCTCGATGAAAATATTTATACGTAATTCTACTGTCCTAAATGCTTATGTTCATAGTTTGGCTGAATACCATTTCTGATATTCCACCCTTCAGTTGAGGGTATATAAGCACAATCATCCAATACCGATAAGAGCACTAAAGAAGCGGTCTGGTAGATTAAATTGGCGAAACCGCTGGGAGGGTTTATCACTGATGAGCCAAGCCCTCCTAATATTTTTTAATCGCAGTAAGGACAGTAGATTTTTGTTTTGTGTGAAAAAGAAACATTCGTGCTTTTAAATAGTTTCATTTTTAAAATAAAGGTATACTGCTTTTTAAAAGACCATATTCATCTAAAATCTGCCTTTTTTATATATATTATTTGTTTTAAAATATTATTTTCTCTTTTTAACTTGCCATCGCGAGCGTATATAATAAATTAAAATATAATAAAATGGATTCCTTACCCCCTGGGGTAAAGATTTATGAAAGCACTCAATATGAAAAAGTGGTATTATATTCTATATGAATTCGAAGCCTAATACGAAAAATATATGAGGTGAACAAAGGTCTATATAACTTTATATAATTTTTTAGGATTCCCCACACACAGACAAAGGTACAATAGAAATACCAAAACAACAAACTATCTATATATATATATATTTATGTTGAATAAAACGATATATCCTAATCTCGAAGAAAACTATCAAATAGTTGTCAACAATGAATATAGAAAGTTATGAGAAAATGAATTGTGTTGAATATCGTTTTTGTCAACTTGGGTTTTCATTAAAGGTCTCAACACAATACCTCAGGTAGTCAATAACAGAAAACATTTCTTTTTGGTGAGTAATTTCATTTGTGTGCCGAGCCTATTCTTTCAGCCAATCAATAATTATTTCACAATAGAGAGACTTTCTGGGATATGTTGGCAAATAGAAAGTCCTTATTGGAACAATATCCCTCACTGTAGAATAAATAATAAAACACCTATACAATATTCCCATCTCTCGGTCGAATTTCTTTTCTAATTTTAAAATTTCATGTGAAAATGGTTTAAATATTTAACACTGATAAATATATGTCTTATAAAGACTACTTGAAGTGCGCCCTTACGGCAGTGATCTAGCGCTTCGCACAAAATTTCACATTTCCAATGTGAATGAAATACAGTAAACTCTCCTATAACGCGATTAATGTGTTCCGTGTTGTATGAAATCGCGTTATAGGAATTTGCGTTGTGCGAAATAAAACTTGTATAACGCGAATGTTGTTAGAGTAAATTGTTTTATTTTATAACGCGTTATACGAAAATTCGCGTTGTATAAATAAATTTGTCGCATTTTTTTATCGCGTTGTACGAAATCGCGTTGTAAAAACTCGCGTTTTGGAGATTCTACTGTATTGGGTACCTGCATTCCCAAACTCATTTTTAGATAAATACACGTGTTAAAAAATACATTTTTTTCACATATATTCTCAATAACATCTAAATAAAGGTAATCATAATTATGTTTAAGAAATTTGAACAATTTTTGACTGGTATGATTCTTTTTTCAAAATAAGTCAATTTTCTACTGCCCTTACTGCAATGATAAAATAATGGGAGGGCCTGGCTCATCAGTGGTGAACCCTCCCAGCGGTTTCGCCATTTTAATCTACCATACCTGCTGAAAGAGTACACTGATGAGCCACAACATCTCATTATTTTATCATTGCAGTAAGAAAGTAGAAAATTTATTTTTAAAAGAATCATACGCGACAAAAATAGTTCAAATTTCTTATAACAGATGGCGCGCTGAAGCCTCATAATTATGTTTACGTAGAAATCTACTCTTTCATCATTAATTATTCATACAGAGTATGCGCGTCTAAAGTCTTAATAATGCTTAATTGAATCTTTGACTTTAAAAAATCGAACAAATTAATATTGAGCATATTTAACTAAAAAGAGCATCTTTTAAAATATTTTAAATGATATATAATATGGAAACATGATTTTCCAAGATGCCGGAATGACCAGTTTTTTGGTCGTTGAGGTACAGCTTGCACCACGCTGATGAGGGCCAACAGCCCGAAACGCGTACGTGGTTAGCAAATCTTGATCAATCAAGAATGGGTAATTGGCCAATTCTGGAATAATTAAAAATCAACGAGAATAGTTGATATTTATTCCGATAGATGGCGCAAGCCATCAGCAACTTTCAGTTGCACTATAAGGAGATGCTTTTTTTATGATATATAATATGTTTTATATATAACGTCTAAAATTAAAATCGTTTATAAATCTGCATACAAGTTTTTATTGCCCTTTGTAAAAGTTGTAAGGTTCGTTTATTTTTATTTGTAAAAGTATGGGAAAACGTTGGAAAAACGTGAAAGTGGTTAATAAAAGTATAGGAAAATATATTTCTATAATAGAAATGCACTTCGCTGATTTGCAGCTTTTCAAAAAAGGAATCGTGTCAATAAAAGACAAGGAACCGGATCTGTGTATGCTAAAAACAAGAAACTGCTAGAAGATTGTGTAAGAGAGATCGAAGAGGTTGTTCTGTGAGTTGCACAGGAAGTGGACATCAACAAAGACAGTGATAATGCAATTTTAATAGAAAAATTATGAAAATGCAAACTTTCTTCATATCAACAATCATGTCAAGTATTTTTACCATCAATCAGAAGAAATTAAAAGTTCTGTAGTGAAGAACAATTCGAGAGGAATCCATCATTTTATAAAAGAAAGCGACAGGATAAGAAACTTTTGTGTACGTCTATAATACTAAACAAGAATACAGATTAAGGAAAACGGAGTTAGAAGAAATCTCCAATATAAAAGTTACAAGAATGTGAACATTTTCGAGGTCGATTAATTATTATTATTATTATTTTATTTTTTAGTGTCAACTATATATTAACATATATTTAATGTCAAAAGAGATTAGAAATTAAGGAGCAGGTAGAAGGGTGGTCTAAACTGTTGGTTTTTGACCCGGTATCGAATCCCGCATTGGGAACGTTTTTCTGATTAAAATAAAAATGCTCCAATGGCCCCCGATTCTTACAAAAATCCAACCCCACCAGCGAGTGCAAGTAACCAAACAAGGCTTTGGCACATTTTTAAGTACAAATTCGAACTGCTTTTAACATGTGTAGACATGTGGTGCACTTACAGTGAAAGCAGACGCCAACTTCTAACCACCATGATTATCATGGCCTGTATCACGTGTACTAGCGATAAACAAACAAAAAAAAAGGATATTATAAAAAGAGGAAAAAATAATCAGCGGATGAATTATTAAATATCTAAATATATGTTTTATTGTTTTGTGATTCAAGAAAGGCCCTGGGTCGTTTCCCGAAAATAAAATAATCTCAACGTTCTGTTTATATTTTCCGATAAATGGCAGCATGCCATCATCGACCTTCTGTTGGACAATCAGGAGATGCTCATACATCACGCTACGATTCTGATCTCTTCCTCTAATAATTTCAGTTATATATATAAAGGACATCTCTCTTGCCTCCCCCCTTACCCACCAATCGTCAAAAGAGACGCAAAAAACTCTACGCTATCGATAGACGGTCTTTGAAAACTAGCATACTCGGTGACAAAGCCTTATGATAAGCTTTTGAAATTTCAGAACGCTAACCTGAAGAATATGATCTTCGTCTATAGCCCTCGTCAGTCCAGCACGGTGTTAATTTCATGAGATTTACAAAGTGTTCATGAATTAACACAAAGCAATAACGCGCCATCTATATATATAAAATAAAAGGATTTAAAAGCGCGAATGTTTCTTTTATACATAAAACGAACTTCTACTGTCCTTACTGCGATGAAAAAATATATTGGGAGGGCTTGACTCATCATTGGTGAACCCTCCCAGCGGTTTCGCCAATTTAATCCACCAGACCACTTCTCAGAGCTCCAATACTGTATTGGATCATTCTGCTTTTATATGCTACACTGAAGGATGGAATCTTAGAAATGGTTTTCAAGTAAACTATGGACATAAGCTTATAGGACAGTAGAATTACATTCAAATATTTGCTTCGAGCTATTGTTCGCAATAGTCATTTTGTATATATTCTGACAGATATATAGACTATATTTTATAGATCATTTTTCTACTGGAATGTTTAGATCTCTCTCTAAAATGCCACACAACTAAGGCGAATCGTATATTATAGTGAGAATTACAGTTGTGTTTATATATGTGTAGACATGTGGTGCACTTACAGTGAAAGCAGTCGCCAACTTATAACCACCATGATTATCATGGCCTGTATCACGTGTACTAGCGATAAACAAACAAAAAAAGGATATTACAAATAGAGGAAAAATAATCAGCGGATGAATTATTGAATATATAAATATTTTTATATAGAGTTTTTGCGTCTCTCTCTCTCTCTCTCTTTTGACGATTGGTGGGAAAGGGGGGAGGCAAGAGAGATGTCCTTTATATATATATAACTGAAGTTATTAGAAGAAGAGATCAGGATCGTAGCGTGATGTATGAGCATCTCCTGATTGTCCAACAGAAGGTCGATGATGGCATGCTGCCATTTATCGGGAAAATATAAACAGAACGTTAAGATTTGAGGAAAATACAAGAGAATGACCGCTATCACCTTGAGGATAATGAATCTGGGGCATGTTGATGAGACTGACGGTATAAACACATGCTAGCATCCTGCCACAATCTCATCCCCATCTTCCGGAGTGGCATGTTTGGATCGTCAATGTTTGCTGCCCAAACGCTCCGTCATCTATCGCCTTATTAACCCACAGGCTCTTTTATTAGCCGCGAGGCCTTTTGAAACTTTCTCCTCCCGGTCTCTGTTTACAAACAGACTCCTCGGCTGCGCAAATATTTTGCACTCTGTTGCCAATCTTCTGTTAGTTTTCTGGGTCTCCTGTCACTCACTGAAGTGGAAAATAAGCAGTGTTTGAACTCGTTTGAAATTAAAATTTTAAATTTACTTTTTAATATACTTTATGATTTTTTGCTTGAATAAACTCTCTCTCAGGCATCATGTAAATGTATAATCGAACATGAGTAAACATGATTTGGACACACCTACACTCATGGACAAAACTTAAAGAAGTGAAAATCTTTAATATCGCCGGTTGTCTGTTTTATATATATATATATTGTTACATCATGATTAATGGCGTATTTCTTATATTATTTTTAATATATTTGAAATTTAAATTATATATTTATTTATTTTTATATAAAATATTCTATGATATTTATTTAAAACAGATT
The DNA here is from genome assembly GCA_030710605.1 of Cordylochernes scorpioides. Taxonomy (NCBI): domain Eukaryota; kingdom Metazoa; phylum Arthropoda; class Arachnida; order Pseudoscorpiones; family Chernetidae; genus Cordylochernes; species Cordylochernes scorpioides. Next base: position 172,576,293 of record CP092886.1, read on the forward strand.
AGATTATCATCATTTGTATTTAGGTACACGTGTGACTTCACTGCTCTCTTTGATGTGAGAAAATAAATAAATCATTCTGGAGGTTACTAAAAGTAGACTTATCTCATTATTCCCTTATATAAACTTGTAGGATGGTTGAAACACGCTCTGGTAAGATGCAAGACCCAGCACAGGAGAGAATCATGCCTGAAGAGTCTGCCAA
>CP092886.1:172576594-172601644 GCA_030710605.1 Cordylochernes scorpioides
TAGAGTGGCCGCTATAGACAGGGTGGTCTGTATAGACAGGTGGATGTATCACACAGCTGATAACAGGGTTGTCTAGAGTGGCCGCTATAGACAGGTGTATGTATCACACAGCTGATAACAGGGTTATCTGGAATGGCCGCTATATACAGGGTGGTCTGTATAGACAGGTGGATGTATCACACAGCTGATAACAGGGTTGTCTAGAGTGGTCGCTATAGGCAGGGTGGTCAGTGGTCGCTATAGACAGGGTGGTCTGTATAGACAGGTGGATGTATCACACTGCTGATAACAGGGTTGTCTGGAATGGCCGCTTTAGACAGGTGTATGTATCACACAGCTGATAACAGGGTTATCTGGAATGGCCGCTATATACAGGGTGGTCTGTATAGACAGGTGGATGTATCACACAGCTGATAACAGGGTTGCCTAGAGTGGCCGCTATAGACAGGGTGGTCTGTATAGACAGGTGGATGTATCACACAGCTGATAACAGGGTTGTCTAGAGTGGCCGCTATAGACAGGTGTATGTATCACACAGCTGATAACAGGGTTATCTGGAATGGCCGCTATATACAGGGTGGTCTGTATAGACAGGTGGATGTATCACACAGCTGATAACAGGGTTGTCTAGAGTGGTCGCTATAGGCAGGGTGGTCAGTGGTCGCTATAGACAGGGTGGTCTGTATAGACAGGTGGATGTATCACACTGCTGATAACAGGGTTGTCTGGAATGGCCGCTTTAGACAGGTGTATGTATCACACAGCTGATAACAGGGTTGTCTAGAGGGGGGCAGGGAGGACACGTGTTCGCCGGCAGCCAATGAGCGCGCATTCTATCCGTGAGCTTCAGAATAAGGCAATTATATAAGTAGATGCTACTGTTAAGAATAATCGTTGCTGTGTAGACTGTTTCATCGGTTTTAGAGTAAACAATTTGTGAGTCATTATTGAATATCACATCATTCCCTAACATATAAGGCTCTTGAATAAATAATATGTCAGGAGGGTTGGACAGAACGGAGGCTCGAAGTTCATCTAATGCTATAGCACTTTTCCTTATATTTTGTTGAATACATTTTATTCCTTTTTAGTTGCCTTCATTGGTTTCTTTCTCCCTCCTTCATCCTGTTTCCTCCTTTTACAGAAGTGATGGAGTATCTATTCCTTTAGATTCGTTTATTTAGAATTATTGTTGCCTAATTTATCTTGTTTCCTTTAGCTGTTAAAGTTGAATGCTCGTCTCCGCCAAAAATGATAACATTGTTTACTGTATAAGCCTCCTGAATAAATAATATGTCTGGTAGGTCGTTAGCTATCTGAGCCAGGAGCTCATTTGTTGCGTTTATGCTTTTTCTTAGATTTTGTTGCACACACTTAAACAACGGAACTTGCATTTGATCCTGTTTGACTTGTAATAGTTACTTGATTGTTCAGTTGGGAAATAACTTGTTCTTTCGATTATTCTGTCTATTTGTGTTTTATACATAGGACATTCCTCTGAGTTTGCTCTGTGTGATGAGGGCCTGTTTCTATACTTAGGATGTTGGGAACAATTGAAACATTTGGGAATTCCCGAGCAATCATGAACTCCCTGAACTCCACATGTCCTACATATTGGGGTGTTAGGGCATTCTGCCGTTTTGTGGGTGGGGTTAAATTTCAGACATTTCTGGCATTATTTCACCAGAAACCGATCTACAACAACGCATCGTTCACAGTCAGTGTAGATTTTATTGTTTAATTTCTTAATGGTTTGATAAACTCTAGGAGAAACTCGTAAAACTATGTTGTGGGTAGAGGTGTTAGATTTAGTGCAGAATAGCACTTTACTTTCGCTTTTCATATCCTTTAGTTCGTCGTTCATCTGACAGATTGTTTCTTCGAAGGAATTTACCTCGGTGATTTTAATAACGTTTTTAACCATTATAGTAGGATCTATTTTGGTCGGAATGAATGTTTTGCATAGATTTGTAAGTTGGGTTGATTTGCATAATTCCTCTTTTAGGAAACTAGATTCTTTCTCGTCCGAAGTTTTTATAATAATTGATTTTCGTGTATTTATAATTTTATTGACTCGGACCCTTCTATTTTCCCCTCTTAATACTCTGATCCTATCAGCAATAGCGTGGTGTACATCTGTAATGTTTCCTTCATTGAAAGGCTGCGCTATAATTACAAATTCTTTATCACTACTTTGTTTGTTATACATAGTTTCTCTCGCTGTTTGGGATTTCAAAACCTCTGAAAAGGAGGGTCTCAAGGTCTTGAGTTCTCCCTTGAATTTGTCCAGTTTCTGATCAAGGACATCAGACACTTGAACAGAAAGTTGATCCACAAAGTCCCGATTATTGATATCTCCCAAGGCCGTAATGCCTTCTTTTGTCTGCTTTACCATTGTAGATAGAAATGAAAGATAATTTTTTGTTAGGTTTTTCTGGTTTTGTTTGACTTTATTGTCAAAATATTCATAGATTTCATCTAATTTAGCAGTTAGTGTTCTTATCAGTAAATCCATTTGCAATTTTTACTTATTTCAGTATACGTCTAGTCAAACCTTATCCTATGAACTTTTCAGGAAAAACAAAAGGAATTTTAACATTATATCAATGAAAAACAAAATATTTACCGGAGCTATTTGACAATCCATCCGTTGTAGCGCCGATATTATTTACGCAAGTTTCTTGGTTTTTCAAGAATCCACTGGGACTATAAAAATCTTCTTTGGTCGCAGTGGTACAGCCTTCTCCACGCTGACGAGGGCCAAAAGCGCGAAACGCGTTCGTGGATGGCTTTTCTTGATTTATCAAGAAATTGGGTTGGCCAAATATCAGGGAACAGGCTAAATCAATGTTTAGTTGATTTCTGTTTCACTAGATGGCGCTTTGCCTTCTGTAAAGCACATGTGCCCCTGGTCAGGATATGCCATTTTTAATATATATATATATCAAATCGAAACTATTATAGACACGTATGATTCTTTTTAAAAATAAATAATTTCTACTATCCTTACAGAAATGAAAAAAATAATGGGAGGGCCTGACTCATCAGTGGTGAACCCTCCCAGCGGCTTCGCCAGTTTAAATTGTTTATTTTTAACCCTCCCATTAATTTTTCCATTGCAGTAAGGACAGTAGAAATTGTTTATTTTTAAAAAGAATCATACGCGTCTATAATAGTTTCGAATTTTAATAACATATGGCGGGTTAATGCATCATAATATATATATATATATATATATATATATATATATATATATGATAATTTAAACCAATAACCCTATATTATGTAATTTATAACAAGATTGTCATGTTGTATATAGAACTAATTATAAACTATAACTAATTATATGCATAATTGACATGTCTCCTTGCATCACCAAATGTAATGTACTGAGGATGAATAAATAAAAATATATAATAGATTAAAAGCTGAGTTAAGAGCCAGAGAGAGAATCACAAAGTAACTTCTAAAGATAGATGGAAGCCAACAGACTGGTGCCAGTGTCGATTTACGGACACGTGCAGAAAGGCAATACTTCCTGGTCCCCTTCCTGGTCCAAAGTGGTATAAATAAGACCGGCCTTAGCAACAGAGTTAGTCAGTTCCAGTCAGTTCCGGTCAGCGTCACCCCTTATCGCCGGTTGTCACCAACTCATCGACCATGTAAAACAGTAAGAAACCTTCTCGATCTCCATCTTTGCTCTTGGCTCAACTTTTTATCTATTCAAGGAACTTTCTTTCAACTGTGTCGCTTCGTTTTGTGTGTGTGGACATTCCCAGCTTTTCCACTCTGCCTCGACCACGACTGCCTGTACTTTGTGAGAACTGTTAAAGGTCCTACAAGGTGCAGAGAGGCACTGGAAAACTCTCCACCCCCTGACTGTCCCTCTCGGTTACTACAGGTTTGACCCTCGGTTGCCACAACTTATAGCGAGAGTCGACGAGGTTCTACAAGAGTCAACCAGAGCTTCAACGCATTATTACAGAGAGTCGACAGGATCTCAACCTATTATTACAGATAGTCGACAGGATCTCAACACAATATTACAGATAGTCGACAGGATCTCAACACATTATTACATATATATATATATATATATATATATATTATATAATCTAAAATACAATTATTTTATTTTTTTTTAAACATTTTATTTTCATTCATTGACTGTTTTACATATTTGACCATAGATTCAAAAAACATACCACTTTAATTATTATTGTTGTAAATATGTATAGTTAACCCTACCTTTTCTAATTAAAATCACGATTATAGAATTCATTATATAAATTCTATATTCCTGTGATAAATAATTTTATGTGTGAATTGCTTCAAGTGATTCAAAATAAAATCTACTTGAAAGGTAAATAATTATCGTTACTTTTTCACGACTGCACCTCTTTTCAACAATTAAACACACATAAATATTATGTGTACCTTCGAAAAATGCAATAAAACAATGCATTTTGGCTCATCATTCCACACAGCACAGAACGTAAAGGTGATGATGAATAAGGTGCCACAACACCAGTTTTGGAAAATTCAGACAAACACCAAGCTGTATATCTGTACCGAGTTGATAAAACAAAAGACATTTTTAACAGGAGAGGTGCCTCTTTTAGTACACGGACACCACTTCCCTTTTTACGTTATATTAATATATATTTATTTATTTTTCAATATACTTATAGTGTCATATAATGATAACGGTCTTAGGGAAGGGAATGACCTTAGAGAACCAAGTTTATTTATAAATATATTTTGTGGTCTAATATATGAAAAATTTACATTGTGAGACTAATATAAAATATATTGTGAGTCCAATATAATATATATATATTGAGGTCTAATATAAAATATATTGTGAGTCCAATATAATATATATATTGTGGTCTAATATATGTCAACTTTATATTGTGAGCCTAATATAAAATATTTATTGTGAGTCCAATATAATATATATATATATATTGTGGTCTAATATATGTCAATTTTATATTGTGGTCTAATATATGTCAACTTTATATTGTGGTCTAATATAAAATATATTGTGAGTCCAATATAATATATATATTGTGGTCTAATATATGTCAACTTTATATTGTGAGCCTAATATAAAATATTTATTGTGAGTCCAATATAATATATATATATATTGTGGTCTAATATATGTCAATTTTATATTGTGGTCTAATATATGTCAACTTTATATTGTGGTCTAATATAAAATAATATATTGTGAGTCCAATATAATATATATATTGTGGTCTAATATATGTCAACTTTATATTGTGAGCCTAATATAAAATATTTATTGTGAGTCCAATATAATATATATATGTTGTGATCTAATATAAAAAATAAAATATATGGCCCACAACATAAAAAATATATTGTAATCAATTATAAAAAGTAAATCTCACAACGCTATATCCCCAAAAGGCTTCCAATAATTAAAAATAAACGCGCCATTTATTTTTGTAGTACATACATTGATCGGTATTCTCTTTTATTTGACATCTATAGAAATAGTTTAATTTATTCATTTTTAGTTTTCATGAATATTTTCACTTCCTATTTTAATCATTGGTGTCTTATATATTACTACTTTAGAAAACTCTTTATTTTAGTTATATATATATATTATATTATCTAAAAACTCAAATATTTCTATATTTTTAAAAATATTTATTTTATTTTTAATCATTGATATTTCTACTTTTGGTTATCATCGTTTTTAGAATGACTTTCAGTTTTGTTGTAAATATGCGTAGTTAACATATCTATCTTTTTTAAATCACTAATATAGATTAACTTATAAATTCTATATAATGAGAAAATAACTAATATGTAATATTTACTCAAGTAATTGAAAATAAAAGCAACTTGATGGTAAATAATTATCTTTTTTTATCACGACTGCACCTTCAACCCTTTATCTTATCGATCCTTTGTCTTATCAACCCTTTATCTAACAACAAACAAATTATTCATAACATATATATATAGAATACTTTATATATAAATATATTGTATTGAAACTTTGTACATTCAGAAAATGTCAAGATGCATAATTATTGAAATAATTTTTGAAATATTTTGATATCGTCTCTTATCAATTTCATGGCAAAATATTGTAATATTTTATGATAAATTCAGTATATAATTTATAAATAGTTCGAGTTAATGCCTAATTAAATTCCTTTTTGTGATTTTTTTATTCATTATATTTATTGTTTTGAATTTTGGAGTATCTGTCTAAACAATTCTCTTCTATAAAACCAAGGTCGTCTCTCCCGTCAAAATAAACGTCGAAATTAGACGCCAATTTTTGACGGAAGACGCAACCTTAGTTTTTATAGATCAATTTCTTCCTGACAAAATTTCCATCAAAATAATTCTTGTTTAAGCATTTAAAAAGCATCGCCTATTTTAGTCTTCTGAATTGCAGACAGTCAATAAATGGTGTATCTTTTTTTGTTGAGAGAGATGACCTTTGTCTTTTGGTTTTAAATTCTAAACGGCAAATTTCCATTTATATTTTAGTCATAGAATTGACTTAGCAAATATACTGGCTTAACAGTTCCATGAAATCGTCCTGGATCACATGAAACAAAGCCCTCCATTGACTAACGAGGGCCATAGTATGAAACCATGGCCTCCAGATAGGTGTTCTTAATTTGCCGAAACTTTTATTGTATCTTTGTCACCGAGTCGAGATATCTGAGACCGTTAATAGATGGCGTATATACACTGGTCCGCAAAATTAAAGGAACAACATATTCTTTTCATTTATCTCAGATTTTATTGAACATTTATCAATGAAATTCTATACACAAATTTATTATTCCATTATTGATTAGAATACCCGAAATAAAAATTTTCTAACACGTATTTTATGCAAATTAGCCAGTCAAGCAATGATCATCTTGCAGTTGTTAATATGGGGTGTGATCGCCTTTAACTGATAGACAGGCTCTACATCGGTGACCCATACTAAGAATTAGGGAGTTTATCAGCTCCTGTAGAATCAACGCCCACTCTTGTGTTAAGGCTGTTTCTAGCTCATGAGTGTTTCTAGGAGGGGGTTGGAGGGATGAGATCCGCCGTCCTAGGTTGTTCCATACATGCTCAATGGGATTTAGGTATTGGGATCGAGCTGGCCAATTCATCCGAGTAATTGCATGGTTTTGGAGAAAAGTGTCGACCACACCAGCCCTATGTGGACGGGCATTATCATCCATTTGAAGAAAGTTTTCTCCCATTTCCAATGCTTGAGGCATCACATATGCTGCCAAGATCTCGTCCCGATACCTCTGTCCATTCAGGGTTCCTTGCCGAAAAATATGGAGTGCTGTGCGACCGCCCAAGAAGATTCCAGGCCAGACCATAAAACCTTGGCTTCTGTAGGGATCCCTTTCAACCATATTCCGGGGATTAATTCTGGTTCCTACCTCTCTCCAGACAAAGACACGACGAGAATCGCTGTTTAGAGAGATTCTGGACTCATCAGTGAACATTACACGCCTCCATTCATTTGGATACCAGGCGACATGTTGTCTGCACCAAAGTTACCTTGCTCTCTTTTGAGGTGGTGTCAATGACACACAAATTATGGGTCGTCGAGCATAGAGGTCCTTCTTGTGAAGCCTTCTGCGTATTGTATCAGTTGATACTAAGACTCCTGTAGCTGCATTGAGGTCACTTCGTAGTTGCGATGCTGTCATTCTTCTATTGCGACGCACAAGGAGTTTCAAATAACGATCTTGATTTAACGTTGTGACCCTTGGCCGTCCTTGTCCGGGTGTTTTGGCAACATTAGCTGTCGTTTGAATTTTTTTCCAAAGCCTTGAGACAACGTTTCTTGTCACTCCAAGCCATCTTGCTACTTCTGCCTATGATTGGCCTGTTTCCATCCTTCCAATAGCTTGCCATTTTTTGTTGTGATAAATGTTGCCTAAAAGCCATGAAAACTTTAAAAAACAAAAAGGTTCAATAAAAATCTAGTGGAGCGTAAAATTAGGACGCTTTGAGAAGACTCAGGCACGTGCTGGAGGCGGAGTCACCGTAGACGGTGGTATTTTGCATATTGGGAACAACTTTATTTGTTTTTCTGTTTTACATACTCTACAAATTCATGGAAGCTTTTGAATATACCAAAACTTGATATATATCCCTTAATATAACTTTTCTTTTTCTTTAACATGTGTTGTTCCTTCAATTTTTCGGACCAGTGTATTTTACGTCTATTTTTGACAAAACAGATTTTTGTGTCAATTTCCTTTTAGGAAAAAATATAATCATATATTATTGTTTAATTTCTCTTTAATTTTACAAAAATATATTTTGTTTAAAAACGAACGATAATTATGCATCAATTCAAAATTCTTATTATTTGGTAGTTTGAAACTTTAGTGTTATCCTATTTTCATGGATCTCCATTTTAAATTATATATTTTAAAATATATAATGTGGAGAGAAAGAGAGGTGTCTCCCTTCTAACAAAAAATGCTAATTGAAAAGATCAACCTTCTTCATTATGTATAAGAGCACTTTTATGCGACACTTATATTAAAGACATATATTTTCCATTTGCATCAAAATCTTTCATTGCATCATTAAAGAAAATATTTTTGAGATTTCGGAGATTCTCCGAATATATTATGGACTGTGGCAAAATGTCTTTATTGGTCATGAATAGCATTCTGCCACACTGTTACAATATTGCCACGTGTAAAATTAGGCAAGACAAAAGCTTCAGAATGAGACAACAATTTATCAGGCAAGAACAAACTACGAGTGATAAACAAAAGATAAGCAAAAGAGGGAAGTGTACAAAGTATATCAAAATATAAACATAAAAAAATAATACTCTGCTAATAAAATAATAAATACTTTGTTACAATATATTCTGGCTGAATTCTGTCGATTTCATGACATCTCCAGTAGGACGCCATGAAGGCGAAGACGTACAGATGAGGTTTATAGACCGAAGCCATGATAATAAGTTTGCCTTTTGTCATATTTTCTAAATATTATGCCGTGGCTTTTCTTTTAATCTAAATTTGTGAGAACAGCATTGATTTGATCTAATAATTAAATCCATTTTAAAGCATTTATTGAAGGGGGTAGATATCTTTATTGCACATGAATAGCATTCTCTCTAATTTTTACATATTTCTATAAAAGCCACACACACATTCACGATATTATAATAATAAAAAAGGACTTATCGTAAATATTGAGGCTACCTGGCCGGCATTCATATTTCTTGAAAATAAAGATACTAAAGTTGTTTAATTTTTGTTTGCTCCTGACGAGGACAAAAGATTTTTGTCGAAACGTCGAGGTTAATAAAAAGATTTACTGGCCGAAGTATCTTTATTTTCAAGAAAAAAAAAGACTTGTAATTAAAAGAATTAATTATAATTACTTCATGTATACAGATAGATATGAGAATGTGTGAAAGTGGACGGTAACAAGAGGTTTACATCAATCATATTGAGAGGCATGTGCGACATCAATTAAGCTCGTAGCAAGCTTCACGAAGGAAAACACTTCTGTGGCCATTCCAGTGGCCATCCAATCCTGCTGATATTAAAATTGTGGGAAAGTCCGCCGCCACGGGGGGCAGAACTTAATAAGTTTCAGTGGATTGTTTGCCTTTCTAGCTCTCACACATTGCCTTGAAGCCTCTAGCAAAATTGATAATACACCTTTTCCAAACTTCTAATGTTAAATATTTTCGAGACTTTATTTTGTGTTGACAGCAATGTGCGTTATAAAAATAAATAGAATATTTGCGCAAGCTTCATTTTTACTGTTAAAATGACAAGATTTCAAGTGCCCTCTCTTCATCAGGCCAATATAATCCATAAATTCTAAAACACAGAGTTTTTTCAATTATATTATTTACAAATTTAACTTTACATATAATATTATATAATACTTTTTTAGAGATACAAAATGCTAAAGTAAGTTATTAAAAAGTTTATAATTTTTTCTTTTTCTAATAGACCGCAATCCATAATCGAATTTTAAATTAAGAGAAAATATTGTAGCGTAGAAATCAAGCCTTGAAATATCCTAAGATGTCAAAGTATTTATTGATGACGTCACAGCGACGAGTCGACAATTATTAACAGGTCAGCCCCCAAAACTATTTACAGCTAGAGAATCTTAAGCAAGTAAGCAAAGAAATATTTTAAGATGATTTCACAAAAACAGATTAATATATATTTTTATAATCTGTTGAATATATTTTCATTGAATAATATTAAATTAAATAATAAAATATTTCTTCGCCACATAGCCTCCTCCTATAAAGAGCATCGACCCGATGCTCAGAAGAAGACTTACATCCTCAGTCTCAAGGCTCGAGAACGGGTGATAGGGCCTGAGACCTCTTCGCGGGTCTGTGGTTGTTGTGTTCGTTCAGTGGGGATGTCTTATTTCAGTTGAGATAACTTCTTCCTGAGGGCTTGGCAGGTCTATATTTACGTTATTGTAGTTTTTATTTCCACTGTGGTCGGCAAGGGAGGATTTTATAAATTTGCGGCCTTACCTCCCATATGGGCTATCATCTAGTTTTAATGGCGGGGCGTCCAGCTAGATCTTCTAGCATGTGAGAAATGTTGTCTGTTTCGACCGGGATATGAGGTAGGGCTTCGGTAGCGAGTGAAATTTTTCCTCGATGATTCGTCATTGGGGTCCTGAGATTCGGCTCGAAAGTTGTAGAATACCATTGCGTCTTGCTTTCTTTGGAAATATTCTTTTCTCCTTTCCTCATTGTGTCTCTTCCTGTCGCGGCAATAGCGGACGACGTGACCTGGGCGTCCGCAGTAGAAACAGATTGGCTTTCCCTCAGTTGTCCGCCATTCATTGGTGTCACATCTTCTTCCTTGCTTTCGGTAATGAGGTTCAGGATGCGGTCGTATCGTTTGGGCCTCGTATCTAGTATTTGATTCCGGTCTGGATGCTTGAGGGGGATTTATTGTAGGTTTTGATCTAGGTGCCAAGGTCTTTACAATCTCTTCCCTCACTAAATCTTCAATGACAGCGATTTTAGGCTCCTCATGAGGAGAGTCCAATGCTTGCTGTATCTCTTCACGAACAATTTTTCGGATCAGCGATGACAGATCTTCTCTGTCATCCTGGTCACAGAGAGAGGCTACATTTGGTAGGCGCTCGTACTTGGTTGGAGTGACTCGCCTACAACGGAGCGCTTCGACACGGCGACATTCTGTAATGAATTGCTTGGTGCTATGTACATCCCTCGGTAGGAGTGCTTGATAAAGCTCCTCAGCTATCCCCTTCATGAGGTGGGAGATTTTATCTTCCTCGCTCATTTGAAGATCAGCCTCAGGACATCCTGGATGTAAAATTCGGTACTTTCGCCTTTTAATTGTGCCCGCGTTTTAAGTTTCTTCTCCGCTTGCAATTTTGAATTTTCTTTTTTTCCGAACACATTCTCTAATTGAGATGTGAATTCCTTCCAAGTCTGTATGCTTTCTTCGTTGTTCTCAAACCATTTGAGAGCAGTTCCAGACAGATAAAAATAAACTTTAGTAAGACAAAGGGTTTCGTCCCAATGGTTGTACTTTGCCACACGTGCATACCCTTTTAACCATTTTTGGAGATCTTCACCATCCTCCCTGGAGAAAATGGAAGGGTTCCTTGGCAGATGTTGAACAACGTAGTTGCTTACCTGAGTAACTTCCTTCTTTACATTCATAGAAGTTTCTTCTGGTTCAACAGAATCAATTTTTCTTTTATTTCTTAATGGGTATCGGTCCAGTCTCTCCACCAGTTGTAGCGTAGAAATCAAGCCTTGAAATATCCTAAGATGTCAAAGTATTTATTGATGACGTCACAGCGACGAGTCGACAATTATTAACAGGTCAGCCCCCAAAACTATTTACAGCTAGAGAATCTTAAGCAAGTAAGCAAAGAAATATTTTAAGATGATTTCACAAAAACAGATTAATATATATTTTTATAATCTGTTGAATATATTTTCATTGAATAATATTAAATTAAATATTAAAATATTTCTTCGCCACAATATATATTGGTAAATAAATTATTAATATTTATAAGAGGACGTAACCCTTTTTTATTTTAAAAGTTTCAAAGTCTTGGGAGAGAGAGATTTTTTTTTTTTTTTTTGCAATTTGTTGAAATCAGCAATTCTGGAAAAGAAGTGTTTGTGCTTTTTTCAATCCAATCCAATATATGCCTTTTATTATATATAACATTGAATTTTTCTGGAGGATAGTTTCATATACAGAAAGGATAACCTTTCCCGCAAAAACCGATTTTTAAAATGCACTTTTGTTCATTATTCTCCAGTATAGAATGTGATGGTGGTGATAGAGAAAGTATCACAATATCAGTTTTTACCCTAAATACGCCCCTTTACTGATGAGAGCCATAGCCCGAAACCATGGTATACAATTTGGCTTTTGTTTGAATTTGCCAAAACTTGCATTCTTCAGCACCACCATAATGTTCTATACTGGGTGATAAACTAAAATATCAATTGAAAAAGCCCTGTAAGATTTATATATGAATAAAACAAAGCATCAAGGGCTGCGTTTCTTTATTAAAACAAATATATTCGAGCTTTCGGGCACATACGCCCTTCTACAGGAATTAATAAACAATAATCCAACTAGTTTGAAATAATATTTATATTTAAATTTAACGTGCATATCCACGATACACGTGCATTTCAATTTGCAAGGTATCCCATCAGCCATGTGATATCTTATACTGTGAATGAATTATTTTTATCTTATTTTATTTAAGTCTATTGAATTATATGCTTCTGGTAAATCAATTCTGCGATTTATACTGTTATATTGTTTGGACACTATTGCTTCAATTATTAATCTTTGAAATTTATTATTAATATTGTTATAATGTACTTTAGGTTCATTTAAGTTAAATGTGTGTCCTGTTGAATTGGAGTGCTGTACTATTAATGATAATGGGTCATTTCTGTTTATGTTTCTTCTGTGTTCAATGATTCTATTATGCAATTTTCTTCCCGTTTCTCCTACATATTTGGCATTACAATTATTACATTCTATAGAATAAATTACCTCTTTTCTGCTTGATATATATTCAGTTTGCCTGTTTTTTGTAATCGGGTTTCTTAAGATATCTGATAAGTTGGGAGAGTTGCTATAAAAGGTTTTTATTCCATATTTATCTAGTGTTCTAGAAATGTGGATGGAATTCGGGGAATATGGGATGTAACAATTCTGCCTATATATTTTAGTTTTTTGTGCTGACATGTTAGATGTGACCTGTGCCTGATAGAAATGTTTTAAAATAAATGTTTTGGGATAACCAGCTGATGTCAAATTATTGATAACGGTTTGCCCCATTAGTCATAAAATTAACACAGTAAAAACATTAACTAAAAGAATTTATACTCATTGTTCTTTAAATCAATACAAAACGCAAGAAACGCAAACCGTTATCAATAATTTGACATCAGCTGGTTATCCCAAAACATTTATTTTAAAACATTTCTATCAGGCACAGGTCACATCTAACATGTCAGCACAAAAAACTAAAATATATAGGCAGAATTGTTACATCCCATATTCCCCGAAATCCATCCACATTTCTAGAACACTAGATAAATATGGAATAAAAACCTTTTATAGCAACTCTCCCAACTTATCAGATATCTTAAGAAACCCGATTACAAAAAACAGGCAAACTGAATATATATCAAGCAGAAAAGAGGTAATTTATTCTATAGAATGTAATAATTGTAATGCCAAATATGTAGGAGAAACGGGAAGAAAATTGCATAATAGAATCATTGAACACAGAAGAAACATAAACAGAAATGACCCATTATCATTAATAGTACAGCACTCCAATTCAACAGGACACACATTTAACTTAAATGAACCTAAAGTACATTATAACAATATTAATAATAAATTTCAAAGATTAATAATTGAAGCAATAGTGTCCAAACAATATAACAGTATAAATCGCAGAATTGATTTACCAGAAGCATATAATTCAATAGACTTAAATAAAATAAGATAAAAATAATTCATTCACAGTATAAGATATCACATGGCTGATGGGATACCTTGCAAATTGAAATGCACGTGTATCGTGGATATGCACGTTAAATTTAAATATAAATATTATTTCAAACTAGTTGGATTATTGTTTATTAATTCCTGTAGAAGGGCGTATGTGCCCGAAAGCTCGAATATATTTGTTTTAATAAAGAAACGCAGCCCTTGATGCTTTGTTTTATTCATATATAAACTAAAATATATTGTTTTAATGCATTTTAAGGGGGATTCCTGTTCCAAAGTAACTTTATTAGGTACCGCTTAAAAATAGAAACCTAGCTTATGTTATTTACAATGAAAAATATGAACATGTTCTTTACAAAAAAAAAAGTGTACAATACGGGATTCGATCCCGGTTCATGGCTGTCGGAAACCGACGGTTTATACTGCCGGCCACCGAATCTATTTCCAAAAAAAAGTAGCCAAGGTGGGATTCGATCTCGGGTCATCATTGCCGAAAATCAGCGGTTTATACCATTCCTTCATCGAACTCTCTTTAATGGGAGAGGTGCCTCTTTAGTATATATATACATTAAAAATAAAAAGAGCATATTCTGACCAGGATCACATGTGTTTTTATATGGCAAAGCGCCATCTAGGGGAATAGAAATCAACTAAACATTGATTTAGTCTGTTCCCTGATATTTGGCCAACCCAATTTCTTGATAAATCATGAAAAGCCATCCACGAACGTTATATATATAACTTTAAATTGCGGGAGGATGGTATTTATGTACCAAAGTTGGCACTTCCCACTTTAAAAACAAACGTAAAGCTGGTGATAAAGAATGAGTCACGAAACTAGTGTTTGAACACAATTTCATCACCACTATTAAGTTCTATAATGGTGTAATAAACCAAATACATTGTTTTAATACGTTTTTAAAGGAAAAAGGTGCCACTTTTGGTGCATAATTGTGCGTAACCCGGAATTCTGGAGCGTACAGAAAAATTATTTTTTAAAATTGAGAAATCCATATTTCAAATCATTTTTTAAAATTCTTATCTTGGATCAAATGATTTTTCCAATATTTCGTGTGTGGCTACACGCCAAAATTCTTCGAGAAACAAGACTTTTTATGATAGCGAGCCTCTCCAAACAGTATTTTTTCCTCTATGAAGTTTGCCATGTATAGCCATAAGAAATATTGGAGAAAATGAATATATTTCATCCAAAATAAGCATTTTTAAATATATGAGTAAATATAAAATACATGTATAAAATCTATGACTATTTAAGGAACTAGACAATCATCTTCTTCCCATGTCCTGTTGCGGTAGATCAATCTTGTGGCTTATAATTCTTCTATCTTTGAAGATGCAGGTTTCTCAGGAATAGGTCTGTGGTAGAGTCACATGGTATACAACCCCTCTTTTAATTTATTATATGTTCATCAACTTTTTTTTTTTGTTTTAGCTACACGAAAATAAATAAATTTTATATTTCACACTTTAATCATCATGCAACAAACTCCTCACCTCCATGATTCAATACGAGAAATTATTGTATTTAAAATAATACCAAGAAAAAAAAAACATTTTTTTTTGCTTATCCCGTGGTACAGGCCAATGATAATCATGGTGGGTAGAAGTAGTCGACTGCTTTTTACTGTAAGTGCGCCACATGTCTACACATGTGAAAAGCAGTTCGACTTTGCACTTACAAATGTGCCAGAGCCCCGTTTGGTTACTTGCACTCGCTGGTGGGGTTGGAATTTTGCAAGAATCGGGGCCATTGGAGCATTTTTTAATCAGAAAAAGTGCCCAATGCGGGATTCGATCCTGGGTGATAGCGGTCGAAAACCAACGGTTTAGACCATCCTTCCACCGACCCCCCAAATAAAACATTAAAGCACGAAAGTTTCTTTTATAACACAATAACATAAATTTTTCATCGCAGTAAGGACAGTAGATATTTGTGCTATGTATAAAGAAACTATCGTGTTTTAATGTTTTCTTTTCTTGTACACCCATACCTCGCTTTGCGTCGGGGTTACGTTCCAAAAAAACACGACGCAAATTGAAACGACGCAAAGTGAAAATAAAATTTTGATGGCATGGCGCAATCAAAAACAAAGGTGTTGCCATATTTTAGGAAAAAAAATTAAAGACTTGAATCCAAAACAACGCAACTTCGAAAATCTAACGACGCACAGTTAAAATCAGTAAAAATTAAGCAGCGACGCAACTTCGAAAAAAACGCAAAACGAAACGACGCAAAGCGAGGTATTGGTGTATATAGATGGCGCGGTATTGTCCTTCGATTATAATAAGACCACTTGATATCGTCCCTTGGTGTCATTGGGAAGACTTGGCTCATCAGTGGTAAACTGCCCCAGCGGTTTCGCAAGTTTAATCTATCAGACCCCTTTAATATTGCATTGTGTTTGTAGTACTTATATATCTGACACTGGAGAAGGTAAATCTCATCAGGAAATTGTCTTATTTATAAAATAATAATAAAATTTTGGGCTACTAGTTGCAAAATACATTCAACAGTTTGCGCGCTATGTATTTAACAGCACAATTATTTAACCTTTAAATAAAAACCACCTCCACCGTTAAAAAAGACAAAAATCGCTTAATGATGGTCTTTGAAACCCAGAAGACTCAGGTTGGTGATAGAACCAAAACACCGGCTTTGTCTAATTCAGAACGCCGATCTGGAGCCCGCGGTTTCAGATTATGATCACTACAATCCAGATTTGACTTCATGGGATACATAAGGGAATCATGAAAGCTCTGAAATTTTCCAAAGAGATGTTTACATTCGTGGACAAAACTTAAAGGAAGTAGAAAATCTTTTATATCGCTGGGGTCGTCTTTTTTTTTAAGAGACAGAAGCAATTCTTTTCACACTTAGTTAAATCATGTGATGTGTCTTCAATAAATATCACTGTGTATCAAATATATTTCACAGTTATTGTCGGAATCTCGATATACATGCTGAATCCCGATATACTGAATTCCGATATTAATGCTAAAAGGTACAATTTCCTTAGGTTTTGTCCATGAATGAAGATGGTAAAAGGGCTGGAAGAATATTGATCTAAAAATGACTAGAGAGATTACCTTTTTTTATCCCATCTCTACTAATACAGCTGCAAGTATTTTGTAGTAACTTGAGTTCAATAGTTGACTCCAGGCGGGATGTCTGGTCGGATCAACTACATTGTTAATATACAATTGCCTTTGTAATTATAAATAACTTGTATAATCATGTTAATCATATCTATTGAATTGAGATTTGCTGATATTCATAAGGTTCTCCTATGGGTTAATAAAATCTATTTACACTTATAGACAAAACTTAAATAAGTCGTACCTCATAGCATGTAATATCAGGATTTAGACAATAACTCTGGAAGATATTGATACACAATAAACCTTTCTTGAAGGCACACGAGATAACTAAGTCTGAAAAAAATTGTCTCTGTCTCCTTAAAAAACAGAGATCAAAGAATTTTCACTTCCCAATTTTTGTCCATGAGTGTAGGTTGTGTTCTAATGCTAGGAATTTTGATTTTTTCCGTTCACAAAACTTAGATAAGTTCTTAAATTTTGTTTCATACTACTTCTCCGTTTTGAAAAATTATATTAAAAAAGTTATACTTTTTGTTAATTATTTAAAAAACACCTCTCTTTTATAGAATTAAAATCCGAGAAAAATCTAAGTTGAAAATATGTATCACAATAAAAGTGGCTATAAAAGAGATATAAAGGTATTTATATAGGAGTTATTAGTATATTAATGTGTTTTCGGGCTATGTATGTTAAAATCATATTGTTCTTATTCCAACAAAAGGTATACATTTCCATATAAATGGCTTCTCAAATACCTTTTATATAGAAAGTAGAATTTACAAGTAATCTTCTTTGTGAAATTGTTCTCTCTCGGACATCAAAGAGAGGCAAATCCATCGAAGGCCTTTATATTCTTTATAGAATTTCTAAAATATTTTTCTGGACGCTCGAATAAATAAACACTTCATCCGTCCACTACATGCCTTGCAATAGGCTTACCACAAATCCAATCTTGGCGCCCCTGTATTGGCTGAACTTCACTCAATGTATTACGTACTTTTTAAGCGCATGCGCCTTGAGCCTCTATTGCCGTCTGCTAGAGCCACGAAATCCTACCCAAAAATTCTAAGCTCATATTGTTCCGATATTTTTATAAGTTTTTCATAAATACATTTTGTGGCGTCAAATTTAATGTCGCATAGAGAGTATTCTACAAAAAGAACAATTGACAATATTCGCACATACTTTATGAATTGACAACTTGAAGGCTATTAATTAAAAGATATATTTTTTTAATTATGAAAATTAAATTATGCAGTCTACATAAATTGACATTTATCAAGATTTCGACATTTTGTTGTTAATATTCTGGATCCCAGGTGGGAGAGAGAGTCATATTGACCTACCTATTTTCTGGTAGAACGATGTTGGATTCTTCTCTCAAAGCTCAAGAGTCCCGTTACTTCCAAGTTAAACAAGTGAAATTTTATTCTAAACACAAATCGTACAATTTCCCCTTCTCCGAGGGGTGTAGCTATTCTCATAAAAGAAAATATTTAAACAGAAATTTGAAATTTCTTATGGAATAGCTCGAACTATATAAATATATAACTAGCCGAATGGAGACGAGGCTTCGCTCGGTGCATTTAAACCACGTTTTGTTAGGTCTCCGAATCAGTTGAGTAATTATAGGTTAAAACATTGTGCAAAAAAAATATCAAACAGTCAAATTTATATATTAACCTAATCAGTGATGTGCTTCCTTAGTGGTAAAAAAAGTAGAACTAAACAAAAATTGGTTTTCGGTCTATTAAAATTACAACATAATTTTATAACCTTTGAATATATTTCTTATATGTTGACCTATATATTTTTTCATATTAACTTGATATGATATATATTTATACCCCTATACTTTGGATAAATCATTAAGAAAAAAAAATTTTTTTTCTCAATATGATTGATTTAGTAGTTTTGGCGGAGAAGAGTAACAAACATATCGATGCACAACCCATCCTAAGACACAACCCATCTTAAGACACAACCCATCCTAAGACACAACTCATCCTCGTTTAGACAACCATTGTAGAGAAAATATATATGAACTAACTCCTCCCCCCGACCTTCGAGAAAAACCACGGTAATTCATGTTTTGGGCGGCTCTCATGAAAATTTCTCCTGGATTAAAAAATCACTTCAAATGGTTTTTAACGATGTATATTCTCCACTGATCAAGCCTGTTATTACATTGTGAATTTTCAATAACTTTATTTATGTTAAAGTTCTATTCACAAGTTTCCTTCCTAATTTTTGAAAAGTATTTCTCAAACTGAAAGCAAAATCCAACATAGAATTGTCTTGTGGCTTCATTTCATAAATAGCTGGAAATGTTAATTGTTGATGAGCAAGGATTTTCTCTTTTACACTCCGTAAATTATAGTTGTCAAATTGATTTTCTCGGCATTTGAGAAAATACGCACGCACGCCATTACACTAGCGTTTTGTTCCACGATATATTTATATTCAGACCAATATCTATATTCCATCACATATAACCGATATATAATCTCTAGATTAAATTTATCAATTCCTAGCATTGTCTAGAAGAAACCCCACCAAACTATTCCATATTTCAAACGCTTCAAGCGAATAATAACGCATTGATGCGGATATAAAGTAATTGATTTTCTTCAAACACACCCGTATGTGTGCTAATTAAGTTCTAAATTTAATTATAAATAATAATCAAAATACCCACGCGCAGTTCCAAGCGCTATTGTTGTATAATTAATTAATATCTTGAAGGAGGCAAAAAGACGCACATTTCCTATATGGGAAAAGAGGCGTGGTGTTTTGTTTGTCTTCCTGCTTCACGCCAGCCGTTCTGTTGGCGCTTTAAAAAATACGAAATTCTCAAAAAGCTCGATTAATTAAAATACAGAGACGTCGAGTCTCTTTTTACGGATTTTTTTCCATAGAAGCTATTACCTTTGTTTATTATTCCTCTGCTTTTATATAATTTCTCTGAAATTCTATTCTCCAATGTGTATTTATTAAAATCAGCACACCTGCGTATATTTTATCTTGTTCCTACTTGGTCTGAAATACGACGAAATCGAGGGTTGTTGTTCAAAGTAACTATGACTTATTCAGAAGTGACTATGACTAGCTCTAAAGTTCCTATGATTTGTTCAAAAGTGATCCTATTAGTTCAAAAACTCTTTTGTCTAATTAAGAAAGAGATAGAGAGAGATGTCTGCAGATATATTAAATGTATGACTATACGAGTTCAAATTGCCTATGATTAGGTCTTAGACAAGTCTTTGGTATATTTGAGAGTTTATCTTAACATTTGGGTCCACCTTTTTTATAGAAAGCTTACCATTGTAGCAGAAACCTGCAACTTTCATGAAGCCCTTTGAGAAACTTTCCTTGCATTGCTTGACCCAGGTCTGAAAGGTGTTTATTTGAGAGTTAGTGTAGTAAATGGCACGGGGTTGGTTGCTATCATCGAGGTCAACCCATGCCTCGTCCAATGTAACAACATTCTTCCATTTTTCACCTGCCAGGTACTTTTCATAAAGGGCCCTGCTGCAGGTCTTTCGTTCCTCAATAAGGTGCGGCTGGAGGACATGAACTTTAGCCTTTTTACGTATTTTAAAGCCGATTTTTTCCCTAATAATACGGTTAACGTTTCCTCAGGCACCTTTTTTTCAGAGGATTTTTCCAGCTTAATTCAATATAAAAATAAAATATTTATCAAAATTTTATTTGTTTTTTTTTTATTATGTGACTGATTGTGAACTAAACAATATTAAAATTATTTTCTTTAATAATTATAATAATTTAAGTAAAGGGGCATTTCTCCTCGGAAATTCTGAAAACGTAATCTTTTACTAAAATAACTTGTAATTTTAGGCATTTCGAATATTTAAAATTTGTTTTTGATGAAATATATATCAATGCTTGTTCTTTCGAATAAATATAACATCACGCGAATCGCGCGCTTCTTTCGCGAGCTACAGCGTTGAAAAATCGTTATTATTAAAAATGGAACACCCTCTGTATATATATTTATTTTCAGAGGCGTATATCCTTTATTCCAAATATATATTTTCGTAAAATATATCACAAAAATGTAACAAATCCAAGATACTTCCAAAGGTCAAATAAACCAATGAAAGAGCGGTTCATACCAAGGGCACGCCCTCTCCTGCAAGGCTAGAAGCTTCTGAACTGGAAACGGTTTGTATATATTCATGAGAGGGCGCCTCCCTCAGGCACCTGATAGTCC
The DNA here is from genome assembly GCA_030710605.1 of Cordylochernes scorpioides. Lineage (NCBI taxonomy): Eukaryota > Metazoa > Arthropoda > Arachnida > Pseudoscorpiones > Chernetidae > Cordylochernes > Cordylochernes scorpioides. The sequence continues at coordinate 172,598,027 of CP092886.1, forward strand.
AGAGCCAAGGAAATATTCTGCAAACACTTCGTTTTACTTTCTAACACCTGTAAGGTTTTTAAGAATTGATACACTTTTCGATATTTGTTTTCACATTAGTTATTTTCATTAGTTTTGTTTCACTTGTCTTTATATCCTTCGTGGTTCACTTTATCTATTTCATATTGAAGAGATTCAAAGATTGCCCTTATAATTTCCTCGACACAAAGAAAGATGGTTGCTAGTCCCAAACCAATCCGGTTTAGGAAGGCGTGTTCCTTTGTCACGAGAAGGCGTTATTTATTAAAGTTGTCCCGTCGTGGAAAGTAAAGAGACGTGGGCGTACCTGGAGATTGCGACGTCATCCTCCTGTTGATGCCTTGACATGCAAATGTAGTTATCCTAATGGCTTCAGCAGGTAATGACTTTCTGGTCATTAGCGCTCCAAAGCTTCAATTTAATTACAAGCGTCAATCAGCTCCAATGGACTGTGTCTGCGTTTTGACAGCTCATCCGAACTACGCCGCGCTTGTCAACAAAGTACTTTGCGATGGTTTAAGGCAATATTGAAATGACCTAGTTTTGAGAATCAATTTGACCTTGCTGCGCAATAACTTATGCTGACAAAACATAACTTCAGTGAGATTCCTAAAGTCAACCTAATTTTTAATATACATATATATATTAAGAAAAAGGCATCTCCTTATCGTGCAACTGAAAGTTGCTGATGGCTGGCGCCATCTATCGGAATAAATATCAACTATTCTCGTTGATTTTTAATTATTCCAGAATTGGCCAAATACCCATTCTTGATTAATCAAGAAAAGCTAACCACGGACGCGTTTCGGGCTGTTGGCCCTCATCAGCGTGGTGCAAGCTGTACCTCAACGACCAAAAAATTGGTCATCATGTTACATTTGTACTATTTTTTTCACATATATATATCAAAAATAAAAATGGCATATCCTGACCATGAGCACATGTGCTTTATAGAAGGCAGAGCGCCATCTGGTGGAACAGAAATCAACTAAACATTGATTCAGCCAGTTCCCTGATATTTGACCAACCCAATTTCTTGATAAATCAAGAAAAGCCATCCACGAACGCGTTTCGCGCTTTTGGCGCTCGTCAGCATGGAGTAGGCTGTACCACTGTGCCTACTTTGCCCTTTTTTTTCATTTTTCATATATACGTATATAGTAATAATAATAATAATCGCTTCAAGTCCTACCTGTTGAGAACAAAAGCCTTGGTGTGAATGATGATTTTTACAAATAGAGGGATCGTAGTGTGATTTGCTCTATATCCCATTATGTGAAAGGTAAAACGCGGCCGGTCTTGGAAGCAGATGTCACATTTACAATATAAGTATTGTAAAACCAAATTCTCTAACGTGGGAGTGATACACGTTATAGAAACGAATTAGTTCCCACACCATCATCTAGGTGGATGTTTCAAGTCCTATACATGCAGTACACTAAACTTCGGATGTAAAGGAAGACTTCCTACCGCTGAAAGACCCCGCGAGTTGATTGTTCACCTCCAATTGCGGAATGATGTAAACATCCATTCAAGATCCCTTGTTGTTTAAATTAAGAAAAAGGCATCTCCTTATCGTGCAATTGAAAGTTGCTGTCATCGGAAACTTTGAATTACACGATATAAGGAGACGCCTTTTTCTTAATATATGTCTGTTATTATTTATATTAAATCTTTTTCTCTTTCTCAATTTTTGGTTATACGTATTTTTATAAGTCACGTTTTAACTTTGAATTTTAATGATTTTTTTGAGAGATTCATACCTTGATAGCTATTTAACAAACTTTTAATACCATTAGCAAGTTTCTCTATGTGAGCCAATGAGTAACAAAGAATGTAAATAATCAAAACTCTCTCTCCTAGCACAGTTGAGAACTAAAACGCTCAGGTTCCAGGTAAACGAAGGAGAAAATGAAAACGCGTGTCTACTAATCGTACCGAAAAAAATCCGAAGAGGAAAAAAGTTAATATTAAACTTAATTTCTTAAATAACTATTGTAGAGAGTTAAATAAAGTTATCTGTGAAAGGGGAACCCAATGTAATTGACGTAACTTTATATCTTTTCTCCTAGTACAAGTTTGGGATGAAAAATGAGGCGCGAGAAGTAATTTACTTTGCACAAAGATTATTGATTGGCAAAACGACAATTAGATATTGGAGAAGGCGCGACGATGACAAGCCGGTGGCATCGATTAAAAAGTTTTGAGCAAAAAGTTTTCCCCAGAGACAATAAGGTCTCAACGTGAAACTAATCCAAATTAAATCCAGGATTAACACTTCTGAAATAATTTGTTCCACCCCTGTTAACAAACTTGTAAATAGTTTTCTTAATATTTGATAAAAGTTGAAAAACTAATTAAAATTTGGAATTAAAGTACAGAGGAAAAAATTGAAAAGAGGGGAAAGTTTTAAAAAATATATTAATACCGTAGAACCTCTCTGTAAAGGACACCTAATTTCAGAGCCAAAGTGTCCTTTAGGGAGAGGTGTCCTCTTACCGGAGAGTTGCTAAATAATAAAAATGCTCATTTTACCTATGAAAACTTTTTTTTAATAGAGAGGTGTCCTCTAGCGTGAGTGACCTCTCATGAAGGTTTTTATGTACTACATTCACATATAGACAAAATTTAAGGAAGTTTAATATTTTAAGTATAAGCCACTCCTTATTTGCTTATATTAATTGTGAATTTTCCATACATGCAGATTCAAACTTTCTCCTATTAAAAATAATAATTTTACACGCATAATCATGTGTTTAGGGTTGAACACGTGTCGTACTCGAAAAGAAGGTTCAACATGCTGGCATTACTGCGCACTTATAGTAGATTATTCTATTCCTACTTGGTACCTTACCAAGAATAAAGCGATCAATGGCTACAAGGCATCATCTGGATGACATATCACGAGGAAGATCGAGAGGATCGAAATGGAGCAACCACAGCGGGAAGTCGCCAAGTTGTTCAACGTGCCTGAAAGCCTGTTTTCCGTTTCTTGAGCCAATTACAAACTACTGAGACTTGTCGTCGGAGGAAAGCTGGAGTCACCCCAAGGTGACAACCCCGAGTAACGAACGATACCTGGCTCTAACAGCCAGGAAGATGTCAGCCCGCCAACTCTCCCTAAAGTTTGCCACGGCCACAGAATTGTATTCCGGAACACCGTCTCCGAAAGCTTAAAATGCAAGGCCTTTATGCTAGGAAGCTTGCGATATGCCTTCCTTGGACCCCACTCTAGAAGAGGCGCCTCTTTGCATGGTGCAGAGAACACGTCAACTGGGATCATGACCAATGGAGTCGGGTTCTGTTCTCAGATGAACCCAGGTTCAGCCTGAATAATGATTCGCGTCGCTCCTACATCTGGAGAGAAACACGCCACCTCCCCTCAAACATCGTAGAAAAGAATGCCAATGGCGAAAGGGGTGTGATGGTCTGGTCAAGGATCATGACAAATGGCCGTAAGCTCTCCATGTCTTTGATGGAGGGACTATGAATGCACAACGATACCGGGACAAAATCATAGAACATCATGTCCTGATTTTCCTAGAAGCTGTTGGCCCGGATTTCGTGTTTATGGATGACAGCGCGCCCTAACACAGAGCC
>CP092886.1:172601744-172756676 GCA_030710605.1 Cordylochernes scorpioides
CGTTAAGGAATTGTACATAGCTGAAGATACAGATTAGTGTATAATATATTTATTCCCAAAATCCTAAAAATATTTCAGCTCAATAACAAAAAAATTAGCCAAGCTAGTGCAATAGCAATATTTGGTGAACAGTGTAAGTAACAAACAAAAAAAAACTGATGAAAAAAATTTCATTAACTCTTTATGTAAATTATCCTAGCATACATGGATGTTTATTTCTCCTTATTTACACTCTATTCCACATTTTGGAATACATTACTTTCATTAATAAAATGAATTGCCGCTTCTTGTAAATGATACCTTATTTTCATTTTTAACTCAAAAGCATATATTTATTCATTTAAATAAAATAGAAATGTAGGCGTGTTTGTTGATCCACAAAAGGATTTCACAATATTTGACCAATCTAAATAAAAATTTTCCAATAAATAGAGTTAAGTGTGGAAGATATCTCTTATCATTTTTTTTTCGACCCCAGAATGAAGAAAATTTTCAAAAAATAGACCAAATATAGAGACATAGAGAGAGAGAGAGAGAAAACTTAAGAAAGCTGTACATTTCAGCACGTATGTCTGGATTCAGACAGTAACTCTGAAAGATATTTGATACACAGTGACCTTTGTTGAAGACACACAAGATAACCAAGTGTGAACAAAATTGCCTCTGTCTCCTTTAAAACAAAAAACAGACGACCGGATACATCGTAGTCATTCCACTTCCTTAAGTTTTGTCTATGAGTGTATATATAATTTAAAATGGAAAATGATGAGGATATCATATAAATGTTTATTAATCCTACCAAACTTATCACGTGTAACTATTTCAGGTTTAAATACGATTAAATAAATAATCCCAACCTGCAAAAATGGTTTTTCTTTCAGGTTTAGTATTATCTTTTAGAAATTATTTTCATTGAAATTTTATCTCCATAAATTTAAGTAAAAATGTTAATATGACTAAGCCATATTTTTTATCTTCAATTAGATCTTTATTTATTTAGCAACTTTCTCCATGTAAACATTTTTGCAATTTGAGATAGTTTTAGCATTGTTTATTCGATATTTTTTCGCTACAATTATAAATTTATAAATTCAAGTAAAGATTATTTTGAATAAAAACCATCACTATTACAAGGCTAATTTTCTTTTTTATATCTTCTTTTGTATCTCTAAAGGCATAATATAAATTTTCAAAAATATAGAAAATATGGTACAGTGTCAAAAAAATTATAGATAAAGGAAACTGCTTTTTAATAGTGTCTTCTGCCCTCCTGCAAAGTCTGGGAGGCCACCTCTACTCCACTAACTCGCCATGTGTAAATAAGCAGGACAAGGTGACTCGAATGTAACACCTGTAAATAGAGACAAAATATTTGAATGTAATTCTACTGTCCTATAAGCTTATATCCATAGTGTTCTTGAAAACCATTTCTGAGATTCCATCCTTCAGTGCTGCGAATATGTGCAGAATCATTCAATACAGTATTAGAGCTCTGAGAAGCGTTCTGGTGGATTAAATCGGCGAAACCGCAGGGAGGGTTCACCACTGATGAGCCAAGTCCTCCCAATATATTTTTTCATCGCAGTAAGGGCAGTAGAAGTTTGTATTATGTATAAAAGAAACATCCGTGCTTTTAAATACTTCCATTTTATATGTATAGATTGGGCGTTATTGCTTTGTGTTAAATAATATCTTTGAAGGTAAACTTCACACAAAGGAAAAATAAAATAGATATTTAAATGATATTGATATGAATAGGATCAGTTTTGTCAATAAAATGTCAAAATGTAATGGGATGGAGACATTTAAATGTTCTGTTTCGCCTATTAAATATTTACTATTATATGTATTTTTTTAGAGAGGAATAATTGAGTTTTTTAAAATAAATTTTTATTTATTCCTATTATATTTTAAATCCTTTGTAATTAAAAACATATAAGATGATTTGAAAATTCGAAACTATTATAGAAGCGTATTATCCTTTTTAAAATTGAACAATTTCTACTGTCCTTACAGCAATGGAAAAATTAATGGGAGGGCCTGGCTTATCAGTGGTGAACCCTTCCAGCGGTTTCACCATTGTAGATTAAACTGGCGAAACCGCTGGGAGGGTTCACCACTGATAAGCCAAACCCTCCCATTAATTTTTCCATTGCAGTAATGGAAGTAGAAATTGTAATCTTAAAAAGAATAATACGCTTCTATAATAGTTTCGAATTTTCATTACAGATGGCGCGCTAATGCATCATAATATAAGAGATGTTTGTTATTTTTGTTTATTAGAAACCCGTTTTGTTAAAATATTTTTGCTAAGCAATTCCATAATTAAAATTCTTGTATATTTATAATATACATTTTTAACTTTATATACTATATATGTGGTGTTGTGTTTGCGTATTAAAATATGTTTATTTTCAGAATACTAAACAACTTATTGTGTGAATATTTTGAAATTTCTTTCATCAGTTTTTTTTTTCGTTACGCTGTTCACCAAATATTGCTATTGCACTAGCAAAATAGGGTAATTTGTTTGTTATTAAGCTGATATATTTTTAGGATTTTGGGAATAAATTATACACTAATCTGTATCTTCAGCTTTGTACAATATCTTAACGAAACTTGTTAAATTTCGTAACTATCTTTCTCTTTAGTTTTTAACGGAGAAGAGCAGCGAACATTAGCTCTTCGTCTGCTTAAATAAAATAGAAAGGTGGGTTGTTTGTGATTCATATAGACCTCCACAACAATGGACATTACATGTCTATAGAATTACTAGAATATAGAGTAAGGTCTAGAAGGAATGACTATCAGTTTCGATGCCGGATATTAAAATTAGCCAGAAATCTGAATAATTGAATTTATGATTCAGATAAAATGATGATGAAACATATTGATATCGTTGCAAATACATTAGAACTGCTATGAGAAGACAGCTCTTGCTAGAGGACACCTCTATTTAAGGAACACGTTTCATCGCCAAACTGATCATTTTTACTAAATAGCTGCTCTCCTGTAAGAGGATACCTCTCTCTCTAAACTACACTTTGGATCTGCAACTGGGTGTTCTTTAGAGAGAAGTTATATTATTGAGACGTTTATATATAGAAAAAAAAAAACACCCCGAACATCACAAATGATATTCAACTCTAAACTTCCAGGCCTACCTTATAGTTACCGAGCTATATTCGAACTGCTTAATGAACTTTCAATGTATAATCAATAATATCCACTCATGGACAAAAGTTAAGGAATTTTAGCTTTTAGCATGTATTTAGAAATTCAGACAATAACTCTGAAAGATATTTGATACACAGTGACCTTTATTGAAGACACACGAGATAATCAAGTGTGAACAGAATTGCCTCTGTCAGCTTAAAAAAATAGCCCACCGGCGACATCAAAGACTTTCCAATTTTAGAAATCCCAGGTATCAGCGGGACTAATAGGGGATGTGATCGCCTCTTATTGCCAAGCCACAATTGCACCGTCGTCTCATGCTGTAAATAAGGGTGTTCAGGAATTCAATTGGGATTAATTCCCATTCATGTTCTACGGGATTGAGGTAGGGGGACGTTGCTGGCAATTCCATTCTGTACATGTCTTGTGATTCCAAATATTCATTAACCAGATCGGCTCTGTGTGAGGGGGTGTTGTCATCCATAAACACTAAATCCGGGCCAACAGCTTCTAGGAAAATCAGGATATGATGTTTTATGATTTTGTCCCGGTATCGCTGGGCATTCAGAATGCCGCCATCAAACACATGGAGGGCTTACGGCTATTTTTCACAATCCCTGTCCAGACCGCCACAACCCTGTTTGAGGGTTGGTAGCGTGTTTCTCTCCAGATGTAGGAGCGACGAAAATCATTATTCTGGCTGAACCTGGGCTCGTCTGAGAACAGAACCTGACTCCATTGGTTATGATCCCAGTTGACGTGTTCTCTGCACCATGCAAAGAGGCGCCTCTTCTGGAGTGGGGTCCAAGGGACGCATATCGCAGGCTTCCTAGCGTAAAGGCTTGCATTTTGAGCCTTCGGAGACGATGTTCCTGAATACAATTCTGCCAGTGGCCGTGGCAAGATTTAGGGAGAGTTGTCGGGCTGACATCTTCCTGGCTGTTAGAGCCAGGTATCGGTGGTTACTCGGGGTTGTCACCTTGGGGTGACTCCAGCTTTCCTCCGGCGACAAGTCTCAGTAGTTTGTAATTGGCTCAAGAAACGGAATAACAGGCTTTCAGGCACGTTGAACAACTTGGCGACTTCTCGCTGTGGTTGCCTCATTTAGATCCTCTCGATCTATCTTCCTCGTGATATGTCATCCAGATGATGCCTTGTAGCCATTGATTGCTTTATTCTTGGTAAGGTACCAAGTAGGAATAGAATAATCTACTATAAGTGCGCAGTAATGCCAGCATTTTACCCCTTTTTGAGTACGACACGTCTTCAACCATAATAACTTGATTATATGTGTGTAAAATTATTTTTTTTTTAATAGGAGAAAGTTCGAATCTGCATGTATGAAAAATTCACAATTAATATAAGCAAATAAGGAGTGGCTTATACTTAAAATATTAAACTTCCTTAAATTTTGTCTATATGTGAATGTAGTACATTAAAACCTCCATGAGAGGTCACTCACGCTAGAGGACACCTCTCTATAAAAAACATTTTTCATAGGTAAAATTAGCATTTTTACTATTTAGCAACTCTCCGGTAAGAGGACACCTCTCCCTATAGGACATTTTTGCTCTAAAATTAGGTGTCCTTTACAGAGAGGTTCTACGGTATTAATATATTTTTTAAAACTTTCCCCTCTTTTCAATTTTTTCCTCTGTACTTTAATTCCAAATTTTAATTAGTTTTTCAACTTTTATCAAATATTAAGAAAACTATTTACAAGTTTGTTAACAGGCGTGGAACAAATTATTTCAGAAGTGTTAATCCTGGATTTAATTTGGATTAGTTTCACGTTGAGACCTTATTGTCTCTGGGGGAAAACTTTTTGCTCAAAACTTTTTAATCGATGCCACCGGCTTGTCGTCGTCGCGCCTTCTCCAATATCTAATTGTCGTTTTGCCAATCAATAATCTTTGTGCAAAGTAAATTACTTCTCGCGCCTCATTTTTCATCCCAAACTTGTACTAGGAGAAAAGATATAAAGTTACGTCAATTACATTGGGTTCCCCTTTCACAGATAACTTTATTTAACTCTCTACAATAGTTATTTAAGAAATTATGTTTAATATTAACTTTTTTCCTCTTCGGATTTTTTTCGGTAAGATTAGTAGACACGCGTTTTCATTTTCTCCTTTGTTTACCTGGAACCTGAGCGTTTTAGTTCTCAACTGTGCTAGGAGAGAGAGTTTCGATTATTTACATTCTTTGTTACTTATTGGCCCACATAGAGAAACTTGCTAATGGTATTAAAAGCTTGTTAAATAGCTATCAAGGTATGAATCTCTCAAAAAATCATTATAATTCAAAGTTAAAACGTGACTTATAAAAATACGCATATCCAAAAATTGAGAAAGAGAGAAAGATTTAATATAAATAATAACAGACATATATTAAGAAAAAGGCGTCTCCTTATATCGTGCAATTCAAAGTTTCCGATGACAGCAACTTTCAATTGCACGATAAGGAGATGCCTTTTTCTTAATTTAAACAACAAGGGATCTTGAATGGATGTTTACATCATTCCGCAATTGGAGGTGAACAATCAACTCGCGGGGTCTTTCAGTGGTAGGAAGTCTTCCTTTACATCCGAAGTTTAGTGTACAGCGTGTATAGGACTTGAAACATCCACCTAGATGATGGTGTGGGAACTAATTCGTTTCTATAAGTGTATCACTCCCACGTTAGAGAATTTGGTTTTACAATACTTATATTGTAAATGTGACATCTGCTTCCAAGACCGGCCGCGTTTTACCTTTCACATAATGGGATATAGAGCAAATCACACTACGATCCCTCTATTTGTAAAAATCATCATTCACACCAAGGCTTTTGTTCTCAACAGGTAGGACTTGAAGCGATTATTATTATTACTATATATATATGAAAAATGAAAAAAAAGGTAAAAGTAGGCACAGTGGTACAGCCTACTCCATGCTGACGAGCGCCAAAAGCTCGAAACGCGTTCGTGGATGGCTTTTCTTGATTTATCAAGAAATTGGGTTGGTCAAATATCAGGGAACAGGTTAAATCAATGTTTAGTTGATGGCGCTCTGCCTTCTGTAAAGCACATGTGCTCATGGTCAGGATATGCCATTTTTATTTTTGATATATATATATATATGTATATTAAAAATTAGGTTGACTTTAGGAATCTCACTGAAGTTATGTTTTGTCAGCATAAGTGATTGCGCAGCAAGGTCAAATTGATTTTCAAAACTAGGTCATTTCAATATTGCCTTAAACCTTCGCAAAGTACTTTGTTGACAAGCGTGGCGTAGTTCGGATGAGCTGTCAAAACGCAGACACAGTCCATTGGAGCTGATTGACGCTTGTAATTAAATTGAAGCTTTGGAGCGCTAATGACCAGAAAGTCATTACCTGCTGAAGCCATTAGGATAACTACATTTGCATGTCAAGGCATCAACAGGAGGATGACGTCGCAATCTCCAGGTACGCCCACGTCTCTTTACTTTCCACGACGGGACAACTTTAATAAACAACGCCTTCTCGTGACAAAGGAACACGCCTTCCTAAACCGGATTGGTTTGGGACTAGAAACCATCTTTCTTTGTGTAAAGGACAATTTAAGAGAGATCTTTGAAACTCTCGAATATGAAATACATAAAGTGGACCACGAAGGATATAAAAAAAACAAGGGAAATAAAGCTAATGAAAATAACTAACGTGAAAACAAAATCGAAAAGTGTATCAATTCTTTAAAACCTTACAGGTGTTAGAAAGTAAAACGAAGTGTTTGCAGAATATTTCCTTGACTCTGGACTTTCAGGTGCCTGAAGGAGGCGCCCTCTCATGAATATTATACAAACCGTTTCCCGTTCAGAAGCCTCTAGCCTTGCAGGAGAGACCGTGCCCTTGGTATGAACCGCTCTTTCATTGGTTTATTTGACCTCTGGAAGTATTTAGGATTTGTTACATTTTTGTAATATATTTTTACGAAAATATATATTTGGAATAAAGGATATACGCCTTTGAAAAATAAATATATACAGAGGGTGTTCCATTTTTAAAATAACGATTTTGCAACGATGTAACTCGCGAAAGAAGCGCGCGATTCGCGTGATGTTATATTTATTCGAAAGAACAAGCATTGATATATATTTCCTCAAAAACAAATTAAAATATTCGAAATACCTAAATTTATAAGTGATTTTGTAAAAGGTTACGTTTTCGGAATTTCAGAAGAGAAATGCTCGTTTACTTAAATTATTAAAGAAAATAATTTTAATATTGCTTAGTTAAAAATCAGTCACATAATAAAGTAAAAAAAGAAAATTTTGATAAATATTTTATTTTTATATTGAATTAAGTTGAAAAAAAGTTCCTCTGAAAAAAGGTGCCTGAAGAAACCTTCAACTCCAACCGAAAGAAAAATAAAGGAAATGGTTGTGTCAGAGAGAATCCACCTTCTCAAAGGAACATTTCTACAATAACCAACGTACCATATTCTACCATTAACCGTATTATTAGGGAAAAATTCGGCTTAAAAATACGTATAAAAGGCTAAAGTTCATGTCCTCCAGCCGCACCTTACTGAGAAACGAAAGACCTGCAGCAGGACCCTTTATGAAAAGTACCTGGCAGGTGAAAAATGAAAGGATGTTGTTACACTGGACAAGGCATGGGTTTACCACGATGATAGCAACCAACCCCGTGCCATTTACTACACTAACTCTCAAATAAACCCCTTTCAGACTTGGGTCAAGCAATGCAAGGAAAGTTTCTCAAAGGGCTTCATGAAAGTTGCAGGTTTCTGCTACAATGGGAAGCTTTCTATAAAGAAGGTGGACCCAAATGTTAAGATAAACTCTCAAATATACCAAAGACTTGTCTAAGACCTAATCATAGGCAATTTGAACTCGTATAGTCACACATATATCTGCAGACACCTCTCTCTATCTCTTTCTTAATTAGTCAAAAGAGTTTTTGAACTAATAGGGTCACTTTTGAACAAGTCATAGGAACTTCATAGCTAGTCATAGTCACTTCTGAATGAGTCATAGTTACTTTGAACAACAACCCTCGATTTCGTCGTAATTCAGACCAAGTAGGAGCAAGATTAATATACGCAGGTGTGCTGATTTTAATAAATACACATTGGAGAATAGAATTTCTGAGAAATTATATAAAAGCAGAGGAATAATAAACAAAGGTAATTGCTTCTATGGAAAAAAAATCCGTAAAAAGAGACTCGACGTCTCTGTATTTTAATTAATCGAGCTTTTTGAGAATTTCGTATTTTTTAAAGCGCCAACAGAACGGCTGGCGTGAAGCAGGAAGACAAACAAAACACCACGCCTCTCTTCCCATATAGGAAATGTGCGTCTTTTTGCCTCCTTCAAGATATTAATTAATTATACAACAATAGCGCTTGGAACTGCGCGTGGGTATTTTGATTATTATTTATAATTAAATTTAGAACTTAATTAGCACATACGGGTGTGTGTTTGAAGAAAATCAATTACTTTATATCCGCATCAATGCGTTATTATTCGCTTGAAGCGTTTGAAATATGGAATAGTTTGGTGGGGTTTCTTCACGGCAAGTGCTAGGAATTGATAGATATAATCTAGAGATTATATATCGGTTATATATGATGAAATTTTGATATTGGTCTGAATATAAATATATCGTGGAACCAAACGCTAGTGTAATGGCGTGCGTGCGTATTTTCTCAAATGCCGAGAAAATCAATTTGACAACTATAATTTAAGGAGTGTAAAAGAGAAAATCCTTGCTCATCAACAATTAACATTTACAGCTATTTATGAAATGAAGCCACAAGACAATTCTATGTTGGATTTTGCTTTCAGTTTGAGAAATACTTTTAAAAAATTAGGATGGAAACACACACCTGTGAATAGAACTTTAACATAAACAAAGTTATTGGAAATTTACAATGTAATAACAGGCTTGATCAGTGGAGAGCATACATCGTTAAAAACCATTTGAAGTGATTTTATAATCCAGGAGAAATTTTCATGAGAGCCGCCCAAAACATGAATTACCGTGGTTTTTCTCGAAGGTCGGGGGGAGGAGTTAGTTCATATATATGTTCTCTACAATGGTTGTCGTTTAGGATGGGTTGTGTCTTAGGATGGGTTGCGTGTTAGGATGGGTTGTGCATCGATATGTTTGTTACTCTTCTCCGCCAAAACTACCAAATCAATGATATTGAGAAAATATATATATATTTTTTTTTTTTCTTAATGATTTATCTAAAGTATAGGGGTATAAATATATATATCATATGAAGGTAATAGGAAAAAATATATAGGTCAACATATAAGTTATATATTCAAAGGTTATAAAATTATGTTGTAATTTTAATAAATCGAAAACCAATTTTCTGTAGCTCTACCTTTTTTACCACTAAGAAAGCACATCACTGATTAGGTTAATATATAAATTTGACTGTTTGATATTTTTGCACAATGTTTTAACCTATAATTACTCAACTGATTCGGAGACCTAACAAAACGTGGTTTAAATGCACCGAGCGAAGCCTCGTCTCCATTCGGCTAGTTATATATTTATATAGTTCAATCTATTCCATAAAGAATTTTCTAATTTCTGTTTAAATATTTTCTTTTATGAGAATAACTGCACCTCTCGGAGAAGGGGAAATTGTACGACTTGTGTTTGTAATAAAATTTCACTTGTTTGACTTGGAAGTAACGGGACTCTGGAGCTTTGAGAGAGCAGAATCCAACATCGTTCTACCAGAAAATAGGTAGGTCAATATGACTCTCTCTCCCACCTGGGATCCAGAATATTAACAACAGAATGTCGAAATCTTGATAAATGTCAATATATGTAGACTATATAATTTAATTTTCATAATTTAAAAAAAAATCTCCTTTAATTAAAAGCCCTCAAGTTGTCAATTTACAAAGTATGTTCGAATATTGTCAATTATTCTTTTTGTAGAATACTCTTTTTGCGACATTAAATTTGACGCCACAGAATGGATTTATGAAAAGCTTATATAAATATCGGAACAATATGAGCTTAGAATTTTTGGGTAGGATTTCGTGGCTCTAGCAGATGGCAATAGAGACTCAAGGCGCATGCGCTTAAAAAGTACGTAAGACATTGAGTGAAGTTCAGCCAATACAGGGGCGCCAAGATTGGATTTGTGGTAAGCCTATTGCAAGGCATGTAGTGGACGGATGAAGTGTTTATTTATTCGAGCGTCCAGAAAAATATTTTAGAAATTCTATAAAGAATATAAAGGCCTTCGATGGATTTGCCTCTCTTTGATGTCCGAGAGAGAACAATTTCACAAAGAAGATTACTTGTAAATTCTACTTTTTATATAAAAGGTATTTGAGAAGCCATTTATATGGAAATGTATACCTTTTGTTGGAATAAGAACAATATGATTTTAACACACATAGCCTGAAAAACCCATATATATTTACTAATAACTCCTATATAAATACCTTTATATCTCTTTTATAGCCACTTTTAGTGTGATACATATTTTCAACTTAGATTTTTCTCGGATTTTAATTCTATAAAAGAAAGGTGTTTTTTTAATAATTAACAAAAAGTAGAACTTTTTTTTTTTGATAATTTTTCAAAACGGAGAAGTAGTATGAAACAAAATTTAAGAACTTATCTAAGTTTTGTGAACGGAACAAATCAAAATTCCTAGCATTAGAATACAACATACACTCATGGACAAAAATTGGGAAGTGAAAATTCTTTGATCTCGCTGGTTGTCTGTTTTTTTAAGGAGACAGAGGCAATTTTTTTCAGACTTGGTTATCTCATGTGCCTTCAAGAAAGGCTATTGTGTATCAATATCTTCCAGAGTTATTGCCTAAATCCTGATATTACATGCTATGAGGTACGACTTATTTAAGTTTTGTCTATGAGTGTAAATGGATTTTATTAACCCATAGGAGAACTTATACGATAATAACAAGGCGAAGGAAGACGAGTATCTTTATTGGTGCATAAGAGCGAGCTTTCGGGCAAAAGCCCTTCGACTGGCAAGATATAACGACACTATAGTGTCGTTATATCTTGCCAGTCGAAGGGCTTTTGCCCGAAAGCTCGCTCTTATGCACCAATAAAGATACTCGTCTTCCTTCGCCTTGTTATTATCGTATAAGTTCATTCCAGGAAGAATTACTCTACTATTACCATAGGAGAACCTTATGGATATCAGTGAATCCCAATTTAATAGATATGATTAACATGTTTATATATATACAAGTTATTTACAATTCAAAAGGCAATTGTATATTAACAATGTAGTTGAGCCAACCAGACACAATCGTGTGTAGTTAACTATTGAACTCAAGTTACTACAACATACTTCAGCTGTAGTAGTAGAGATGGGATAAAAAAAAACCCAATCTCTCTAGCCATTTTTAGATTAATATCCTTCCAACCCTTTTACCATCTACACTCATGGACAAAACTTAAAGAAATTGTACCTTTTAGCATGAATATCGGGATTCATCATGTATATCGGGATTCAGACAATAACTGTGAAATATATTTGATACACAGCGACCTTTATTGAAGACACATCACATGATTTAACTAAGTGTGAAAAAAATTGCTTCTGTCTCTTAAAAAAAAAAAAAAAAAACAGAATACCCCGGCGATATAGAAGATTTTCTACTTCCTTGAAATTTGTCAACGAGGGTAAACATCTCTTTGGCAAATTCTAGAGCTTTCACGATTCCCTTGTGTATCCCATGAAGTCAAATCCCGCTCTGGATTGCAGTGATCATAATCTGAAACCGCGGTCTCCAGATGGGCGTTCTGAATTAGACAAAGCCGGTGTTTTGGTTCTATCACCAACCTGAGTCTTCTGGGTTTCAATAAACATCATTAAGCGATTTTTGTCTTTTTTAACGGGGGAGGTGGTTTTTATTTAAAGGTTAAATAATTGTGCTGTTAAATACATAGCGCGCAAACTGTTGAATGTATTTTGCAACTAGTAGCCCAAAATTTTATTATTATTTTATAAATAAGACAATTTCCTGATGAGATTTACCTTCTCCAGTGTCGGATATATAAGTGCTACTACCCAATGTAATATTAAAGCGGTCTGGTAGATTAAACTTGCGAAACCGCTGGGACAGCTTACCACTGATGAGCCAAGTCTTCCCAATGACACCAGGTGACAATATCAAGTGGTCTTATTATAATCGTAGGACAATACCGCGCCATCTATATACAACAATACCTCGCTTTGCGTCGTTTCGTTTTGCGTTTTTTTCGAAGTTGCGTCGCTGCTTAATTTTTACTGATTTTTCACTGTGCGTCGTTAGATTTTCGAAGTTGCGTTGTTTTGGATTCGAGTATTTAATTTTCTTTTCTTAAAATATGGCAACACCTTTGTTTTTGATTGCGCCATGCCATCAATATTTCATTTTCACTTTGCGCCGTTTCAATTTGCGTCGTGTTTTTTTGGAACGTAACCCCGACGCAAAGCGAGGTATGGGTGTACAAGAAAAGAAAACATTAAAACAAGATAGTTTCTTTATACATAGCACAAATATCTACTCTCCTTACTGCGATGAAAAATGTATGTTATTGTGTTATAAAAGAAACTTTCGTGCTTTAATGTTTTATTTGGGGGGTCGGTGGAAGGATGTTCTAAACCGTTGGTTTTCGACCGCTATGACCCGGGATCGAATCCCGCATTGGTAACTTTTTTCTGATTAAAAAATGCTCCCATGGCCCTAATTCTTGCAAAATTCCAACCCCACCAGCGAGTGCAAGTAACCAAACGGGGGCACTGGCACATTTGTAAGTGCAAAGTCGAACTTACTTTCACATGTGTAGACATGTGGTGCACTTACAGTAAAAAGCAGTCTCCTACTTCTACCCACCATGATTATCATTGGCCTGTACCACGGGATAAGCAAAAAAAATGTTTTTTTTCTTGGTATTATTTTAAATACAATAATTTATCGTATCGAACCATGGAGGTGAGGAGTTTGTTGCATGATGATTAAAGTGTGTGAAATATCAAATTTATTTATTTTCGTGTAGCTAAAACAAAAAAATAAAAGTTGATGAACATATAATAAATTAAAAGAGGGGTTGTATACCATGTGACTCTACCACAGACCTATTCCTGAGAAACCTGCATCTTCAAAGATAGAAGAATTATAAGCCACAAGATTGATCTACCGCAACAGGACATGGGAAGAAGATGATTGTCTAGTTCCTTAAATAGTCATAGATTTTATACATGTATTTTATATTTACTCATATATTTTAAAATGCTTATTTTGGATGAAATATATTCATTTTCTCCAATATTTCTTATGGCTATACATGGCAAACTTCATAGAGGAAAAAATACTGTTTGGAGATGCTCGCTATCATGATTTGAAATATGGATTTCTCAATTTTAAAAGATAATTTTTCTGTACGCTCCAGAATTCCGGGTTACGCACAATTATGCACCAAAAGTGGCACCTTTTTCCTTTAAAAACGTATTAAAACAATGTATTTGGTTTATTACACCATTATAGAACTTAATAGTGGTGATGAAATTGTGTTCAAACACTAGTTTCGTGACTCATTCTTTATCACCAGCTTTACGTTTGTTTTTAAAGTGGGAATTGCCAACTTTGGTACATAAATACCATCCTCCCGCAATTTAAAGTTATATATATAACGTTCGTAGATGGCTTTTCTTGATTTATCAAGAAATTGGATTGGCCAAACATCAGGGAAAACTAAATCAATGTTTAGTTGATTTATGTTCCACTAGATGGCGCTCTCTGCCATCTAAAAACACATGTGCTCCTAGTCAGAATATGCTCTTCTTATTTTTAATGTATATATATACTAAAGAGGCACTTCTCCCGTTAAAGAGAGTTCGATTAAGGAATGGTGTAAACCGATGATTTTCGGAAATGATGACCCGAGATCGAATCCCGCCTTGGCTACTTTTTTTTTGGAACTAGAGTCGGTGGCCGGCGGTATAAACCGTCGGTTTCTGACAGCCATGAACCGGGATCGAATCCCGTAGTGTACACTTTTTTTTTGTAAAGAACCTGTTCATATTATTCATTGTAAATAACATAAGCTAGGTTTCTATTTTTGAGCGGTACCTAATAAAGTAATTTCGGAACAGGTATATCCTCTTTAAAATGCATTGAAACAATATATTTTAGTTCATAACCCAGTATAGAACATTATGGGTAGTGATGAAGAATGCAAGTTGTGGCAAATTCAAACAAAAGCCAAATTGCATACCATGGTTTCGGGCTATGGCCCTCATCAGTAAAGAGGCGCATTTAGGGTAAAAACTGATATTGTGATACTTTCTCTATCACCACCATAGCATTCTGTACTGGAGAATAATGAACAAAAATGCATTTTAAAAAATCGGTTTTTGCGGGAAAGGTTATCCTTTCTGTATATGAAACTATCCTCCAGAAAAAAAAATAATGTTAAATATAATAAAAGGCATTAATTGGATTGAAAAACAACACACCTTTCTTTTCCAGAATTGCTGATTTCAATAAATTGCAAAAAAAAATCATTACGCTGAAACTCTTAAAATAAAAAAGGGTTGCGGTTTCTTATAAATATTAATAATTTATTTACCAATATATATTCTCTTAATTTAAAATTCGATTATGGATTGCGCTCTATTAGAAAAAGAAAAAAATGTATATACTTTCAAATAACTTAATTTAGCATTTTGTATCTCTAAAAAAGTGTTTTTCTCAATTATATAAGGTTATATGTAAAATTAAATTGGCAAATAATATAATTGATTAAATTTTGTGTTTTAGGATTTATGGATTATATTGGCCTGATGAAGAGAGGGCACTTGAAATCTTGTCATTTTAACAGTAAAAATGAAGCTTGCGCAAATATTCTATTTATTTTTATAACGCACATTTTTGTCAACACAAAATAAAGTCTCGAAAATATTTAACATTAGAAGTTTGGAAAAGGTATTATCAATTTTGCTAGAGGCTTCAAGGCAATGTGTGAGAGCTAGAAAGGCAAACAATCCACTGAAACTTATTAAGTTCTGCCCCCCGTGGCGGCGGACTTTCCCACAATTTTAATATCAGCAGGATTGGATGTGTTGGGTGGCCACTGGAATGGCCACAGAAGTGTTTTCCTTCGTGAAGCTTGCTACGAGCTTAATTGATGTCGCACATGCCTCTCAATATGATTGATGTAAACCTCTTGTTACCGTCCACTTTCACACATTCTCATATTTATTTGTATACATGAAGTAATTATAGTTAATTCTTTTAATTACAAGTCCTTTTTTTCTTGAAAATAAAGATACTTCGGCCAGTAAATCTTTTTATTACCTCGACGTTTCGACAAAAATATTTTATCCTCGTCAGGAGCAAACAAAAATTAAACATCTTTATTATCTTTATTTTCAAGAAATATGAATGCCGGCCAGGCATTCTCAATATTTACGATAATCCTTTTTTATTATTATAATATCGTGAATGTGTGTGTGGCTTTTATAGAAATATGTAAAAATAAGAGAGAATGATATTCATGTTCAATAAAGATATCTATCCCCTTTTATAAATGCTTTAAAATGCATTTTATTAGATCAAATCAATGCTGTTCTCACAAATTTAGATTAAAAGAAAAGCCACGGCATAATATTTAGAAAATCTGACAAAAGGCAAACTTATTATCATGGCTTCGGTCTATAAACCTCATCTGTACGTCTTCGCCTTCATGAAATCCTACTGGAGATGTCATGAAATCGACAGAATGTGCTAAAAAGGAAACTTATCTGTTGAAGTAGTTGAACCGATATTCAGCCAGAATATATTGTAACAAAGTATTTATTATTTTATTAGCAGAGTATTATTTTTTATGTTTATATTTTGATATACTTTCCTCTTTTGCTTATCTTTTGTTTATCACTCGTAGTTTGTTCTTGCCTGATAAATTGTTGTCTCATTCTGAAGCTTTTGTCTTCCATAATTTTCCACGTGGCAATATTGTAACAGTGTGGCAGAATGCTATTCATGAGAAATAAAGACATTTTGCCACAGTCCATAATAGATTCGGAGAATCTCCGAAATCTCAAAAATATTTTCATCAATGATGCAATAAAAGATTTTGATGCATATGGAAAATATATGTCTTTAATATAAGTGTCGCATAAAAGTGCTCTTACATTACTGAAAAAGGTTTATCTTTTCAATTAGCATTGTGTGTTAGGGGGGAGACGCCTCTCTTTCTCTCCACATTATATATTTTAAAATATTAAAAATAAAGTAGGCATCTTCTGACCACGAGCACATGTGCTTTTTAGATGTTAGAGCGCCATCTAGTGGAGCAAAAATACACTAAACGTTTATTTAGCTTGCTCCGAGATATTTGGTTTATAAAAATAAACGTTTAGTTTATTTTTGCTCCACTATTATTTTATTTTTACAATTATTTTATTTTATTTCCAAAGCGCTATATCCCGCAAGGGATACTTGCGCCAAACAAGGAGAAAAGTCTATTTACATGAGTTATTTACATTATTCAACGAATAAAAACATTAGAGATCCAGATTTTGTAGAAATTTTAGAATGTATTTACAAAATAAATTGAACTTTAGATATGATTTTTTATTGGAAATCAAATCGTTTAATTCATAAACAACTAGTTCATTCTTCATTCTATAATCTTGAAATGCTGGGCAGTCGATCAGTAGATGTCTTGAGGTTTGTTCCTCCATACCGCAAAAGCAACTTGAATCCTCCACTGCCTTTATTCTATTTAAAAAACTTTTGAAATTTCCGTGGTTTGTAACAAATTGAGTATTATAAAAATTTGGACGAAAGTATTTAGGGATTTCTTGGGGAAAAAAGCTTAAGAAAGTATTATTTGCTTCGTTTTTCAGAACATTCATTCTTGATTTGAGAAAGGTATCTATAATTCCTGGAATAAATGGGTCATAAATTTGTTGATCATCTGTGGATAAGTTTCTCAGATCAGATATCATGATTCTGGATTCGATAAAGTCTGAGATCAGAGGAATGTTGGCCAAACTATGAACACAGCTATATGATGTGGATTTATATGCTTGTATACACCATGTCAGTATTTGATATTGGGTTGAATTTAATTTTTGTAAACATTTTTTTATTTAAATATTTGAACCAAATTTCGGCTCCATATGTAAGTATTGGTCTAAAAATGGATTTATATAAAGTTAGCCTTTTCTGGGTGCTTAGACCCCAAGATTTCCCGCAAATTGAGAAGAGATAATTTTTAAAACGTTTTGTACGATTTACTATTTCTTCTATGTGGTATGTAAAATTTATTTTGTTTCTTCTTCTGTGATTTGCAATTATTATTCCTAAAATTTTGGTCTTCAGAGTTGGTATGATTATTTCATTATTAAATTTGATTGGGATTTTTTCTTTGTTATGTAAATAAAGTATATTAGTTTTTTCTAGACTTATTTCAAGTTTGTTACTCTTACACCATACATCAATCGTATTTAATGCCTGTTCTATAACTAATTTCAGGTCTTTGCAATTGTTGTGCCAGCATATAATTGAAACATCATCCGCATAACATACCACTTCACTATTAGGAACTTGATATTTGATCAAAAGATCGTTTAGTAATATTATCCATAGTAGTGGAGATAGCGGGCCACCCTGCGGACATCCCTTTGTAATTTGTTTATTTATTGTTAAGTTCTCATATGTAAATTTCGTTTTCCTCGATTTGAAATATGATTGAATAGTCCTTATTAAACTTTCCGGCAAATTATCTTCATCTATTATTTTTAAAATCGCAGGCCACCATGCGTTATCAAAGGCTCCCGCAATATCTATTGTGACCAGAGCTGTCAGTTCTTTGGTTTTGTGTTCCATTATTATATCGATTATATTATTTAAGGCTGTAATAGTAGATTTTGACTTGATGAATCCATGCTGTTTGGGACTTAATAAATTGTTTTGCATATAATATTCATAAATTTTCTTTTTAATAACTTTTTCGTAGATCTTAGACAGATTAGATGTTAACGAAATAGGTCGATAGCTTTTTATTGATTCGACGTTAGATTTGTTTGGTTTCATTAGAATTTTTAAAACTGTCGTTTTCCATTCCCTTGGAAAATATCCCATCTGAATACATTTATTTAATAACGAATGTAGCACAGGAAGTATCAGAGTCTTTGAGTATTTTATCATGTTATTACTGATATAATCTTGACCTGGTGACTTTTTAACATTGGTATTGTCAATTAGATATTCTATTTCTTCGGTATCAATATGGATAGCGCTTGAATTCCTTAGAAAAGGTTCGTAACTTCTAACCAATTCTTGTTGTTGGTTGTCTTGATCAATTCTGTCATCTGCAATTAATACATTTATTATATCTGTAATGCGTTTTTCTTTTTCTGATTCTTGATTGTTGTCTATTATGGGAAGCCCTTTTTGCTTGTTTGAGGATTTGAGCTTTTTGAAAATTTTATATGCGTTACCAAAAGGATCATTTGATTCATTTTCTTCGATGAAAATTTTCAAACTATTTCTCTTTGCTTTCTTTATCATATTATTAAATTTGTTTCTGACTTGTTTAAATCTTGTTGCATCGATAGTCTTACTGTGATAAAATAAGTTTCTTACATAATGAAAATGTGTTTTCATTAGTTCAAGTTCTTTATTCCACCATTTTATACCTGCATCATATGCGTAGTTGTTTGATTTTACTTTTAATGATATGTAAGCTGCTTCTATTATGTTATCCGTGAGTTTGTTTACAACTTTATCAATATCCGTGCAATTTTCCACCATATCTGCCTCATTCTTTAATTTGATAAATTCTTGATACTTGAGATTTTTGGAGAAATTTGTCCAGTTGGCGTGTTTTTCATTGAATTTCCATGTAGAATTCTGTTTATCTTTTATATAATTAAATTTTGAGTGAATTTCAAATTGAATTGCCAAATGATCAGAAATATTCGTCAGTGATGAGGTGGTCCAATGTCTGATCATATTTATTGAAAGTCTATTCGAGATTGTTAGATCTACTATACTTGCACCTCTACATGTTGGAGTTTTATCGTTGTGAATGTATAAGTGATTTTCATTTATTATTGTTTGCAATTTGTAACCATTTGAATTTGTTATTTTATCGAACCAGATTGGATGACGGGAATTGAAATCTCCGCATAGGACTATAGGGTTATTTGAATAAGTATTAATCAAGTTTCTTATAAAATCTAAGTGAGTATCATTACAGGAATTGGGATGAAAGTAAAAATTTCCGATTACTACAAACGAATTTGAGGTTATGACAGATATTGCAGTACAGAATTGATTCGTAAAATTATCTAATTTTTTGAATTTTATATTTTTATTTACAATGATTGTTGCTGTGTAAATAATTTCTGAAGTCTTTGAATAAATTATTGGTGAGTCTAAATCAAATATAACCTGTTTATTTAAAACATATGGTTCTTGAAGTAATATAATATCGGGTGGATTATTATTCGTTGAAATTTTAAGTTCGTTTAAAGCTGTCATACTTTTTCTAATATTCTGTTGTAAACATTTTATGTTTCCTCTATATGGTAGAGCAGTGATCACCATGACTACAAATAACTAAATTCGTTATTCATTCCTCTTCTGAACCGATGAGATATTGAGTTCTTCTCACTGTTCTATCAACCTGCAATTTATATTGAGGACAGTCATTTGTATTTGGTTTATGGTTAATCGGACTATTCCTAAGTCTTGGATTCTTTGAACAGTTATGACATTTTAGCTCTTTAGTACAGACGTGATTGCCCTGGGTTCCACATATGCAACATATTTGTACATTTGGACATTCTTTTGTTTTATGGTCTGGATTAAACTGAAAACAATTTTGGCATTGTTTTACTAGGATTTTATCTTGTATCTGACAACGTTCTAGGTCTGTATATAATGTATTGTTCATTCTTTTCATAAGTTGATAGGCTTTTGGGGAAACTCTCAGGACTATGTTTTGGGTTGGTGTGTTAGATTTCATTACGAATAATATCTTGATTTCATCTTCCATTCCGTTCAGCTCCTGATTCATATTGCAAATCGTATTTACAAATGTGGCTGTATCAGTTAGTTTGGAAACGTTTTTCACCACCACTGTTGGATCTCTTTGCTTTGGAACAAAAATTTTGCTTATTGTTTTTAATTCCTCAGATTTGTTCAATTCCTCTTGAAGTGAATTCATCTCTGTCATATTAGGCAATTTTATAATTACTGCGCTTCTTGTGTTAAACATTTTGTTGATTTTTATCTTTGTGCCCTTGTCTCTAATTTTCTTTATATCCTTAGAAATAGCCTGTATAATGGTTGAAGTAGGTTCATTGTTGGCTGGTGTTGCCATAAGCGTGAATTCTCTATTTTGAATTTGCTGATGTTTTACGATCAAATCTGATACATTTTCTCTTTTTGCAATTTGTGCATAAGAAGGTCTATAAACTGAAATATCCTTTTCTATTTTATCAATCCTGCTGTCCATTACCTCTTTGATGGCTTCAGTTATTGTTTCTAGTTCAAATTCCTTTTTTATTTCTGTTATGGAGGAAATACCATCTTTTATTTGGTTTATATTTGTGCCAAGAAATGTCAGATCATTTTTGGTTAAATTTTTTTGAGTACTTTTAAATTTATTTGTGAAGTATTCAAGAACTTCATCAAGTTTTAATTTAATTGAATCTACAGCTGATTCCATTTATTTAGTTTCGTATAAGAATCTAAAATAAAGAGCAGTAAATTTGCATATTTTTATAAAATGAAATTTTTGCATAAAGTTTGCAGTAGTGAATTTAATTGTGTTTATTTTTAAAAATCCAATAGATTCAGCAAAGAATAATGTAGTATTACAATAACTATTAATTAACTGAATATATAATATATAATATCTATGATATAAACAATTTTCAAAACAAATATTTACCGGAGCTAAGGCGACACGCAGCCGGTCGGATCAGCCTCCTAGCGGCAATTTCCACTAGATGGCGCTCTGCCATCTAAAAAGCACATGTGCTCGTGGTCAGGAGATGCCTACTTTATTTTTAATATCAACACCTGACCCACTTATCTTTTATTTTTTTCTATTGTTTTTTAATTTTAAAATATATAATTTAAAATGGAGATCCATGAAAACACTCAAGTCTCAAAACTACCAAATAATAAGAATTTTGAATTGATGCATAATTATCGTTCGTTTTTAAACAAAATATATTTTTGTAAAAATAAGGAGAAATTAAAAAATAATATATAATTATATTTTTTCCTAAAAGGAAATTGACACAAAAATCTGGTTTGTCAAAAATATATGTAAAATATATACGCCATCTATTGACGGTCTCAGAAATCTCGACTTGGTGACAAAGATACAACAACAGCTTTGACAAATTAAGAACACCCATCTGGAGACCATGGTTTCATACTATGGCCCTCGTTAGTCAATGGAGGGCTTTGTTTCATGTGATCCACGACAAATTCATGGAACTGTTAAGCCGGTAAATTTGCTAGGTCAATTCTATGACCAAAATATAAATGGAAATTTGCCGTTAAGAAATTGAGAAACCAAAAGACAAAGGCTATCTCTCTCAACAGAAAAATGCATAAAAAGATACACCATTTATTGACTGTCTGCAATTCAGAAGACTAAATATAGGCGAAACTTTTTAAATGCTTAAACGAGAATTGTTTTGATGGATATTTTGTCAGGAAGAAATTTATCTATAAAAACTAAGGTTGCGTCTTCCTTCAAAATTTGGCGTCTAATTTCGACGTTTATTTTGACGGGAGAGACGACCTTGGTTTTATAGAAGAGAATTGTTTAGACAGATACTCCAAAAATCAAACCAATAAATATAATGAATAAAAAAATCACAAAAAGGAAGTTAATTATGCATCAACCCGAACTATTTATAAAATATAAACTGAAATTATCATAAAATATTACAATATTTTGCCATGAAATTGATAAGAGACGATATCAAAATATTTCAAAAATTATTTCAATAATTATGCATCTTGACATTTTCTGAATGTACAAAAAGTTTCAATACAATATATTTAAAGTATTCTATATATATGTTATGAATAATTTGTTTGTTGTTAGATAAAGGATTGATAAGACAAAGGATCGATAAGATAAAGGGTTGAAGGTGCAGTCGTGATAAAAAAAAGATAATTATTTACCATCAAGTAGCTTTTATTTTCAATTACTTGAGGAAATATTACACATTAGTTATTTTCACAATATATAGAATTTATAAAGTTAATCCTATATTAGTGATTCAAAAAGATAGATATGTTAACTACGCATATTTACAACAAAACTGAAAGTCATTCTAAAAACGATGATAACCAAAAGTAGAAATATCAATGAATAAAAATGAAATATATATATTTTTAAAATATAGAAATATTTGAGTTTTTAGAATATATAATATATAAAACAAAACTAAAATAAAGAGTTTTCTAAAGTAGTAATACATAAGGCACAAATGATTAAAATAGGAAGTGAAAATATTCATGAAAACTAAAAATGAATAAATTAAACTATTTCTATAGATGTCAAATAAAAGAGAATACCGCGATCAATGTACTACAAAAATAAATGGCGCGTTTATTTTTAATTATTGGAAGCGTTTTGGGGGATATAGCGTTGTGAGCTTTACTTTTTATATAATTGATTACAATATATTTTTTATATTCTGGGCCACATATTATATTTTTATATTAGATCACAACATATATATATTATATTGGACTCACAATAAATATTTTATATTAGGCTCACAATATATATTTTATATTGGACTCACAATATAAATTTTACAATATTAGACCACAATATATATATTATATTGGACTCACAATATATAGTTTATATTGGACTCACAATATAAATTTTACAATATTAGACCACAATATATATATTATATTGGACTCACAATATATATTTCATATTAGTCTTACAATATAAATTTTACAATATTAGACCACAATATATATATTATATTGGACTCACAATATATATTTCATATTAGTCTTACAATATAAATTTTACAATATTAGACCACAATAAATATTTTATATTAGGCTCACAATATATATTTTATATTGGACTCACAATATAAATTTTACACACAATATTAGACCACAATATATATATTATATTGGACTCACAATATATATTTCATATTAGTCTTACAATATAAATTTTACAATATTAGACCACAATATATATATTATATTGGACTCACAATAAATATTTTATATTAGTCTTACAATATAAATTTTACAATATTAGACCACAATAAATATTTTATATTAGTCTTACAATATAAATTTTACAATATTAGACCACAATAAATATTTTATATTAGTCTTACAATATAAATTTTACAATATTGAACCACAATATATATTTTTATATTAGACTCACAATATATATTTTATATTAGTCTCAAAATATAA
Source organism: Cordylochernes scorpioides (assembly GCA_030710605.1). Classification (NCBI taxonomy): domain Eukaryota; kingdom Metazoa; phylum Arthropoda; class Arachnida; order Pseudoscorpiones; family Chernetidae; genus Cordylochernes; species Cordylochernes scorpioides. The sequence continues at coordinate 172,625,417 of CP092886.1, forward strand.
ATTTTTCATATATTAGACCACAATATATATAAATATATATATTATATTGGTCTCACAATATATTTTATATTAGTCTCACAATATAAATTTTTCATATATCAGACCACAAAATATATTTATAAATAAACTTGGTTCTCTAAGGTCATTCCCTTCCCTAAGACCTTTATCATTATATGCCACTATAAGTATATTGAAAATAAATAAATATATTAATATAACGTAAAAGGGGAAGTGGTGTCCGTGTACTAAAAGAGGCACCTCTCCTGTTAAAAATGCCTTTTGTTTAATCAACTCGGTACAGATATACAGGTATATAGCTTGGTGTTTGTCTGAATTTTCCAAAACTGGTGTTGTGGCACCTTATTCATCATCACCTTTACGTTCTGTGCTGTGTGGAATGATGAGCCAAAATGCATTGTTTTAATGCATTTTTCGAAGGTACACATATATATATATATTAAGATTAGAATTTTTTTGTGTGTTTGATTGTTGAAAAGAGGTGCAGTCGTGAAAAAGTAACGATTATTATTTACCTTTCAAGTAGATTTTATTTTGAATCACTTGAAGCAATTTACACATAAAATAATTTATCACAGGAATATAGATTTTATATAAGGAATTCTATAATCGTGATTTTAATTAGAAAAGGTTGGGTTAACTATACATATTTACAACAATAATAATTAAAGTGGTATGTTTTTTGAATCTATGGTCAAATATGTAAAACAGTCAATGAATGAAAATAAAATGTTTTTAAAAAAATAAAATAATTGTATTTTAGATTATATAATATATATACATATGAAAAAAGAAAAAGGCATCTCCTTATCGTGCAACTGAAAGTTGCTGATGGCTGAGCGCCATCTATCGGAATAAATATCAACTATTCTCGTTGATTTTTTTATTCCATAATTGGCCAAATACCCATTCTTGATTAATCAAGAAAAGCTAACCACGGACGCGTTTCGGGCTGTTGGCCCTCATCAGCGTGGTGCAAGCTGTACCTCAAAGACCAAAAAAATTGGTCATTAAGGCATCCTGAAAAATCATGAAACGGGTAGTTAAGGCCAGAATTGCGTGAGGACTCTACACAATGTGAAAAAATAGTACAAATGTAACATTGTACTGGGATAAGGTGCATAAATCATGAAAAAAGAAAAAGGCATCTCCTTATCGTGCAACTGAAAGTTGCTGATGGCTGAGCGCCATCTATCGGAATAAATATCAACTATTCTCGTTGATTTTTTTATTCCATAATTGGCCAAATACCCATTCTTGATTAATCAAGAATGGGTATTTGGCCAATTATGGAATAAAAAAATCAACGAGAATAGTTGATATTTATTCCGATAGATGGCGCTCAGCCATCAGCAACTTTCAGTTGCACGATAAGGAGATGCCTTTTTCTTTTTTCATGATTTATGCACCTTATCCCAGTACAATGTTACATTTGTACTATTTTTTCATATATACATATATTATGATGCATTAACCCGCCATATGTTATCAAAATTAGAAACTATTATAGACGCGTATGATTCTTTTTAAAAATAAACAATTTCTACTGTCCTTACTGCAATGGAAAAAAAATAATAGGAGGGTTAAAAATAAACAATTTAAACTGACGAAACCGCTGGGAGGGTTAACCACTGATGAGTCAGGCCCTCCCATTAATTTTTCCATTTCTGTAAGGACAGTAGATATTGTTTATTTTTTAAAAAGAATCATACGCGTGTCTATAATAGTTTTTAGAATTTTGATATATATATATATATATGATCTTATAGCGCGCATCCCGCAATTTAATAGATGTATTTCACATTCATTATATTATCTAGAACAATTCTGGAATAATTAAAAATCAACGAGAATAGTTGATATTTATTCCGATAGATGGCGCAAGCCATCAGCATCTTTAAGTTGCACGATAAGGATATGCCCTTTTTTCATCATTATATTATCAATCTACTATATTTTAACTATCTATTATATAACGATTACTTTTGCATTTTTGGTAATGTATATATCATAAAAATTACTATTAAAAACTGATATAAACATCATAATTATATTTAAAAAGTATCTAAATTTTATACTGAAAATATACAAAAGAAAAAAACACACATAAGGGTATTTAATATTTATATATGTGAAATATAAATAAAAATACGGGTGTGTGCACATGTGTGAGGAAGTTATATTAATATCTTTATGTGAGCAATGATAAAACTCCATTGTTATGAAATTGTTGGTTGGAAGGTTGTTGTTTGGGGTGACAGAGAGTCACCGAAACTTTGGGAAAAAGGTGAGAAAGAGTGGATTGATAGAGCTACATATTTTCAAAATACAATAATTATATATTTTTAATAAATGAATGTATATGAAAAAACGAAAGAAAAAAATAAAAGATAAAAAGATCAGGTGTTGAAATCAATATTAAAAATGGCATATCCTGACCAGGAGCACATGTGCTTTACATAATGCAGAGCGCCATCTGGTGGAACAGAAATCAACTAAACATTGATTTAGCCTGTTCCCTGATATTTGGCCAACCCAATTTCTTGATAAATCAAGAAAAGCTATTCACGAACGCGTTTCGCGCTTTTGGCGCTGGTCAGCGTGGAGTAGGCTGTACCACTGCGACCAAAGAAATATTTTTTTGTGTTGTGTGTGTGGTCCCAGTTGCTTCTTAAAAAAACCAAGAAATGGGTATTTAAGGTTGAACTTGCGTAAATAATTTATATGCACACATCGCAATCTAAAATATAGAAAATAAGTGAATATTTACACTGAATGCAAAATAAATTTACAGCACACACTTTAATGTGAAAAAATTCACATGACATAGCTAAATATTAAGTAAAATAAAATAAAGCCACTGCACACGTGTGAAAAATTTACCTTAATATATTGTACTGAGCATTGTTAAAAATATATATAATGTATAATTATATTTATTATTTTATCTTTCAAATTATATTTTAGATGTGCACAATACAATTTAAAAAAAAATAGAATATTAGTGAGTATTTTCATTAAATGCGAAAAAATAAATTTTAAAATTTTTACTTAAAAAAAAATAAAAAGTTTTCACATCGCGCACAGTCAAATATTAAATAAAATAATGAAAGCTTCTCTCTCCTTCAAGCGCGCTCACAATTTTAAATAAAACCCTGGTGTGCGTACTCACTCCATCCGGGTTTACTACCCCCGGGGTACAATCGATGGGTACCCTAAACTAACGGAATTGCGTCACGTGCAACGTCATTGCCACCGGAAGTGCGTCACCATGACGTAGAACAGGTAGGTCAAGGGTCTGAAATCAATAAAAAGGGCTTGCCCTGAAATTCCATTGGTTTCTTGACACTTTAAAAAATGTTACAACGTCTGGGATTTTTTTTTGCAATTATTTTTATTTTTTTAGAATTATTTTTATTTTAATTTATTTTATTTTTTAAAATTTAAATACATTTTTATTATAATATTTTTTTATTATATTTTAATGCATTTATATATGAATATATTTACATATATAACTATGATGTTTTATATATTCAATGAGCGGCAATATAATATAGCACACATATAATGCACATTGGATCATATTCCTATTATTAGAGAAAGAAAAAAATAATTTTACTTCAATTTATAAACTTTGAAACAAATTAACGGAAAGCTTGCCACTTTGAAAACAATCGGAGAAATAAAGATGCCTCTCTCGTTACAATGCATTTTTTTGCGCTGTCTACTTAGACAAGGACATTCAACTCCGCCTTTGCTGGTCCCAAGCCCGGATGAAAAAGGAGGAGGGGGAGCAGTAACAAGCTCGATAAAAACCTGGGCTCAGCTGGCCCGGCTGATAGTACCCTGTAAGGGCTCCTAATCCAGGGATACAGGATGAGCAGCGTTTGTACTCTATGTTAGGAGCGGCTGCACATGGCGTCTGTTCCTCATGTCAGAGATGGCCATTTCTTTTGGAGCTAAGTCGGCCGGCTACTGTGTAGTGCTCCCAGTCTTGATGACAAAGGCAGACGCATTTTACTTCACCCAGTGTGGAGATAAGAAAGAAGAAGATTTAATGATACATTCTCTCTCTACAAAATTCCTATTAACATTTCAGCTATAGGATTAGTTCAACCACATACCAGAGCAACGCCTCTGTTGGGAAACATTATAGATTCGTAGAAGAGAAAGAAGGCTGATAATAAGAAGAACCTTTTTTATTACTTAAAGGCATTTATAAACAATAAGGAAGGACAAGAGATTAAATAAATTGAACTAGATAAATATATATATACACCAGCAGCTCACGTCTATCAGCGGCCTGCCCTATCCAATAACCGCTAGCCAACTACAACAATCTAACAAAGCTGAGGTATATAGGCAGAGATGCAAATTAGCATAGACAATACTAAAACTATATGCAAATCACAAGAGTATTTTATCATAGAAATATCCAAGTATTGTCACTTTAGACAGCCTCTTTGTCTAAATAGGAAGACCTAAAAATTTCCCCGTCAAATATCATGAAGTTAGACCGAAATAATAAGAGCTCGAACTCACGGTCTTCTGGTGGGCATTCTGGATATAACGAAATTTGATTGACCCGAATCAGCAAGATTGGCCGATATATGACAGCCTTTGCTTCTACTTTGACGCTAGAAAGATGACATTTTGAGATTTGGAACAAATCCTATCGAATTAGAGCGAGAACAACTCGATATGCACACACACAAATGCCTATTGTTTATAAATTCACCGAAAGTAACAATGATCATGTGAAATGTTTAACTTGCGCACACAACAAAAATATAACATAGAAACACACACACACACACAATAAAATAATATCTAAAATGTTTACTTTATTATATTTTAAGATTACTTCCTGATACAAAATTATTCGATTGTAAAAATTATTTTCGTTTGAGCATCAATCTTTCTCTGTGTTCAGAATCTGAATGCACTTGTAAGATGTGGTCATTCAATTGTTGAGAAGAAATTCAATCAAACTGAAGGATATTCGGACATAAGTAATGGTGTGAAATGCTTATAGGGACTTGCCTTGGTGATCTCGTTCAAAACCGAGGACAACCTTTCCAAAATAGTTTTTATGATATTTTAAAATTTAGCATGGTTATAAATGTCCTTAAAGCGTATGTCCACAGTTCATCTAAAATACCCATTCCAAGAGTCTAGCATCAGTATCACTATAAAAGGAAGTTCGAAAATGCAATATAACAAAGGTATGGTAGATTAAACTGGCGAAACCGCTGGGAGGGTTCACCATTGATGAGCCAGGCCCTCCTATTAATTTTTCTATTGCAGTAAGGGCAGTAGAAGTTGTTTTATTTCAAAAAGAATCATACGCGTCTAAAATAGTTGCGGATTTTCATAAATGTTCTAACACGCCCGCAAAACACACAAGCATGTGTAAACGATTAAATATGCTTATATGAAAAATTAGAAAAGCATATTACATACATAACCCATGCAGAAAATCGAAGATAAAAACAACTACATACAAATCACATGTAAACATTTAAGCACATCTTACAGTTCCACAAACAAAACAATACTAAGATGCGAAAAGTTGCACGATAAGGAGATGCCTTTTTCTTAATACTAAGATGCATTATCGCGCCATCTGTTATAAGAAATAGTAACTATTTTAGACGCATATGATTCTCATAAAATTCAAACAATGATAGCTTAAACTGGAGAAAGCGCTGGGAAGGTTCACTACTGATGAGCAAAGCCCTCAAATTAATTTATCATTGCAGTAAAATCAGCATAAAATTGTTTAATTTTAAAAATAATCATACGCGTCTAAATTACACGTAGTTTCAATTTTTAATAAACAATACACCTATCCCCCGATTTACACGGTAGATACGTTCCTGAGAAAAACGTGTAAATCGGGGGATAGGTGTACACAGAAATAAAAATAAAATGCATTGACAGGTTAAAATATGTAGTCAGCACATAAACTCGGGATTCCTCGTGAGATGTGTACACAGCGCATGTGTTCAATCACAGTAGCATTTAGTATAGTGTGATTAAAACAAAAAAAAAAAACTTATTTGGAAAACCGTGTAAAAGCGAAAACGTGTAAAAAAAAGTACCGTGTAAATCGGGGGATAGGTGTACTACAAAAATATGTGTATATAAAAAGCGCTTGTTATTGCTTGTCATACAAAACACAGGCCTCATTCTACGATGGTTGATTATAAATAGCTTATATATATTTATATACTTTATTGTTAAAGATATTAAATTACGTTAAAATGTTCATCTTTTCATCCAATTATTGTCTAATAAAACTGAAGAATATTAAAAAAAGGAAAACATTTTCTATGGCCCCGGCAATTATGCACATGACGACTTCCAGCGCCAGGGGAGTAAAAAATGATCTCGGAAAGACGGCGCCGCTCTGGCGCTTACGCTAGGCTTCTTGTTTTCCACGGCCATTTTCATTTACACTGATTGCCTTAGTGGGCCTCCTCATCTCAAGGCCTACATCACTCCCTCCCAATTTATCTTTACAATTTTTTTACCGTTATAAACGCCCATTGTATGGTGTACAGTATATACTTAGCTGCAGAATCATTTCCATTCGTCCAGAAACATTTTGCATATGTAAACCATAGAGTTATTTGAAGAACAAAAATATCTGGAATAACTTAACAAACCTGAGATATAGAATATATTATAGAACGTGTATTATAAATACAAAATAAAGATATATAATTAGATAAAGAAATAAGCCGTTTATATTGTTGCACCAAGTTGCAGCTTTTCAGGGTCGTCGACCTTGGTTTCTTCCTTCTTGGTGTTATACACGTTTCCCGAGCGGGTTTCCATATTCAAAGCAAATAAATAAAAGTAAAAGTAAATAAATAAAAGTAAAAGTAAATAAATAAAAGTAAATAAAAATAAATTACCTTTCAACGTTTTTGTGTTTTATAAAGCTGGACAACACGTGAAGTAAGATAAGTTTCTTTTAATAAACGAAATTCAAGCTTTCGGGCAAAAGCCCTTCGACAGGCAAAAATATAACTATATTAAGAAAAATAACAATTTATATATGTTAATCTCAAAAGAAGACCATTTTTTGAAAAATAAATAATAAATCTGCAGTCTGAAACTACGAGACGGCGCGTGGTTTGGGCTATTGAAATAAACTAAGATGTTACAGGTGTTTCAGCCAAGAAAACACCATATATATCAGGAATTTCTATCTTTCTATTTATGCTATTGTGTTTGTGTGAGACTATGGATTCCAACACCAATCGTTGGTGTTGGTTGTGGATATGTCTATAGTGGATTACTGGATGGTTAACATCGAATGTGTGTCCTGTAGATGCTATGTGTTGGTGGATGAGGGATTTGGGGTCTTTGTTAGTTATATTGCGGGAATGCTCTGTCATTCTGATGGCTACAGTTCTACCTGTCTCACCCACATATGTGGCAGAGCACTGCTCACATGAGACAGAGTAGACTGCTCCTGTACTTTGAAGGGGGCTGGGAGGAATGTCTGCTTTAGTTATGGGATGTCTGAGGTGTGTGGATATGTTATTGGTGTTGCTTTATTTTAATATAGGAGCAGTCTACTATGTCTCATGTGAGCAGTGCTCTGCCACATATGTGGGTGAGACAGGTAGAACTGTAGCCATCAGAATGACAGAGCATTCCCGCAATATAACTAACAAAGACCCCAAATCCCTCATCCACCAACACATAGCATCTACAGGACACACATTCGATGTTAACCATCCAGTAATCCACTATAGACTTATCCACAACCAACACAACGATTGGTGTTGGAATCCATAGTCTCACACAAACACAATAGCATAAATAGAAAGATAGAAATTCCTGATATATATGGTGTTTTCTTGGCTGAAACACCTGTAACATCTTAGTTTATTTCAATAGCCCAAACCACGCGCCGTCTCGTAGTTTCAGACTGCAGATTTATTATTTATTTTTCAAAAAATGGTCTTCTTTTGAGATTAACATATATAAATTGTTATTTTTCTTAATATAGTTATATTTTTGCCTGTCGAAGGGCTTTTGCCCGAAAGCTTGAATTTCGTTTATTAAAAGAAACTTATCTTACTTCACGTGTTGTCCAGCTTTATAATTTACTAGTAAGAGTCCCTGCAATTTTTGTTATTGTGTTTATTTATTCGTGGTCTTCCTTGTAGGTCGTGATCCGCAGTTTTCATCTAGGTCCTCTCTCGCTCCAATAACCAATCAAGATATATGTATAATAAATATTACAAAAGGAATGAAACTATAAAAAGGAATGATGATAATCTAAATATTCTGTTTTAAATAAATATTAAATATCATAGAATATTTTGAATAAATGTAAGGCGCATTAAAATTGATGTAACAATATAGTTACCAATAAAAAGATATCAAGTTTAAGATTTTATATGAATAAACAAACAATATTTTAATTATTCTCTGCAAGACAAAGTAATCTGTTCAAAATGAAATTTCGTTATATTTGGAGGTCTCTGACTAATAGAAAGGTGACAAAAGGTAAAATAATTGTATGTTATAAGTTGGAAAGAAAACGGATGCATCTGCAGAGCCGTGAAGCATAGATATCGATAGAATGAAGAAATATTCAGATTTCCAAGTTCCTGCTACCACCCTTGTAAGATATAGACAAGGCATTAGCGCGCCATCTATATATAAAAAATGGAACAATTTTAGCATGAAAATTTCTTTTTCAGTATAACAATTAATACAATGTCCTTACTGCAATAAAAAATGAAAGAATTGGCTCATAATTGGTGAACCACTGATACTTTTATTGAAGACGCGAGATAACCAGGTGTGAACAAATTGTTTCTGTCTCCTTAAAAAAAATTAGACAATCGGCGACATCAAATACTTTTCATTTACTTAAGTTTTGTCTAAGAATGTAAAGTGAAAACCTAATAAATATTTCTTAAAACCTTCATCTACCTTTAAACCAACTCGTAAACTGCCTTAATTGTCATTACAGGCCAGAAGGAGAAAGGATATTGCCAGATGTTCCCGAAAACCCTAAGTATTCTTATATCGCTTTCTTTTGAAGATCTGTCGTAGAATGATGTTGTCGATGCTCTCCTGCGGCATCCAATATACGAAATAAAGGGCTAATCCGATTTGATCGATGCATCTTCGAGCTTTGCTTGGACGGATCTTCTCGTTCTCTCGATCGGAACGTTGTCGCTGTCTATACTGGACGGAATGTAAAGTAATTGTATGATAGGAACTACGTTTGAATGGATTTCTCCTAGCTCCTCTACATTTTCCCCTTACCGACTTATCTACGTAGTTTCCAGAAAGCTTGGCCAAGAATTGCCTCTAAATCTCTCGAAGACCGGCTTTAATTGAATGTTCTGGCGAGACGAGTTGTATTGAATGTGAACTAATCATTTGAGGTTGTTTGATAGCTCAGATCAAACCTTCGCGAACGTAGCTGTTCTACTGGCACAAAACTAGAACGCTATTTGGAAAATGTGACTTATATAAATAGACTAGCGGACGTACCCGGCTTCGCCCGAGGTTTTACCCGAGTAAAGGTTTGTCTAACGAACATTTGTTAAAACAATTCTCTATAAACTTATAAAAAAAAAAGATATATTTTGATAATTTGAAACTCGTAAATTTGAATCTCTCGATAAAGTGAACATTTTTTCCCGGTCCCTGTGTGCTGTGTCATCCTGAATTTTGTCTTTCCTAATTTTCTACATTACAAAATCATCGTTTTATCTAGTGAACATATTTTCCCGGTCCCTTGAAAATACTCGATAAGTTGAATAAAATCATGGTCGTTTATGGAAGATGGACGTAGTTCCCGGAGGTCACCCGCCCCCCGCGCGCCAGGACCTCTTGATCCCTCTGATTGGTCGGTGGGAACTTGGACTTGGACTGACCGGCCGGACGGGGGGGGGGGGGCAGACCTAAGCCTATCTCCGTCGCAAGGTGGCGCTGCTTGCGAGTTAAAGCTACAAATCTGCAAATAACTCTAAGGATATTTAAGATATTCAAGAAATTATTTTTCGTAAACCTTTCCGGGGATACACATAATAATATCCCAAAATTTCACGGCGATTGGAAGTATGGTTTTTGAATCCATAGAGGACACACACACACACACAGACAGACAGACATTCAATTTTATATATATAGATATGGCATATTTGGCATGTATTTTGTGGTAGTTTAAGTATCGGCATTACCTTATTTGTCAAACTACCCAAATATTGAATAACAGAAACTAATAAGGTGAACAATTAGGTGTTGTTGTTGTCGTGTCCAATAAAGAGCCTCAGATGTCCCCATGCATCTCTATCACAGCAGCAGCAATGTCCACTATCTTGGATGTGTAAATCTGCTGCTCTGGGTCCATGTCAATTTTCTGCAAGGCTGCGGCCATTGCTGGGCATGAGAATATGTGAGTAGGTGTTTGAAAAATGAGTAAAAATGTGATATTTTGTACTGAGATAAAGTGCATGAATTATGAAAAAGAAAAAAGGCATCTTCCCATCGGGCAACTATCGCGCAAGCCATCAGTAACTTTCAGTTGCACGATAAGAAGATGCCTTTTTCAGGAACTAATAAGTTTAATTACAGAATATATTTTTTTCACTTATCTCTCTCAGATTCAGGAAGTATAGGCGTCAATAATCATGATGAGTAGTTAGCTACTGTAAGGGCGTCAATCTTTAAAGTCACTTGTCTTCTGACATAATGTCCGGTTTTCATGCTGTCAATGCTATGAAAATGTCATCGTTCTCATTACTGTTATCTACCTTCAGAATAATTGTATCACATTTATGTCATTTTAGTTATTTTAGTTGACATTACCGGAAATATATTCTATATATTAATAATTTAAACAAATTTACAAATTTAATAACCATCTATCGATAAAATTTGTAATAATAATTTTTTTATGCATTAGCGCGCCATCTGTTATCAAAATTCGAAACTATTATAGACGCGTATGATTCTTTTTAAAAATAAACAATTTCTACTGCCCTTACTGCAATGAAAAAATTAATGGGAGGGCCTGGCTCATCAGTGGCTGGGAGGGTTTACCACTGATGAGCCAGGCCCTCCCATCAATTTTTCCATTGCAATAAGGGCAGTAGAAATTGCTTATTTTTAAAAAGAATCATACGCGTCTATAATATTTTCGAATAAAATATTTTGGCAATGTGTTTCTTTTTCACATATATCGTCTGTAGAGATATTATTTGATACTATGTATGAAAAGAAACACATTGCCAGAACTTATTGTTGCAAAATTAAAAACATATATAGACAATATATTAAATTTAAAAGGTTTTACTTGTGTAACTCTATATAGTAAAATATAAAAGCTAAGATCTCGCCTCCCGCGTCAAAATAGACGTCAAAACCAGACGCCATCTATTGACCGTCGCCACAAACTAGCGACCTCGGGTTACCGACCCAAGGCCACTAGTTTGTGGCGACGGTCAATAGATGGCGTCTGGTTTTGTCGTATATTTTGACGCGGGAGGCGAGACCTTAGCTTTTATAGATCAATTTCCTACGACAAAATTTCCATCTATGGTAAAATTTTATATTTTAAGATATATGTGTATATGATACACTTAGAATCCTCAATAGTGTTTACTCTCTCGATTTGGTTTTAATGATAAAAACATTATTGGGAGGGTTCACCACTGATGAGCCAGGCCCTCCCAATTAATTTTTCCATTGCAGTAACGGCAGTAGATTTTTTTAAATTTCAAATAGAATTTTACGCGTCTAAAATAGTTTCGATTTTTCATAACAGATGACGCGTTAGTGCATCATAAAATATAAATGCTCTTATAAAAGAATCAATTTGATATTTGCGGAAGAGCGATTGCTCGAAATGTATGTAATTCTGCTGTCCTCAAAGCTTATGTCCATAGTTCATCTAAAATACCCATTCCAAGAGTCTAGCATCAGTATCACTATAAAAGGAAGATCGAAAAATGCAATATAACAGCGGTCTGGTAGATTAAACTAGCGAAACTGCTGGGAGGATTCACCACTGATGAGCCAGGCCCTCCCGTTAAATTTTCAATTGCAGTAAGGGCAGTAGAAATTGTTTAATTTCAAATAGAATCTTCGCATCTAAAATAGTTTCGAATTTCATACAACAATGTACAGGATAAACACACAAGATTATTTCTGGAGAGCTGGGAATCTATAGATGATAAAATAGCATCAATAGGAAGATAGAAATACCACAATCATACCTAGAGTTAAAACAAAAATAGTTTAAAATATACGTATTTAGCATTTTATTTCTGAAGATACAATAATTCAATTTAAATGGTTTGGTCACACCAAAATTCATATATATAAAAATGAATGTTTGTATGTCCGGTATACAAATTCGCAGTAGTTCACTAATTCAAACCAAAATTTCCATACATAGGTCAAAAAATACGGGGAAGACGATAGGCTATTTAAAAAATATATATAAATTAATTATTAAAACTATATATTCAAATTATTCTACTTAGCTCATGAACAGCGCCCTCTATCAAAGATTAGATTAAATTATGCTGATGCAAACAAATAGATAATGCTAATAACAAACAATTATAAAAAAAAAATCTTATCTAAATTTATATCACTCGGGTAGATATGCACACAGGTCAATCCCGGGGCGAAGCCGGGTCACCCGTCTAGTATGTTATATAAAACAACACTTCTCGTGCGGGCATCACGCGGATAATAAGCTTACAAGGAGTTTGAATTTTTCTTAGAAGAAGATAGGCGAACAGCCTCGTCGAAATTACGAATTCGAATAAATATATTGATTCAAAATATACCTTTATTCTAATATATATATATATTAAGAAAAAGGCATCTCCTTATCGTGCAACTGAAAGTTGAATGAATGTTATAAATAAAAAGATTTCTCAGGTTGTTGAAGGGTACATGAGTATGGTTTTTGATATTGCTTTGTAGTCGTTGTAACAGAATAATAATAGTCTTGATCAGAGATTTCTTTAATTGAGCTAAGGAATATACATAAAAACATAATTTGATAAAAGTAATACCTGGCTTAAGGCGTAAGAATCTAAAAATGAAAAACTTATTTACATAATGTACAAAAGATTTGAGCCGGCCATCGGGAAACAGCAACAATGAGTTTTTATAGGGGAAGTGTAACCTCTGGCGGTCGATTTAACAGAGTATTTGCATCTATGAAATATAGCCCCATAAATAAAATAACATTTTAATATATAACATATATATATATAATTAGTTATCATTTAATTAAAACACTTAATTATCACTGAGATAATATTTTTCTATTGATTCAGAAAGAGATTGCCTAGTAAAAAAAATCAACGCAAGTTTCAGATTTAAACTAATTACAGCACGCAGCAAGACTTATACATTCCCTTTACTCTCTCTCCTATAAATTTACGAATTTTCAAAAGTAAAATTTCAATTTATTCAAGATTGGTGCTGATTTTTTAGCACCCCACCAAATCGTTTATATTTATGTAAAAATAAATTTGGTTTTCTCCAGCCTCATATTTCTTTGAAAAATGAAACTTCTCTAGGAAGAAAATCTTTTAATATAATTTTTAATGTAAGCATACGAAAATGTAAATGCTTTAAAAAATTTAAAATATTCATTTGAATCAATAGTATTTTAACCTTAAATAATTTTAGTGGTGAAATTCACTCTTGGATAAATCTTGAGACTAGAAAGTATTTGATGTCACCAGTCGTCTGTTTTTTTTTTTGAAGGAGAAAGAAGTAATTCTGTTCACACTTAGTTATTACATGTGTCTTCAATAAAAGTCACTTGTGTATCAAATATTATCTTTCAGAGTTATAGTCTGAATCCCGATATACATGCTAAAAGGTACAACTTCCTTAAGTTTTGTTTATGAGTGTAGATTGTGTAGAAAGATTAAATTTTATCAATTATCTTTTTTTTATTTATACACGGTCCTCTTTAAGCGCTTCACTATTTAAAGAAAGTAAGAATTGATTATCTTTTTCTAAAAAAAGTACTACCCAAATAAATCATATATTGGATTTAATGAATAATATGGAGCTTGTATATTGTATATATGTTATATTATAAATATTTGAGGAAAGGAATTTATTATATTTGCTTTTTTATGAATACATGGATATTATATGTGTGTAGTATTGTTATAATACAAGTATTAATTGTAATATTGTTGAGGGAGAAATTATAAGCAGAATTTTGGATATATGAACATTTTGGTGATAGTATGCAGTCGTGAAAATATAATAAATTCTATTTAAATCAGAATTTGCTCTAATGATTTGATAAAATATTTGAGGATGAAATACCTGACTTAAGGCGTAAATAATAAAGAAAAGAAAATATTACATATTTACATATGTACAAAAGGTTTTGAGCCGGCCACAGTTAAACACAATAGTAGTAGTACGAGTCGTAGGACTCCTAGTAACATATAGGTAACCCAGACTCCTGGAGTGTATCCATAGATCGCTAACTACCCGGGCTGTCCTGTGGTTTAGGAGTCTGTCTTGGTAGCCTTGGTGAACTTGTTTCTTGGTAGATTCAATAGGCCAGTTTTATTGAATGAGGGCAGTCCAATAAGTGTAGTCGTTTGGAATCGCTGTAGTTCAAATGCTGGGCAGCTGAAAGTAAAACACAACCACAATGAGTTTATATACTAGTGCGAAGTCGTGACATCTGGCGGTCGACTTTACAGAGCAGGTTGTTCTAGAAATAATATATGCATAAAAATAACGTTTTATATAACACTAGCCGAATGACCCGGGCAACGCCCGGGTTTTACCCTATTAAATGTACCCTATTCAAATACTATTCGTTACAATTATAAATTGGCGCCGTGGATGTCACTCTTGTGAAACGTCCCGCTCCAAACTTTGTGTCTGAGAAGTGATATTTTTATAGAGAGATGATCTGGCTTTTGTTTTCTGCTCGAATGAATGTTTTTCTGTTAGAATTTTGTTCCTGCATACAAAATAATGAACTGGTTTCACCCGTGGTCTCTGCTTTTTGGAATTTTTCCCGATATAATTTTGTATCTGATAATCAAACATGATACAGCAATATCGTCATCATCATTTTCTGACTAAAAATATATAGTTTTAATAATTGATTTATATATTTTTAAAATAGCCTATCGTCTTCCCCGTATTCTTTTACCTATGTATGGAAATTTTGGTTTGAATTAGTGAACTATTGCGAATTTGTATACCGGACATACAGACAGACAAACATACAAACATTCATTTTTATATATATAGAGATATATATATAGTTTTTAACATTGTTAAAACAATACAGCATTTAATTGTAAATCCAAGTAACAAATCTCTCATTAAGTTCGTGTTATTGCAATCAACAGCTTTCTGGACATAGAAATTGAAGTTTAGCGTCAATTCGATAAATTCTATGGAAATAATAGATAGATAAAAATTGTATAAATGACTTTTACCCAAGTGTTTTTTTTTTAAATAATATTTTAGGAGATTTCGGGTCTTGTGATCTTTCCAAACCTAGTAGTTCAAATATACAGTGGAGAATGAAACAGGGCAAGACCTAAAGTTCCCAATAAATTTATTTATATAAAAAACTGACGGTAAGTTATTAATGCAATTTTATCACATATAATACAAAAGAACTTCATGAGAGGGCACTCTCGCTAGGAGACACCTCTCTACAAATGACACTTTTCATCGACGAAATTACGATGTTTGCTATTTAGCAACTCTCCGGTAAGGAGACACCTCTCTCTAAAGAATACTTTGGCTCTGCAACTAGCTGTCCTTTACAGATCTGCTGTATATATGCCGCATTTGCCAAAAAATTAAAATATTATGTGATTTTTATTTGACACAATTTCAATAAAATGATGAAATATATCCTTACAACTCGAATACATGAAGCATACGCTATTAGTGGCCCACAGCTGACGAGACACTGAAACCAGAAGTAATAAATCTAATGAGACATGACGCATAAAGAAAAATATATTTTTACTAACGGTCAACCTTTCTTCGTTGGCTAAAGGGATTTTTTTTACAGATAGTATTTTTTTACGATAGCTTTTTAAGGAAATATATCAAAATTCATTATTGAAAATATCAAAATAAAACGATATCGGAAATAAAAGTGGTTAAAATTTGAGTCTAAAATAAATCTTCAAATCGTAATATTTTAAATAGAGATTACCACATAATATTAAATTTTGGTGCTAACAGAAAATTTATCGAAATGTTATAAAAACCATAAACATGAATGACCTTTGAAAACGACATCGTAGCATGATTTTGAAATACCAGACGTAATTGACTTTTCTATACCCTTCAGAGATGTACTGGTTTTGTCGAATATGTAGCACATTATTGCCACAGTAGGCTCATTGAAAGAAATCATTATTTATTTATTTATGCTTATGAGGTGATACAGCAGCGTATTTACAATTAGAGAGGAGACAAAATGAATTAAATCTAGAAAGAAATCATCATCAGTGTTAAAGCGACCCTTTGTTAGTGCGATAAACAGTATTCAAGGATCTGTCAGCGTTGTCACCGCACTTGTCGTGCTCGGCTGGCATCGAGCGGCGACAGCCAGACAGGTCTCAGTGCGTGACCAGGTCATTGCAGCATGGTCACGTCGATAGCCTCGCGCGTCGGTGGCATGCCCAGGCGCGGCTTGTGCTAGGCCTAATTACTCCGTTTATTTTTCCTCAACCAGCCATAGCTTGGTGGCGGCAGTATTCTCGCCCTCTCTGAACTTCTTTCCTGTGCACGTCTTCTAATTGTATCGCAGGTTCTTCTTAAATTGTTTCAATCTTTCGCTCAAAAAGGTTCTTCAACATACCTGACTATAAATACAAGAGACACGCTATAAAGTCTGGTAATCTATGGACAATATTATCTAGGTCTAATATTTACATATTTGTGCATAATCTTTGTGATTCACACATTTTATTCGTTATATAAATATTTTAAAAATATAATTTAAATAATATATATATTTTTATGTAAAAAAAATTTTAAAAATAATATACATATATATATATTTTAAAAAGATGCATATATTGGATTTATAATGAATTTATTGTTCCAATATTTCGAGGGGCAACTCGCCTCTCTTTATCGAGGATGTTTGTGTTTTCACTAAAGCATGCGCGCACGCGTACACCACTCTCGTTCTACAAGGCCAATGAAAGAATTGTATCTTTGATTTAAATATTACATTCAGTATATATACAGCTAACAATTATATATAATATTACAGATAATTACCATTATTATTATTTTGTCTACACATTGTGTTTGAAATAGAGATTTATATACAACAGTGTAATCGTAAATAATTGTGTGCATACATATTAATTCTAAATTAATGATAAAATTTTGAAAAAAAAATATGAGAGTAAATTAAAAGTATATACATAGTTATTTACAAACAATTAGGATATGAATTCTTTATAAATTTCTGGAAAATCAATTTTTCTGTTTATACTGTGTTTATCTTCGGCAGAAGCCCAACTTTCTAAAAACAGTCTACAATGCTTTTCTGTAATAATTTGGTATATGATTGATGCTTGTTTGAAATCTGGTATATGGCTATTATTTAGGGAGTGGTCAACTAGGAGGGATAATGGTTTGTAGTTTTTTAAAGCTGCTTTATGTTGATTAATACGATCTTTAAGTGATTTACCTGTTTCTCCAATGTATGTAGCTTGACATGTTTGGCAGGGAATTTTGTAAATTACATTGGTTGTATTTTCTTGGTTTGAAATATTTTTTGTATCTGAGTAGCGTAAGATTTGTCGTAGATTTTAAATATATATTAAAAATGGCATATCCTGACCAGGAGCACATGTGCTTTACAGAAGGCAGAGCGCCATCTGGTGGAACAGAAATCAACTAAACATTGATTTAGCCTGTTCCCTGATATTTGGCCACCCCAATATATATATATATATGATTAGTTGATTTCTGTTACACTAGATGGCGCTCTGCCATCTAAAAAAAGCTCATGTGAGCAGGTCAGGATGTGTCTCTCTCTCTACATATATAATTTATTTCAAATATATTTCAATTTGAAAAGTTTTTTCACTGAGATATATATTTTGACAGAGTATTTTATTATTGCCTCTGTGTTTTTGACAATAGACACAGTGTCACACCACTTCAAAGGTTGTCACTGGGAGGGTCTATTTTACATTACAATATAGGTATCTAAATTAACGAATTACGTCCTCAGCCGTTACAGATTCTCTCTGTTGGGATCACATAATGAGGGACTTTTAGAACTAAGGAACACTGTGAAATTTACTGAAAAGGATAAGTCTGTGCAGGATGTTTGATTACAAATCCACATTGTAGCTTGTCAACTTCCTGCATGAACCTTTGAATATCTAGATCTTGTACCAATGAAACAAATCAAGCAGAAAAGGGAAGCACATTTGGACAAAGATATAAAATAACAATTTCAATATTCAGCGATTTTTAAATATCGTTTAATATATTATAATTAAAATATATTTATTATATTGTATAGATTACATTCTTATTGAAAACCTATGTTTTCACTTCTAATAATTTCTTTCAAGCCCATTAATCTATTCAATAATCTTTCAAAATTTTATCTCCTTCAATTTCAAATTCAATCTTGAATGAAGTATGATGAGAGAGAGTCTAGACATGTGCTTTTATCACATTTTAATATTCAAAAACTAATGAAATTGCGTTTATTAATATAATTTATAATATCATATTGCCGTGTCTCATTCTCCTCTGTCACAAGGTATTATTCAATTTTGCCGAGTTTACATAGATCGATGGGCGGTGTGGCTGTCTATCCCGTAGGTTATACGCCTGTAGTCGAAGCTACACCTCAACCATTCTTTAATCCTCCAGCCTGTGCAAACTGGTGCACGCCCATGCACCGAGCGACCTTTGGCATTATTCTTGCGCTCACCTTTAAAATCAGAATTCCGTAATATTGATCAGACAACCAACGAGCGACTTAAGGAGTTACTTAGTAACGATTAAAGGTAAAGACTCTTCTAGTAAGGTATATCAATTAAGGAGGATCAGAAGATGAGTTTCTTTTATTGTAAGAATGTTACGAGCTTTCGGGCAAAAGCCCTTCGACAGGCAAAAATATAACTATACAAAGAAAGATAAATAACGATTTATATATATGTTAATCTTAACTGAAAACCGATTTTTGAATAAAGTAAATATTAAATCTGCTGTCTGAGACCACGAGACGGCGCATGGTTTGGGCTATTGAAATAAACATGTGGGAGGTTTAAATGTAGTTTGTGTAGGCTGCGGGGATGTCTATTTTTCTATTTATGCTGTGTAGCTTGGATGAAACTATGGATTCTAGAACCAATCTCTGGTGTAGGTTGGAGATATTTTTGTAGTGAATGGTTGGGTTAGCAGTGTCAAAGGAATGGCCAGAAGATGCAATGTGTTGGAAAATAAGGGAACGGGTATCTCGGTTGGTGATGTTGCGTGTGTGTTCGGTCATTCTGATGGCGATGGTTCTACCGGTCTCCCCCACATAGGTGGCAGGACACTGTTGGCACGAGACCGAGTAGACTGCTCCAGAAGATGTTAGAGGATTACTTAGTCTTGATCTGGTCGCTTTCCTAGCCTTTTTTCTGGGCTTGGCGATCAGTCCTAACCTCCAATAAGTCTTCCTTCACCCTTTCGGCCCGTAAATTTAGCCAGTACGCTATAAACATGGCAAAAATGAAGGTCTTCTAACTCTTATGTCCTTAAGGTCCTTTGCAAAATATATTTTGCAATTTTGTAATTTTGCAAGAATATGTTACGAGATATTTTCGAGGTACAACTCCTTTTACCGTAATGCTCCGTAAGAAGAGATTATGAATTTCGCCGTAGTGTAACTCCCCATACCGCAAGGCTGTAAGAAGAGATTATGAATTTCGCAGAGGTGTAACTCCCCATACCGCAAGACTGTAAAAAAAGATTATGAACTTCGCCGAGGTGTAACTCCCGATACCGCAAGGCTGTAAGAAAAGATTATTAGACTTCGTCGAGGTGTAACTCCTTTTACTGCAATGCTGTAAAAAGAGATTATGAGATCTCGTCAAGGTGAGATCTCTCTTTACCGTAATGATGTAAGAAGAGATTAGAAGACACCAGGCAGGAGCGAAACTCCTCATACCTCAAGAAGAGATTATGAGACTTATCCTAGGTGAAACTCCTTTTACCGTAATGATATAAGGAGAGACTATGAGACCACGACGAGGTGAAACATCCTATACGGAAGTGCTGTAAGAAGAAATTATGAGATTTCGCCAAGGTGTAACTCCCTATACCGTAATGCTGTATGAAGAGATTATGACACTTTGCAAAAGTGAAACTCCCTATTCCACAATGCTGTAAGAAGAGATTATGAGATCTCGTGTCGAGGTGAAATTCCTTAAACCGCATTGCTGTAAAAATGATGCGACCTTGTCAAGGTGAAACCCTCTATACCGCATTGCTGACGTCAATGCAGTATACGAACTATACTGGGCAGTTAGTGAGGAATTTCAAACTATCTGACAGTTATCCCCTCACTTAATCTCTAATTAACGATCAACGTGGAACCTCGATTTTCTAATCTGAGGAAATTAAATCTCCAATTTGCGATTCTCTTAATTAACGAACTTTATTGGACTCAATCGCTGGAAATCTAACTTTGTAGTCGCCACAAGTGGACGTGTCACGAGCTTTCAAATTTTATCCCAAGAATATTCTTAAATATTAATAAATCTAATATCTTAGAATAACCACGAGCCTAAAAGCTTCCGTTCTAAAAGCTTCTATTTTGGAAACATTTTTCTAATGTTACAAAGGATTTTTAATTGAATTTTTTACTCGATAAAAGCAAAATTTTAAAAGTTTTAACTACATTTAAAATTTTGGTTATTAAATGAATAAATAAAATCCAATTTAAAAGTCCACGTTAAGTGCAAAAAAAAATTCAATTAGAAGCTAAGGCCATATTTAGATGTAGGTCACCAATATATGGGATATGTGAAACAAAAAAGTAATTGAAGAAATGAATATAGCGTAATGGATCGAAGAGCAGAAGAATAATGGATGTCTTTTCGCGGACTTGCCAAATTAATTGAGTGATGTCTTGAGGCGAGAGGAGGGTTTAGGAATTATTTTCTCTTTCCTGTGGTTTCTTAACTCCAGAAGCACTTTTAAAGGTTCTCCAAAGGTGATATTGCTTTGGGCCTTCTTATTAATGGATGGAAACTGCTTTTATTGGATGCCTTTTCTCTAACATTTCTCCTCTTCCTCATTTCTTAAAGATATCAGGATTTATATAAAATATAGAAAGTTGTGACGCTTATCTTTCCCCATTCTATAAAAAATAGTTTATTTATGATTCATCATTTTTCTAACACACTTATGGGGTCATTTAAAATAAGAAATACATTTATTTTCACATACGGCGGGTGAAATATATATTTATTTGATAAACCCAGGTTTCTGGAGCGTGCATAGAAGTCTCCATCTACCCAAAAGAAGATAATAAAATAAGAATTTTGATTAATAATAAAATTAATAACAGCAGTGATTCATAATAAATATTTATTTATTTTAGCAAAAGTATTAAGATTCAAATATATTTGCGTTAATATAGGTATAATTCTAATAAATGTCCAATTTTTAAATTCATTTCCTAATTTACAACGAAAACAAGCAATTCTATTATGTAAATTCTTTTTTTGTTTGAAAAGAATCTTAGAATATTGAACACTTTATCAGCAGATATCATGATATAATGAGCAGACATTGTGATTCGAATCCATGATAACAATTTGAGTCCCTTATTTCCGAATGTTTCCAATTATTATAAATAAAAATATCCACATGAAAGGTTATAAATTGGATATAAGTAAACTCCCGCCATGATTACCATGGTCTATATGTGGTTTAATAAAGATAATAACAAAATGAGCTACTGCTGCTTCATTCTGCACAATGATAGGATTCACAGCTGGAGATTTAGCGCAATGGTATAAATATACTCCTTCATTTTAAATCAGCAAATATCTGGCCTTTTCCCTAGAAATTACAAGTATTTCAACTGTATGTGGTGTGGAATTTCTCAAACATATACCAGATTACTAATATAAATTTAACTATATATACTAATTACATATATATATATATTTAATTAAAAAGGCATATATTGGATCAAAATAAATGATATTCTGATCCAATATATGCCTTTTAATTAAAATTTTATCTATGGATTGCTCTATTTTCAAAAAATATATATTTATATATATTTACTATAGAATAAAGCGTTAGGAGAAAATAATTTTTAATAATCGACTACCTTTAAAAAATTATTTTCTCCTAACGCTTTATTCTATAGTATTTATAATCCAAGGAGAAAGTTTCCATGTTTAAAAAAGTTTATATATATTTATTACCAATATTTCAGTTGGCTGAACGCCAACCTTTATCGAGGTGTTATAACATTTAAAGTGTTAACCTTGATAAAGGTTGGCGTTCAGCCAACTAAAATATTGGTAAAATAAATGATATTTCGATCCAATATATGAATTTTTAATTAAAGATTTATTTAAGGATTGCTCTATTTTCAAAATATATATTTAAGTTTGCAGCCGAGACTTTGACATGCTCCCATCAAGAGCTTAAAACATAACATAACAGATGTATTTAACTCCTTATACACTTGGCTCGTATATTAATTATATTTGAGATATAAAAAAGATTACATAATCGAGTTATATGCTCATGATAACAAGAGAAATTCACCTTCCATTCCAATGTTCACATATCATTGGGAAAAATGGATTTGAAGTAGATCCAATTGGTCCCCAGCCACCAATCACAGCCAATCCCATCTCGAATAAAAACCCGGCTTAATCCCAATTTTCCGACTTTTAAAAACAACCTGTTAATTAGAAAGTTAAGTGGTTTAATTAGGGCCTTATAATAGAGATTAGAGGCCGGCCGAGGTTTACGGCCTTCTGCTGTTCGCAAACCTTAATTAATTCGGTTAATGACGCCGGATTCCGATTGTTGGCGCCATGTTGTCGCCATCAATCCCTAGGATCTACTTAATTGAATTGGTTTTGTTAATTGGATCTTGGTATTGCGCCGTAGTGAGGCGGCGGAATCCACAGTTATCATTAGTAATACTCATCGAATGCCAGGATATAGCGGCGGGACACTAGACCGTTAATATATCACGTATTTGGAAAGTTTGGTAAAACTTTTTACCGAAATATATGAAACTCTATCTCTTTAAAGCTTAATTTAAAGCAATTATTTCGTTTTCAAATACACAATAAATTGTAAGAGAATATTCAACAATCTTCCTAAATTGATTAGCAATACGTACCTTAATACAAAGCAATAACGCGCCATCTATATACAACGAATAAAGACATTAATACGCGAACGTTTCTTTTAAAATAAATCAAACTTCTACTGTCCTTACTGCGATGAAAAATATATTGGGAGGGCTTGGCTCATCAGTGGTGAAACCTCCGCATATATTTTTTTTCATCGCAGTAAGGACAGTAGAAGTTTGATTTATTTGTTAATGTCTTTATTCGTTGTAAATAGGTGTTTTCTTGAATAGACATGCATTGTTAGTCGATGTGGTATTATTGTTGAATGAAATTATGAAATATTTTGCGTGGTTTATTTTGAGCTTATCCTTTGATAAAAACGATCGGTTTTGGAAAAGAATGAACGTGTTTATAAGCAATTTATCCTGAAGTTTTCCCCAGTGATACATTTAAAAGTTAATTAGGTTTGTGGTTAAACCTTAGTGAAAATAGTAAAAAAAATTCTCTTGAACTTATATTATATATATATATGTTATGAATATTTTTTGTTGTTGTTTTATAAAGGTTTGATAAGACAAAGGATCGATAAGATAAAGGGTTGGTGCAGTCGAGATAAAAAAAATAATTATTTACCATCAAGTAGCTTTTATTTTCAATTACTTGAGATAATATTACACATTAGTTATTTTCACATTATATAGAGTTTATAAAGTTAATCCTATATTAGTGATTTAAATGGATATGTTAACTACGCATATTTACAACAAAACTATACAACAAAACTGAAAGTCTTTTTAAAAACGATGATAACAAAATAAAAATATCAATAAATAAAATGAAATATATATATTTTAAAATATAGAAATATTTGAGTGTTTAGATTATATAATATATATATATATATATATATATATATATATATATATATATTAAAACAAAAAAGGAATATCCTGAACACTCACATGAACCTTTTAGATGGCAGAGCACCAAGGAGTGAAATCTCTCCTCAGTGCGAAATCTAATTATATAATCATCCAATAAACATGCTCGAACCTATTTGAATAAAAAGTTAACAATTTCCTTTTTAAAACTCGAAAGTTACTTAAACAAAAATCTATTAAAAATGAAAAACTTGGTGCCCTCAATAAAATATTCGGATTAAAGAGTAAAATAAATTTTTACGTCAGGTGCAGTTTCAATATATTGAAAATAAACCACTTAGAAAAATGTAATTACTCCTTCAAGATGAATAAAAGTGAATATTTGTACGTTTGGAAGTTTTTCTACAAATGTTGAATGAACAAATATTGCCATTTAAAAAAAAAAACTTTTTCTTCCAGTCTAAAACGTCATTCAGGGTTAATAGGTCTATTGCTGACCTTTTTTTAGGCAAATAGATTGAAACGCGCGTGAAGAACTAAACTTATTATTCTGTTTTTTATAATTTAGATGATATTTGTTACTGAATTCTAATACTAGGTTTATAATCAGCTTGGATTTAACACACACACATATATATATATATATCAATATATATTAGAAAATTATCAGCTGATTTCAGAATACATAAGTATTATGGTATGCAGAGTCGTGATATCTTAAAAGAAATAATAAAAACAAATTCAATCACAATTTGCTTAAATTGTGCTGATAAAAATATATAAGATATAATTTGAGAAGAGTACTACCTGACTTAAGGCGTGAAGCATAAAAAAATGATTGTGTATTTATATATTTATAAAAATATTTGAGCTGGCCAACGGAAAACAACAACAATAAGTTTATATAGTGTGAAGCCGTGATATCTGGCTGTCGACATCACAGAGTTTGTTCCATTGGATCAAAATATAGTTTATTTACCAATATTTCAGCTGTGCTAAACGCCAACCTTTTTCAAAGTATTATAACATATTAATGTGTGTGTCAACAACAAACTCAGCGCCATTAATAACACTATTTATATTATTATTAATATTAATATGTTATAATACCTTGAAAAAGGTTGGCGTTTAGCCACACAACTGAAATATTGGTTTAAAAAAAAAGATTTTGATCCGATATATGCCTTTTTAATTTAAGTACTATTTCTGGATTGCTCTATTTTCAAACCACACATATATATAAATAAAAAGGGACATTTCCTGATCGTGCAACTAAAAGTTGCTAATAGCTTGCGCCATCTATCGGAATAAATATAAACTAATCATTGATTTTCAATTATTCCAGAATTGGCCAAATACCGTTTCTTGATTTCTCAAGAATAGCTAACTTCGTACGCGTTTTGGGCTGTTGGCCCTCGTCAGCGTGGTGCAAGCTGTACCTCAACGACCAAAAATGTTGGTATTTGGAGCATCTTGAAAACCATGAAACAGGTATTTAGGCCGGAAGGACGTGAGAACGACAATCAATGTGAAAACTAGTACAGAAGTGAATTTGTATTTGGATCAGGTAGATAAATTAAGAAAAAAAGGCATTTCCTGATCGTGCAACTAAATGTTTGGCCAATTCTGGAATAATTAAAAATCAACGATTAGTTGATATTTATTCCGATAGATGGCGAAAGCCATCAGTAACATTTAGTTTCACGATCAGGAAATGCCCTTTTTCTTAACTTATCCACCTGATCCAAATACAAATTTACTTTTGTACTATTTTTCACACACATATACGAGGTGTGTTCAAAAGGTATCGCGACTTTGAATTTTCGCGGGTTACGTATATTCGAATTTCGATCTTTTTGTGGCTTTATGTTGGTACCCATGTCTCTCACTTATGCCGACAAGCTCGGCCATTTTGAATGTTCACTTAATTGTTGTCAGCTGCTTTGCTTGCAGGTGTTTTGGATCGTCTTCGAATTTTACCTATTAAAAAAATAGATCAAAAAACCTGTATCGAATTTTTTGTGAAAAACGAAATTAAGTGCGCGGATGCATTCCGAATGTTGACTGTGGCATACGGAGAAGCTCCCTTGGACCGAAGCAACGTTTATCGGTGGTACAAAATGTTCTCAGAAGGCCGAGAAGATGTGAACGACGAAGAGCGTGCCGGACGCCCGAGCGCTTCAACAACAGACGAAAAAATTAATGAAGTGGAGAAAATGATTTTGGCCAATCGTCGAATCACCGTTAGAGAAGTTGCTGAGGACCTAAATATATCGATTGGCTCGTGCCATTCGATTTTTATCAATGATTTGGGCATGAGACGGGTCGCCGCGAAATTCGTACCAAAATTGCTCAATTGCGACCAAAAACAGCATCGCATGAACATTGCTAATGATATGTTGGACTCTGTCCGCGACGACCCAAATTTGCTCCAGAGGGTCATAACTGGTGACGAAGCGTGGGTTTATGGTTATGACGTGGAAACCAAGCTCAATCATCTCAATGGAAGCTACCGCACGAACCAAGACCGAAAAAAGCGCGCCAAGTTCGGTCGAATGTGAAAGTTTTGCTGACAGTTTTCTTCGATTGCAGGGGCGTGGTGCATCATGAGTTCTTGCTACAGGATAGAACGGTCAATAAGGAATATTACCTGCAAGGTATGCGCAATTTTCGCGAAGCAATCCGCCAGAAACGCCCGGATTTGCGGAAGAACAAAAATTGGCTTTTGCACCACGATAACGCCCCTGCTCACACATCGTTGCTTGTGCGCGACCTTTTGGCCAAAAACAACACACTAATGATGCCGCAGCCACCGTATTCCCCAGATCTGGCCCCCTGTGACTTTTTCTTGTTCCCTAAACTGAAGAGGCCCATGAAAGGACGACGTTACGCTACGCTTGAGGAGATAAAGACGGCATCGAAGGAGGAGCTGAAAAATATTTTTTTTTTATGATTTTTTGAAGTGCTTCGAAGATTGGAAAAACCGTTGGCACAAGTGTATAATATCTCATGGGGATTACTTTGAAGGTTACAAAATAGGCATTCATGAATAAAAAACTATTTTTTGAAAAAACACAAAAGTCGCGATACTTTTTGAAAACACCTTGTATATGTTATATAAAACATTTTATTTTATTTTAAATTATTTTTTTATAGAACACAACTCTGTGAAGTCGACCGCCAGAATAAAGGCTTCATACTATATAAATTTGTTGTTTCCCGTTGACCGGCTCAAATATCTTTGTAGATATGTAAATATGTAATCTTTTATTTAAGGCTTCACGCCTTAAGTCAGGTAGTACTTTTTCTCAAATTATATTGTAGCGTAGAAATCAAGTATTTGTGTATCTGGAGATGTGAAAGTATTTATTGATGACGTCACGGCGACTAGCCGACAAATATTAACAAATCAACCAAACTATCTACAGCTAGAGAATATCAAGCAAGCAAGCTAGGTAACTAAATAATAATTTTCAAATATAAAATAATAAATTCGTTTCACATATTTTCATCGAATAATTAAATAAATTAAATAATATCTATAAATTATATTTCTTCGTCACAATATTTATATTTTTCATCAGCGCAATTAAAGCAAATTGTGATTGAATTTGTTTTTATTATATATATTTTTAAGATATCACGACTGCAAATCATAATACTCATGTATTCCGAAATCAGCTAATATTTTATATCTATTAAAATTCCTATGTACTAAAAACCATCATAAAATAATTCTCTATATATTAAAATATAATATGAAATATAGATGGAAATTTTGCCAGAGTATATTCATCTAAAAAGATAAAGGTCGCCTCTACCGTCAAAATAGACCTCAAAGCTAGACGTCATCTATTGACCGTCGCCGCAAACTAGCGGCCTCGGGTCGGTGATAAAGCTACAACACCAATTTTGCCTCTGTCTCCTTAAAAAAAAAACGACCGGCGACATCAAATTTTCGCTTCTTTAAGTTTTGTCTATGAGTGTATATAAAACCTATTACGATATTTGTGGACAGACAGCAAGATAGAGAGAAATGGAAGCAAGTTAAATAAAAGCTATTAAAAAGATGGATAGGAATTTTGATAAAGTTTCTATTCCTTTATTAACGCTCAGCTAGGAAGTGAGTTGAGAGGTGGGACGCTGTCCAGGAAGGACCGAACCGATCGGCTCCATTGATGGCATTTCATAAAGAGAGACGAGTTTCCTGAATGGAGGCTCTTTCTCCCTCAAACAATGGGGCAATGGCCATTGTGTGAGGAAACTTGACGGGACTTTAATAAGATATAAAGTTCCATTTCCTTGTGCTCCATAATAGAACTTTTACATTTATTTTAAATGCCGTGTGCATCATGCATTTATACTATCTTTAGAACTGATTCGTATATTTTGTGTAAATAGGGAAATAATAGGTTATTGTTTTTGTTTTAAAGAAGATTCTCCCTTCAAATTATTCATATAAAGTATTTACACTTTTAAATTTTGTTTTTGTAGAATAAAAGTATATTTATTGTCACTTTTTTATTTTTATTTTTTATTTATTGTTACAAAAGCACGAAGTCCAAAGGACTATTGTGCTGTGATAGTATTATTTACATATATATGATTAATTATTTACACGTTGGATTAGTAGTGTTTTGTAAATTATTATACAAATAGTTCTAAACTTAACAAACTTCTCATAAGATAGAGTATATACACAAAGATAATTTGGTAATGTTTCAAAGTATCTACATACAATTTGATTAGTCAGAGGGCAAGTTAAAAGAAGATTCTCTGGTGATTCAACATCTAAGCAGCATTCACATGTTGGATCATTGATAACATTCAGTTTGAATAGGAAACTTAAAAAGGGTCCTTTGCCTGTTAAGAATAATATTCACAATAAATTATAAATAATTTTGACTATAGACTAATGATGATTTGATTATCCAACCACTCGATTCATTATCGCATTTTAACAACACATGACTATAATACGCTTTCGCTCATATGCGCAGTTGTTCGACATCACATATACGGATTCTGTCACATCACTATATCATACGAATTATATAATCGCTATATACACTCATGAACACATACACACAGGAAGTAGAAAGTCTTTGATGTCACCAATCGTCTGTTTTTTTTTTCAAGGAGACATAGACAATTTTGTTTACACTCGGTTATCTCGTATGTCTTCAATTAAGGCACTGTAATATCTTTCAGAGTTATTGTCTGAATACCGATAAACATGCTAAAAGGTATAGACTTCCTTACGTTTTGTCCATGAGTGTATTTATTAAAATGGAAACAGAATCATCTATCATCTTTACTTAGAAATTAGAAACCCCAAGTACAGTACTTGTTCTTCAACAGAATTTACTCCATATTGAGAGAAAAACAATCGTTGGGAGGGTTTTGGCTCATCAGTTGCAAACCCTAACGTTCAGTACTGATGGGCAAAGCTCTCCGTTAAAACTATAGTCCAACATTGTTGTAAAATTTTAAAAAGGTAGAGGTCTCACTAAATACGTGTAGAATATTTTTGGAAAGATTAATAACTATCTTCTGACACACTATATATTAAATGTTGAACAGAGAATTTCTCGCAAGTCTTTAAACGAAACTTAATTATTGCTTTTATATGAAAAATAGACACTTCGGCCAATTGGAGTTTTTAATTTTTATTTAGAGATCAGAATAAAGGAATACAAACAGGGTTTATTGGGGAGAAGGGCGTTAAGCAAAATTGGGGAACATGCATTATTTTCAGGACATAGGCCAGATTGGAATGATATTGAGATATTTCATAGGAATATAAAATTTAAAAAGGAAATATTATTTTTAGAGGGATAAGTATCATGAGAATTTGGGAAAAGAGCTATAAATACTTTTGAAGATATTCCGTAACACAATATGCTTCATTTTTAAATGAGAAAATAAAAAACTCCAACTGGCCAAAGTGTCTATTTTTCATATGAATATGAATTCCGGCCAGGCAGCCTCTATCTTTACGTTAATTATTGTTGTAATTAGTATTCATCTCGATTAACAATTCAAACAGACACTATTTAAAATGACAAGGACACTCGGTGGAAACAGAATAAGGTGTTATGAAACTTCCTTTAATTTTGCCCATGAGTGTAGAGATGGCGGTACACAACTAAGATAGCGATGTATTTATGAACCACTATACTAATCAATGAAAAAAAACGAAAGAAAAATAAAAGATAAAAAGATCAGGTGTTGAAATCAATATTAAAAATGGCATATCCTGACCAGGATTTTTTGGTCTCAGTGGTTCAGCCTACTCCACACTGACGAGCGCCAAAAGCGCGAAACGCGTTCGTGGATGGCTTTTCTCGATTTATCAAGAAATTGGGTTGACTAAATATCAGGTAACAGGCTAAATCAATGTTTAGTTGATTTCTTTTCCACCAGATGGCGCTCTGCCTTCTGTAAAGCACAGGTGCTCCTGGTCAGGATATGCCATTTTTAATATACTAATCATTATAATAAAAGTCAGTCCTTTCAAAGACAATTCTTTTAATATTTCTCGCAGAATATTTACGAAAAATATCGTCAAATTACTAAAGGAATGAAAGGTTGTGATGATAAATATGAAAAGGTGTTCTCTTGGTATAATAAAAATTAAAGAGCTGAGAGGTAAAAAAAGATCAACGTTGTTCGAAAAAATCACAAGTAAAATTTCCTGAGGGAGCGCTTATAAATATCATTGAATAAATTAATTAAAAACTAAATTATCCTTTAAGGTCCTCAGGAAGTATTTTTAAATCGTTAAAGTATTTCGCAATTATTTAGGGGAAAATCCTCTTTGTTCTAATCGGAGTTCAAGCCTCGCGGCCTAATGAACCAACAAGATGGCCTCGAATCTTGTTCTTTTATTTCGAGAGGGTAAAAATTGAGTCTTTTCAGTGTTTTTTTTAAATATATAATAACGTTTAATATTTTGAGTGCATATTTGATTATTGGAAAATGAACTAAGCTTTTCATATTCTCTTTACATTTTCTATATTATAAAAATGCATAATTGATTTATTAATTTTATTAAGTTGGATTTCTGACGCGTATAAATATCGCCAAATATTCAAGATGAGCTTCACAGACCTCTTTGTTTTATTGACAAGACATGCGGTGTGTGATCCCATTCACGAGGTTGTGCCAATATTTATTCCTTAGTGTGTAGGCCGGGATTAGATTTGTTTATATTAGCAGAGTGGCTGTCTGTTATCTTTGGTATTGGAAGTCTGGGCAGAGATAGAAATAATACGGTTTACAATTTGTTCTTCACTTTGGTAATGAGGGAAGATAGGGTCTTATTTAAATATATCTGTCTCTTATATATATATATAAAACAGACAACCGGCGATATTAAAGATTTTCACTTCCTTAAGTTTTGTCCATGAGTGTAGGTGTGTCCAACTCACGCCTACTCATGTTCGGTTATACATTTACATGATGCCTGATAGATAAAGTTTATTCAAGTAAAAAATCATGAATTATATTAAAAAGTAAATTTAAAATTTTAATTTCAAACGAGTTCAAACATTGCTTATTTTCCACTTCAGTGAGTGACAGGGGACCCAGAAAACTAACAGAAGATTGGCAACAGAGTGCAAAATATTTGCGCAGCCGAGGAGTCTGTTTGTAAACAGAGACCGGGAGGAGAAAGTTTCAAAAGGCCTCGCGGCTAATAAAAGAGCCTGTGGGTTAATAAGGCGATAGATGACGGAGCGTTTGGGCAGCAAACATTGACGATCCAAACATGCCACTCCGGAAGATGGGGATGAGATTGTGGCAGGTTTCTAGCATGTGTTTATACCGTCAGTCTCATCAACATGCCCCAGATTCATTATCCTCAAGGTGATAGCGGTCATTCTCTTGTATTTTCTCAAATCTTAACGTTCTGTTTATATTTTCCCGATAAATGGCAGCATGCCATCATCGACCTTCTGTTGGACAATCAGGAGATGCTCATACATCACGCTACGATCCTGATCTCTTCTTCTAATAACTTCAGTTATATATATATAAAGAACATCTCTCTTGCCTCCCCCCTTTCCCACCAATCGTCAAAAGAGACGCAAAACTCAATAAAAATATTTAGATATTCAATAATTCATCCGCTGATTATTTTTCCTCTATTTGTAATATCCTTTTTTTTTGTTTGTTTATCGCTAGTACACGTGATACAGGCCATGATAATCATGGTGGTTATAAGTTGGCGACTGCTTTCACTGTAAGTGCACCACATGTCTACACATATATAAACACAACTGTAATTTTCACTATAATATACGATTCGCCTTAGTTGTGTGTCCTTTTAGAGAGAGATCTAAACATTCCAGTAGAAAAATTATCTATAAAATATAATCTATATATCTGTCAGAATATACACAAAATGACTATTGCGAACAATAGCTCGAAGCAAATATTTGAATGTAATTCTACTGTCCTATAAGCTTATGTCCATAGTTTACTTGAAAACCATTTCTAAGATTCCATCCTTCAGTGTAGCATATAAAAGCAGAATGATCCAATACAGTATTGGAGCTCTGAGAAGCGGTCTGGTGGATTAAATTGGCGAAACCGCTGGGAGGGTTCACCACTGATGAGCCAAGCCCTCCCAATTTATTTTTTCATCGCAGTAAGGACAGTAGAAGTTCGTTTTATGTATAAAAGAAACATTCGCGCTTTTAAATCCTTTTATTTTATATATATAGATGGCGCGTTATTGCTTTGTGTTAATTCATGAACACTTTGTAAATCTCATGAAATTAACACCGTGCTGGACTGACGAGGGCTATAGACAAAGGTGATATTCTTCAGGTGAGCGTTCTGAATTTTCAAAAGCTTATCATAAGGCTTTGTCACCGAGTATGCTAGTTTTCAAAGACCGTCTATCGATAGCGTAGAGTCTTTGCGTCTCTTTTGACGATTGGTGGGAAAGGGGGGAGGCAAGAGAGATGTCCTTTATATATATAACTGAAATTATTAGAGGAAGAGATCGGAATCGTAGCGTGATGTATGAGCATCTCCTGATTGTCAGAAGGTCGATGATGGCATGCTGCCATTTATCGGGAAAATATAAACAGAACGTTGAGATTCTTTTATTTTCGGGAAATGACCCAGGCCCTTTCTTGAATCACAAAACAATAAAAAAATATTTGGATATTCAATAATTCATCCGCTGATTATTTTTTCCTCTTTTTATAATATCCTTTTTTCTTGTTTGCTTATCGCTAGTACACGTGATACAGACCATGATAATCATGGTGGTTAGAAGTTGGCGACTGCTTTCACTGTAAGTGCACCAAATGTCTACACATGTGAAAAGCAGTTCGAATTTGCACTTTAAAATGTGCCAAAGCCCCGTTTGGTTACTTGCACTCGCTGGTGGGGTTGGATTTTTGTAAGAATCGGGGGCCATTGGAGAATTTTTTTTTAATCAGAAAAAAGTTCCCAATGCGAGATTCGATACCGGGTCGAAAACCAACAGTTTAGACCACCCTTCTACCGGCTCCTTAATTTCTAATCTCTTTTGACATTAAATATATGTTAATATATAGTTGACACTAAAAAATAAAATAATAATAATAATAATTAATCGACCTCGAAAATGTTCACATTCTTGTAACTTTTATATTGGAGATTTCTTCTAACTCCGTTTTCCTTAATCTGTATTCTTGTTTAGTATCATAGGCGTAAACAAAAGTTTCTTATCCTGTCGCCTTCTTTTATAAAATGATGGATTCCTATCGAATTGTTCTTCACTACAGAACTTTTACTTTCTTGTGATTGATGGTAAAAATACTTGACATGATTGTTGATATATGAAGAAAGTTTGCATTTTCATACTTTTTCTCTTAAAATTGCATTATCACTGTCTTTGTTGGTGTCCACTTCCTGTGCAACTCACAGAACACACCTTCGATCTCTCTTACACAATTTTCTAGCAGTTTCTTGTTTTTAGCATCCAAAGATCCGGTTCCTTGTCTTTTATTGACACGATCCCTTTTATGAAAGCTGCAAATCAGCGATGTGCATTTTTCTATTATAGAAATATATTTTCCTATTATTTTATTAACCATTTTAACGTTTTACCAACGTTTTTCCATACTTTTACAAATAAACGAACATTAAAATTTTACAAAGGGCAATAAAAACGTGTATGCAGATTTATAAGCGATTTTAATTTTAGACGTTATATATAAAACATATTACACCTATCCCCCGATTCACACGGTACTTTTTTTTACACGTTTTCGCTTTCACACAGTTTTCCAAATAAGTTTTTTTTTTGTTTTTATCGCACTATACTAAATGCTACTGTGATTGAACACATGCGCTGTGTACACATCTCACGAGGAATCCCGAGCTTAGGTGCTGACTACATATTTTAACCTGTCAATGCATTTTATTTTTATTTCTGTGTACACCTATCCCCCGATTTACACGTTTTTCTCAGGAACGTATCTACCGTGTAAATCGGGGAATAGGTGTATAATCATTTAAAATAATTTAAAAGATGCTCTTTTCAGTTAAATATGCTCAATATTAATTCGGTCGAATTTTTTAAAGTTAAAGATCCAATTAAGCATTATAAAGACTTTAGACGCGCATACTCTGTATAAATAATTAATTATGAAAGAGTAGATTTCTACGTAAACATAATTATGAGGCTTCAGCGCGCCATCTGTTATGAGAAATATGAACTATTTTTGACGCTAACGATTCTTTTTAAAAATAAATTTTCTACTGCCCTTACTGGAATGCTAAAATAAATGGGAGGTTCTGGCTCATCAGTGTACTCTTTCAGCAGGTATGGTAGATTAAACGGGCGAAATGGCTGGGAGGGTTCACCACTGATGAGCCAGGCTCTCCTATTATTTTATCATTGCAGTAATGGCGGTAGAAAATTAATTTATTTTTAAAAGAATCATACCCGTCAAAATAGTTCAAATTTCCTAAACATAATCAAGATTCGAAACTATTTTAAAGGCGTAAGATTATTTTTGAAATTAAACAATTTCTACTGCTCTTACTGCAATGGAAAAATTAATGGGAGGGCCTGGCTCATCAGTGGTGAACCCTCCCAGCGGTTTAGCCAGTTTAATCACCACTGATGAGCCAGGCCCTCCCATTAATTTTTCCATTGCAGTAAGGGCAGTAGAAATTGTTTAATTTCAAAAAGAATCTTACGCCTTTAAAATAGTTTCGAATTTTGATAACAGATGGCGTGCTAGTGCATCATAATCAAGATTACCTTTATATAGATGTTATTGAGAATTTACTTGATAAAAATGTATTTTTAACACGTGTATTTATCTAAAAAAGAGTTTGGGAATGCAGGTACCCAATATTTCATTCACGTTGGAAATGTGAAATTTTGTGCGAAGCGCTAAATCACTGCCGCAAGAGCGCACGTGAAGTACTCTTTATAAGACATAGATTTATCAGGGTTAAATATTTAAACCACTTTTCGCATGAAATTTTAAAATTAGAAAAGAAATTCGACCGAGAGATAGTAATATTGTATAGGTGTTTTATTATTTATTCTACAGTGAGGGATATTGTTCCAATAAGGACTTTCTATTTGCCAACATATCCCAGAAAGTCTCTCTATTGTGAAATAATTATTGATTGGCTGAAAGAATAGGCTCGGCACACAAATGAAATTACTCACCAAAAAGAAATGTTTTCTGTTATTGACTACCTGTGGTATTGTGTTGAGACCTTTAATGAAAACCCAAGTTGACAAAAACGATATTCAACACAATTCATTTTCTCATAACTTTCTATATTCATTGTTGACAACTATTTGATAGTTTTCTTCGAGATTAGGATATATCGTTTTATTCAACATAAATATATATATATAGATAGTTTGTTGTTTTGGTATTTCTATTGTACCTTTGTCTGTGTGTGGGGAATCCTAAAAAAAAATATAAAGTTATATAGACCTTTGTTCACCTAATATTTTTCGTTATATTTCGCCTCGAATTCATATAGAATATAATACCACTTTTTCATATTGAGTGCTTTCATAAATCTTTACCTCAGGGGGTAAGGAATCCATTTTATTATATTATATTTTATTATATACGCTCGCGATGGCAAGTTAAAAAGAGAAAATAATATTTTAAAACAAATAATATATATAAAAAAGGCAGATTTTAGATGAATATGGTCTTTTAAAAAGCAGTATACCTTTATTTTTTAAAAAATGAAACTATTTAAAAACACGAATGTTTCTTTTTCACACAAAGCAAACATTTACTGTCCTTACTTCGATGAAATATTATTGGGAATGCTTGGCTCATCAGTGGTGAATCCTCCCAAAGGTTTCGCTAATTTAATCCACCAGACCGCTTCTTTAGTGCTCTTATCGGTATTGGATGATTCTGCTTATACGCTGCAATGAAGAGTGGAATATCAGAAATGGTATTCAGCCAAACTATGGGCATAAGCTTTTTGGACAGTAGAATTACGTATAAATATTTTCATCGAGCAATGCTCTCCCGCAAACAATAAGAACACAGCCAGTTTTTTTGTGGGAGAGCATTTCTCGATACAAATGTTTATACGTAATTCTACTGTTCTAAAAGCTTATGTCCAAGGTTTGTCTGAATATAATTTCTGAGATTACACCCTCCAGTGCAGCGCATATAAGCACAATCACCAAATACAGTATAAGAGCTCTAAGAAGCGGTCTGGTAGATTGAATTGACGAAACCGCTGGGAGGGTTCACCACTGATGAGCCAAGCCCTCCCAATATTTTTTTCATCGCAGTAAAGACAGTAGATGTTTTATTTGTGAAAAAAGGAACATCGTGCTTAAATATTTTCATTTCTTACATATAGATGACGCGTTATTGTTTTATATTAATTCATCCGTAACTGGCTTTGTCCTTATGTTACTTTAGAGTTATTGTCTGAATCCCGATATACATGTTAAATTGTACAATTTCCTTAAGTTTTGTCAATGAGTGTATGTGTATATGTGTACTGATGGAGGCCAAGTACCGAAACCATGGTATACAGGTTAACCTTTTTGTCTGAATATTGAAAAAATGGCGTTGTTGCTCATTCTTTATTATCACCAGTAAAGTATTTTACTAGGGTGATGGATAGTACATTGATCTACAGCTTCCTTATGCTTTGAGTGCATATTATTTCTGATTTAGGTCATCTAGAATAAGCTTTGAATTATTCCTATAGTGTCACTTAGAACATTAGGAAAGACAATCCTCCGAATGTGACACATCAGTTTATTTCTATCTCCAAAAACATTTAAATCTATTTACATAAAATAAAAGAGCGGCGCAAGAAGGTAAATTTCTTTTGTCGAGAACTAAATATTAAATTAATATTTTCTGTAGAGAGTGAGAGAGATAAAATATTAAATATTCTATTTTACAAATCTCCTTCCAAATGAGGGATGTAATCTACAGTTTGTAGATCTTGTTTCTACTGACATGGATGTGAGCCGCTTCAAGGGTTCCCTTGAGTCCTAGAAGTTTGTTCCTAATAGTAATGGCTCCTTATCTTGCTGCGTGAGGAGCGGCTTTGTCTTCTTAGGAACATCGTCTTTTTGGAAGGAACTCTTAACTTTGACATGGAATTCTGAGCCAGTCGCGATCTTGAATTTGTCTTCCTTAAACTGCTCAACCACTCCGCCAAAATATCTCGTTGAAAATTAAAGAAAGATAAACCAATAATGAAAGAAGAATAGAACGACGATTTTTTTTATCTTATCAAATTAAACTTGTTTATATATAAAAGAGACAAAATGAGAACAATTTTCTGAGTAACAAAATATCTGAATTAATAATCTTTAGATAAAATAGAAAAAATGCTTTTATATATTAATGTAAAAATAGATTTTTCTATACACACAAACGGAATATATAACACTATATAGAGGGTTTTATATATTTACTTCTTAAACACACATCCTCCTAGAAAAATGTCCACATACATCTATATATAACTAGAGAGGCATCTCTACCTTTAATTATGCATCAGAACGATGCATTATTTTAATCACTCTAGTAAAAGACTTTGCTAGTGTTGATTAAGAATGAGTCACAACACCAGTTTTGGCAAATACAGACAAAAGGTCATCCTGTATACCACGGTTTCGGGCTATTGTAGCCTTCATCAGTACAGAGGCGTTTCGATTTCATAACAACTTACGACAGGGTTATGAAATCGTTCGAATTTATCAAAGGGGTGTTTAAGCTGGTGAAGGCTCATTCTTAATCCCCACTAGTAAAGTTTTTACTAGGGTGCTTAAAATAATAGATTGTTCTGATGCCCAATTAAAGGGAGAGATGCCCCTCGAAGTACATGGATATCTTCCTCCCGCAACTTGGGTATATATATATTGTATACCTCCAGTTTACACTAGATAGTCATTATTATAAGCTTTAAACCTTATTTGCTACACCTCACGCCTAGGTGATGCAGCCGGTGTGAATTCTCTTTAAGAGATAATCACCAGCTTGGCAGGTAGCTGGTGGTGTTTTCGTCCCTTATTCAGAAGGACGAAGGTCTGCGAAGTAGCCGCCACTGGGCACAATTTCGTGGTCAGAGAGACAACCCTACAGTAGGACCGCAGCGCCACGACGACATCTTCGTCCTTGATAGCAATTGGTATATTCCCAACTACCATCTTTTCTGCCCTTTGTCTGTATTGGAAGGCTTTCAGGAGAGTGGTTCCGATGGTGAGGCCCTCCTTAACCAGGCGCTCCGCCAAGTCGACGTTGGCCAGACCAAACAATAACTAGACGGACATCTTCATCAACTGGTATACTAATGACCTGCCCAGCATATGTTCAAACGTCATCATGTATTGGACTGGATGGAAGTCCGCGCTCCACTCGACGAAGCAGCACTGGTCGAATGTCACAGCTGACTACCTAGCACTGATGAGGTTTTTCTGCTGTCTGCTGTTTTTAATCGCCGTTACAGGATCAATTTTTTCATTGTTCAGTTGTTGCGATGACCTGGCAGAGATGGATTCAGCCTTCGCAACTTTTTCTGGTTGGATTGGAAACTCTTGGTCGTTCTTTTTTTTTTTTTTTGAAGCCTTGAAATGTCAATTCCTTCTCGAAAGCTTCGACTCAGTCTGCCTAATATGCATTTTTATTTTCCAATGCAATCAAAGTTATATTTTCTTGCGTCGATTGTTAATCATAGAAAATTGATATTTCTATTAGGTTTTTTTTTCTTTGGATATCTCGACACCAAGTTTCCTTCTTGGCAAAAATCCCACCATCCTCTGCCTTATTGCCAACTCCATGTTGGTATTTTACCGTTCTCCATCGTGGCCGCACGGCCAAGAGAGAGATATATTTATTATACGAGATATTATTATACTCGTATATAACTGAAATTATCTATTTAAAATTAAAACGATTTATTATACTATACTATTAGGGAGATATATATATATACATTCTACAAATGTAAATTCTTGAGCTTGTTACGCAAATCCAATATATATTTCCAAGTATGATATAAATATAGAAAACAATCAAGAGAAAAATAACTGTGAGGAAAACAAACATTTTTATTTAAAGATGTGATGTACGAACATTTATCGGAGAAGAGAAAATTCTCCAAAAATCCGCCCGGAATGGCCGTCTCCATCCAGGTCAGCGTGTTGTCGAAGGACGCCAAATCTGGGATTAAAGAAATCCCAAAAAGCTCTATCATAGCTTCGGTTATAATTGGTTATGGAGTTGGGTCCTGGAAGTTGATTAGATTGGAAGCAATAAGACACTAAAAAAAGGGTTCTGAAAATATCGTCTGCTTTATTTACACCGGGATGTTGCTACATCGGTGACTTATTGTCGAGATTTATTGAAGGTTTTAATTGAAAACTATATATTCTTGATATTTCGATAATTAATATATTTATAGTCGAATATGGTGATATTTTCGTTATATATAAATGAATATATTAGGATAATATAATTAATTTTAAGTTTATTATATACAATCATAAAAACCCTGTACCTTAATAATTATCATATATTCCCTTTAGAAGCCTCTAAAATAGGTTCCAAATCTTGTACCAACACGTGGTGTAAATGGACAAATACTCCAATAAACTTTGGAGTTTATTTCATTAGAGAGGCCAAATATCCTGGAAGGTAGTAAGATCCTTCTAAAAGGTCATCAGTCCTGGAACATGATATATCCCTAGTACACACGTGGTACAGGCCATGATAATCACGGTGGATAGAAGTTGGCGACTGCTTTTTACTGTAAATGCACCACATGTCTACACATGTGAAAAGCAGTTTGACTTTTGCACTCACAAATTACAAATGTGTCAGAGCCCGTTTGAGAACTTGCACTCACTGGTGGAATTGAACTTTTGTAAAAATCGGGAGCCATTGGAGTATTTTATTAAATTATAAAAAGTACCCAATGCGGGATTCGATCCCGGGTGGTAACGGTCGAAAACCAACGGTTTAAACGACCCTTCTACCAACCCCCTGGAATTTGGCATTCCACGTAGACATGAGAGTCCACATAGTCCCACGTTGATTGCCCAAATTCTAAAGAGAACTTTCCTCTTCTTGGCCTATAAAACCTCTGAAAATAGAGGTCACAACCTCTGGCAGTGCGAGTACCCGTGACGTCACGTTACGTCTCCACGGCCGCAGAGTGTCGCTACTGTCCGACGTCCGCCGGCCACTTCACCATTCTCATATAAGAAGATCTAAACACTTCCCGCAAAGGTTACTTCTTCACTTTCTCGTTAGTATCCCCCTATTTTCTCTGCTTTTAAAACCTTTGCGTGCTTGGTTCTCGACATAACTGCTATATCCAGAAAACACACAGATCCAGCCGAGCTAGGGTTGTACTAGGCTCTAGAGAGATTAGGTAGCAGTGAGGATCTAGAGGAGTCGACGGTACAGATTTTTTTGGAAGGCCATCACACATTACCACATGTATATATATAATATATGTATGTATATATTAATATACAACCTAAAGTTTCAGGAGGATGATATTCATGTACTAATGCCTCTCTTGATGGTACATATATATGTCATAATTTGTATATGTATATAGTTAATAATAGTTGTATTTGTATATAGTTAATGCCAAGAGATACAATTTATTCTCGTCAAATAAGTATGTAAATATATTACGCTTGCGTTAAAATGTAAATATGTAAATTCATCCATGTATAAAAGGCGGCACAAAAAATAAAGTGGCAGACATCGCGGGCGCGCTGCTCGCTAGGCATAACGACTGCGCCTCTTCATTTAGCTACGACATATATATATAATTTTAAAATAGGCATATCCAGACCAATAACATGATCGTTTTTTAAATTGCAGAGAGCCATCTTGTTTTTAATATCAACACCCTATATTTTTATTTTTCAAACAATGCAATACTTAATGACACAAATAAGTCATTAGTTTCATCAGTTGATCTCCTCTCTTTATCCATAACCCGGAATCGATTGAATAATCTGAGATCCATCTACGAATGCCATCTCTCAAAAGACGCAAAGAAACAGTCAATATATTCCAAACGACTTCGGTTTAGAATAAATTGATTATTGCGAATGAAAACACCTTCTCAGTATAATCCTCGTACAGAAAATTGAATTTGTTCCGAATAATTAATTTCTAGAAAGAGAAAAGAGAATTGACGGAGAGAAATATTTTCAAAATTATGTAAAAACATTATAGAATAAAGCGTTAGGAGAAAATAATTTTTAATAATCGACTATTATTATACATTCATAAACACCCTGTGCCCTAATAATTATCATATATTCCCTTTAAAATCATCTAAAATATGTTTCAATTCTTGTACAAACACGTCGGGTAAATGGACAAATACTCAAATAAACTTCGGAGATTTATCCATTAGAGAGGTCAAATATCCTGGAAAGTAC
Source organism: Cordylochernes scorpioides (assembly GCA_030710605.1). Classification (NCBI taxonomy): domain Eukaryota; kingdom Metazoa; phylum Arthropoda; class Arachnida; order Pseudoscorpiones; family Chernetidae; genus Cordylochernes; species Cordylochernes scorpioides. Next base: position 172,667,650 of record CP092886.1, read on the forward strand.
TAAGATCCTTCTAATCCTTCAGTCCGGGAACATGACATATCCCTAGTACACACGTGGTACAGGCCATGATAATCACGGTGGATAGAAGTTGGCGACTGCTTTTTACTGTAAATGCACCACATGTCTACACGCTTTATTCTATAGTATTTATAATCCAAGGAGAAAGTTTCCATGTTTAAAAAAATTATGTAAAAACATCTTTTACAATAATAGTATTAACGTTTTATTTAATGAATAATGTTTTATATATAAACTTTTTAATGATATATCTGTGTCTAAGTAAATTATTCTTTTTTTTACCTCAAACTATAAACAAAATACATCCGAAATAGGTTCAATTAATCCATATTCTATTAATTTAAATTGCGCGCTCAACTAAATAATCAAATTAATTAAAAATAGTTAAAATGATATTGGAAATGGGTATCTTGGTAATGGAATGTTATTTGTTGCCAAGGTTGGAGCAGCAACTTTAGTCCTGTAATATACATAGCGTCTCTCTGATTGTAGAAGGAGCGCCAGAAAGGAAGTGTAGCGTGAAGGCCTAAGATAAATGGCTTCGATTAAAGCAAAACAATGGCGGCAAGAGCATGCGTGATGGCGGCGGAATAGTCGATAACTTCGATGATCTCACCGCAGCCACGTGCCGGCGCTGCCGTGTCATGGCGCCATCAGACTGGTTTCCACGTTGGTCTGGCTATACATGGCTCTGTCATTTCTGTGCAGAGCTCCTAATGATTTATCTACTGGTATCCAGTCCAGCTTCCGCGTTGGCCTGGTTATACATGCTTCTATCATGTCTGTGCAGAGTTCCTGATTCTCTATCTACAGTTTCCAGACCGGCTTTCATGTTCGCCTGGTCATACATGGCTCTGTCATTCTTTTGCAGAGCTCCTGATACTTTATCTGCTGTTATCCAGAATGTCTTTCACGTTAGCCAGGTTATACATGGCTCTATCATGCCTGTGCAGAGATCTTAATGCTCTATCTACTGTTATCCAGACAGAATTCCACGTTAGCCTAGTTATACGTGCTTCTATCATTTCTGTGCAGAGCTCCTGATACTCTGTCCATTGTCTACCGGCTTTCATGTTGGCCTGGTTATACACAATTATTTCGTGTTGGCCTGTACCCCCCGATGCTCTATTTACTTCTATGCTGCAGAGCTATTAAAGACTTATCTACTGTTATCCAAATTAGCCTCCGCGTTGGCCTGGTTATACATGCTTCTATCATGTCTGTGCAGAGCTCCTGATTCTCTATATACAGTTTCTAGATCGGCTTTCATGTTGGCCTGGTTATACATGGCTCTGTCATTTTTTGAAGAGCTCCTGAAGCTTTATCTACTGTTATACGGACCGGCTTTCACGTATTGTCCTGGTTATGTACAATTATTTCGTGTTGGCTCTTAGCTCCCGATGCTCTATTTACTGTAATCCAGACTGGCTTTCAGGTTGAACCTGTCGGTTATATAAATTATTCTAGTGTAGGTCCACAGTTCCTGATTCTATACACAGTTATGTAGACTGGTTTTCAAGTTGACCTGATTGTAGAAAGTTCACTCGAGGCTATCCAGAATTGCCGATGCCCTAGCTACTGTTAGCGAGATCGGGGCGTTTCTCACACACATTCTACAGCTGGTAAAAGGCTCGAACTGCCATTTGGTCTCCCAGTTGTCCTCGAGAACTTGACCTACTTGCAATAGACATTTCAGCACTTTTAATCCGCTTTTGCGTATATGCTTCTAATTAGCGTGACTTTTCTACTAATAGTTGGTCCAAATTATCTATTTATTTAGCATATAATGATATTATACACATATATCCATGCTTCGAACACAACAACACATATTCTTACATCTCAAGTAATTTAAAGTGAACACGACGACTCCAAATAACAATAATCGTTTCGAAGCAGCAGAATTTTCTGTGCAAAGCAACAATTTTAAATATTACACAGTTTAGAGGAAATATTTATTCTATAGAAAAACTCCTTTATTAGACTTTAGGACATTACATTTACTATGATATATTTAGGGTGAAAAATCAAAATGCTTTCATATTTTTTAAGGATATTATATTTTTGCGATAGATTAAATTATAAAGAGAAAGGAAAACAGCTCTATTAGAGATATAGGTTAACGAGCCAGGAAATTTACCTGCTACTGGTATATTTCACGTGACATAGGTTACAATTGATAAGATGAAAAAGTGCTAAAATTAGTTTATAAATCGAGTTTCTTGGGTAAAAAATAGCGTTCTATTTTAGGGTCTCAAGAAAAAATAAATAGTTCCTCAGGCGTCGGTAGCGTAAATCGAATTGAGGTGATAAAACTGGACCATTAATAACAATGTTATGGCGTCGTTCCGTTGTTGCTGGAGCTTGGCGGGAAGGAAGTTCAGCTTCCCACCGGCTAGACTATCCAATACCTGGATGTAATTAAACTATCGTGTTACGATCTATATAGAAGGTTTACTTAACAACAAGCAATTATTACAATACGTAGTGGAACAAAGGCTACCATCACAAATGGATGAGTACAAAGTAAGCTGTAGTAATTTAAGCCACTCTCTTGGAATAACAATAATGATATCTGAGTATATGTTAAGATTTTGACATTTCAGAAATCCTATTTGAAAAAACGACTAACACGATAAATATTTGAGTAAAAGTCAAGCTGCTGTCATTTCAGGAATCTTATTTGTACGACTAGCACACGAGAGATAGCTGAGTACAAATTTAAGGTGCTGTCATTCCATCTTTTTTTGAACAACTACTAGCACGCAGATAGCTGAGTAAAGGTTAAGCTGTTGTCATATCAGGAATCTTATTTGTACAACGACTAGCACGACAGATAGCTGAGTAAAGGTTAGGCTGTTGTCATTTCAGGAATCTTATTTGTACAACTACTAGCACGACAGATAGCTGAGTAAAGGTTAAGCTATCATTTCAGGAATCTTATTTAAACGACGACAAGCACACGACAGATAGCTGAGTACAAATTTAAACTGTTGTCATTTCAACCCTCCTTTTTTGAACAACTACTAGGACGACAGATATCTGAGTAAAATTTGAGCTGTTGTCATTTAGGAATCTTATTTGTACAACGGCTAGCACGACAGATAGATGAGTACAAATTTAAACTGTTGTCATTCCAAGCATTTTTGAACAACTACTAGCATGACAGATATCTGAGTAAAGTTTGAACTGTTGTCATTTAGGAATCCTATCTGTAAAACGGCTAGCACGACAGATAGCTGAGTACAAATTTAGACTGTTGTCATTCCAAGCCTTTCTTTTGAAACAACTACTAGCATGACAGATATCTGAGTAAAATGTCAGCTGTTGTCATTTAGGAATCATATTTTTACAACGACTAGCACGACAGATAGCTGAGTGAAAGTTAAGCTGTTGTCATTTCAGGAAACATATTTGAACAACGACTAACACGACAGATATCTGAGTAAAGGTTAAGCTGCTCTCATTTCAGGAATCTTATTTGTACGACTAGCACGCGACAGATAGCTGAGTACAAATTTAAACTGTTGTCATTCCAACACTCCTTTTTTTTAACAACGGCTAGCACGATGACAGATAGATGAGTAAAAGTTAAGCTGTTGTCATTCCAGGGATATTATTTCAATAGCGACTAGTGCCAAAAATATAGATGAGTATATAAAGTTAAGATATTGTCATGCATGGAATCTTATTTCAACAGCGACTATCACTACAGATAGCTGAGTATAAGATGAGTATGGTCAAATATGCCAAATACGTGTTTCATTCCGTTCAATAGAAAATACGGCCTATCATGTTATCTATAATGATCCCAAATAGAGTCTCAAGGACGCGTATCATATATGTTGAAAGAAAATGTAAAGAACTTGGTGAAACAAAATAACTTGATAATTAGTTTTCGAATTGATTCACATTAAGTAGAGTTCCAAATCAATGATAAAGGCATCACATTTTACAAAATATTATTATCTAACTTTAATAAGTTATAATATTTGAATATGTTTTAAATCTGGTGTCCTTCTGGCCACGTTAGTTGAACACAGGCTAATGTTGTTTTTTTTATAAGAAAAATGGCAATTCCTGATCTTGCAACTAAAAGTTGTTGATAATGCGCCATCTGTCGGAAAAAATATAAACCAATCGTTGATTTTTATTTATTCCAGAAATTTCTAAATTCCGTTTTTTGATTAATCAAGAAAAGCTAACCACGTACGCGTTTCGGGCTGTTGTCCTCATCAGCGTGGTGAATTTTAATTTATTCACATGACTCATTTACAATTTCACCTTTGTACTATTTATCATACACACACATATATATATAGATGGACCTTTGTCTCTTTAAAACACATATATATATTATATAATCTAAAATGCAATTATTTTATTTTTGAAAACATATATTTTATTTTCATTCATTGACTGTTCTACTTTTTTTTTACCACAGATTTAAAATATACCATTTTGAATATTGTTGTAAATATGTTTAGTTAAGATACCTATTTTTTAATTCACGAACATATAATTCATTTTATAAATTCTACATTACTGTGAAAAATATTTTTACGTGTAATTCAAAATAAAAACTACTTGATAGGTAAATAACTATCTTTCTTTTTTTCACGACTGCACCTCCAATTCTATCTTTTTCAACAACAAAACAAAATTTCATAACATATAAATATATCGAGAGAAAAGTATGTGTATCAGAGAGATATTTGACAACTCTCTACTTTAGGTATTTACATTTATCGTACTAGAGAAAAAATTATTTGCCTATATATTACGTGTGCTGATTTTTATTGTAATCACTTTATTCATTTGTATATATATAAATGAGTGATCTATATAAATATTTAAAAGAGAAAGAACCTTAAGCGTTTTGTGTGTTAGAAACGTATTATCTCCTGACGGAAATCCGTTATCGCCTTGTTCCTGTCATTAAATCCTAGAAAAGATAAGTTCACTCCTGTTCATTTATTTTCCTTCATCAATTCTACCTCCATCATTTGCGCTATTTATATTTATAATCTGCACGATTCTCCACCAAACTCTGCAGCGCTGACAGAGGCGCCATATTCATTGTACATAGTGTATATATTTCAGGAAGCTACTGGGACCAAAAAATCTTTTTGGTCGCAGTGGTTCAGCCTACTCCACGCTGACGAGCGCCAAAAAGCGCGAAACGCGTTCGTGGATGGCTTTTCTTGATTTATCAAGAAATTGGGTTGGCCAAATATCAGGGAACAGGCTAAATCAATGTTTAGTTGATTTCTGTTCCACCAGATGGCGCTCTGCCTTCTGTAAAGCACATGTGCTCCTGGTCAGGATATGCCATTTTTATTATAGTGTATATAATGCATATTATCTTTTTTTTTAATAGTGCAGACTGTGCACTTTGCATGTATTGACAAGGTGTCAATAAAGTTATTTTAAATGTCAATTGTCTACATGAGGTTGACAATGAACTAGAGGAAGTAAGTCAGATTGTGTAGCAGTAAATAAAAGGTGTTCGGATTGTGAGGTCAACATTGTGTTGGATGTATTTAATTCCAACTTCCGCAGTGGCGGGACAAGTAATTAAAGCCCAGCACTATTTTTACCGACCTCGATAGAATCGATGATGGTAATTCATCAGTAGGAATTCCTCCCCACGCCCGGGGCTGAGGGGAATATCAACGAGCGATCATTCCTGCATCGATCCTTTCTTTTTACTGTTTGCTTAGTGGGCACCGCTCTTTGCTCGATGCCTTAAACTGATCTTTTCAGTCTAATCTCGAAAAAACGAACGGTTTTAATTAAATTTGTATAAACGTTAACACCTACACACACACCATTTCCTCCCCAGGCTATATTCTGTTTAATTGTGGTAAAAATAATTTTCTTGTTGAGAAATTTCTTGTATAGAAATAGATTATTACATAAGCTAATTTTAACTTATTTATTGTCGACCTGATGTTTCAGCTACCTGCTGCTAACCTCATCAAGAGAATGATATTCCGAGATGTTGTATATGTGCACCATTCTCTAAAATACATGCCCCAAGAGTCAACTTGAATCGGTTTTTACAAATAATTGACGTTTTTGTGTGTATTTTATAAAAACGCGAACACATAAATTGCAGCTAGGATTCTAGAATACAATTCCTCTATAAAGATGGCGGAGAGTCATCGGGACAAAAATATGTGAAAATTGGTTGATGTGAAAATATGCTTCATTCAATTGGTTATTTATATATTTATATATAGTAATGAAGCGCACATACAGATTATACCTATTGTTATCTATATTATTATGTTGTATTAGATTAAAACCAATTTTATATTTATATATATGAAAAAATAGTACAAATGTAACATTGTACTGGGATAAGGGGCATAAATTAAGAAAAAGAATGCACGATAAGGAGATGCCTTTTTCTTAATTTATATATATGTTATATTAAAATATTATTTTATTTAAAATTATATTTAATATATTCAAATACTCTGCTAAATTGACCGCCAGAGGTCATGCTTCCCCTATAAAAACTCATTGTTGTTGTATCCCGATGGCCGGCTCAAAACCTTTTGTACATTATGTAAATAAGTATTTCATTTTTTATTCTTACGCCTTAAGCCAGGCAGTACTTTAATCAAATTATGTTTTTATATATTCTTTTAATTCAATTTAATCAAGTTCAATTAAATTTAGTATTATACTTTTCATTATACATTTCAAGATTTCAACCACGACTGCATTTCCATAATCCTCAACATGATCTAAATTCTCTCTCAAACAGAAAATCTCTCATTTTTATTTATATAATATATATATATATGAAAGAAAAAATAGACAGGCAAAATTTACACAAGGTGACTTTACAATGCATTCAAGATAGGACTATACAGCTTAACCGTAGCATGAAAAATGTTTGATAACGAAATTACATCAATTAAGACGGGATAAGCAGCTGGTCTTGGCAATATCCTAATCGAGCTATGGAAACATAACATTGTATTATATATAATCGATAACTATACAATCTAACGATTGTCATATATAAGACCTGGACACTTGACAACAGAATCTTTATATAGTGATCCTTATTACATAAACAATCAATGCATAAGGTAGATAGGTATTATCATACTTTGCACAAATTATTTTGTTTCAAATCTGTAAGCAATAAAGAATATATTCTTCTCTTATGGTAAAAAAAAAACTTTGTTAATGTCTAAACATAAAATACAAATAAGGGTTTTTAGTTCAGTGCTTATATCTAGGTTTTAATTTTTAAAAAGGTTATGTTATGAGAAATAAAAAAGAAATATATCATATTTGAATATTATGATCATCTAACACGATGGTATTGAATATTCTTTCTAGGTAATGGTACGCAAAGGTATGTGAATAGAATAATGCAGTATTGAATAGAAGATACTGGGCATTGTGAGAGTATAAAATGTACAAGCGTGAACGGAACTCTGTTTAAAGAGTTAGGGTAAAAGACCTAGCAGATAATAGACATTATGACAATATAAAATATGGAAGTTAAGGGTGTATAGAAGTCTGTTTACAGAAATAAGGTGAGAGGCCTAGCAGATAATAGACATTATGACAATATAAAAGTTAAGAGTGAATAGAAACTGTGTTTACAGAGTTAGGGTAAAAGACCTAGCAGATAATAGATATTATGACAATATAAAATATAAAAGGTAAGTGTGAATAGAAGTCTGTTTACAGAGTTAGGGTAAAATACCTAGCAGATAATGGACATTATGACAATATAAAATATGAAAGGTAATGGGTGAATAGAAGTCTGTTTACAGAGCTAGGGTGAAAGACCTAGCAGATAATAGACATTATGACAATATAAATTATGAAAGCTACGGGTGAATAGAAGTCTGTTTTATCAAGTCAGGGTGAAAGACCTAGCAGATAATAGACATTATGACAATATTAAATATAAAAGGTGAATGTGAATAGAAGTCTGTTCACAGAGTTAGAGTGAAAGACCTAGCAGAGATAATAGACACATTATGACAATATAAAATATAAAAGGTAAGTATGAATAGAAGCCTGTTTACAGAGTTAGGAGAAAATACCTAGCAGATAATAGACATTATGACAATATAAAAAGTAAGGGCGAATAGAAGTCTGTTTAGAGTTAGGGTGAAAGACCTAGCAGATAATAAACATTATGACAATATAAAATATGAAAGGTAAGTGTGAATAGAAGTCTGTTTACAGAAATAAGGTTAGAGGCCTAGCAGATAATAGACATTATGTCAAAATTAAATATGAAAGGTAAGAGTGTGAATAGAAGTCTGTTTACAGGGTTAGGGTGAGAGACAATAAAATATACATTATGTGAGTATATAGATTATAAAAGGTAAAGGTAAACAAATGTATATGAGTACATAGTTAGGATACATATAAAACATTAGACATTGTGAGCCTATAGAACATATATAACGGGTAAACAAGAGTCTATGTACAGAATAAATAGACAAGACATAGAAGACAAACCATCAAATGGCAAACACCATAGAGCAGTTCTCGACTGCGCAGTCCTGCCCTAGATATTTACTGCGTGCAATTAGGCCTGGCACTAACTGATCTTAAATACCATTAACACCCCCCCGGTCTCCTGCTCATTTTTTACTTGCAGCTCCTTGGTCCTAGCCAGTAAACAAATTTATAGACATGGGCGCCCCGCCTAGCCAATCACCTGCGCGTAAATATCTTAAATTGCGTTATTTACCAATCAGGAAGCTGGACAAACATGTTTTTTACTTGTTCCGGACTCTCGTTTTTCTTACAGAATTGGTCTAATTATCTTGCAAAGGTGGAATGATGAGGCTATTGCAAAGGAAGCTTCACAATAACCTTTCTTTTTTCTTATAGTGTGAAATTTATTTTCATCATATTTAAAATACATCATATATATATATAATAGAAAACATAAATAAACTTTTATTATTTAATTCATTCCTTTACTACTTTTTATTACTGAAAAAGATAGAGATTGCTTAAAGAGGAAGTAAAAACACGAATAGAATTATAGGAAAAGACGCAATGTTGCAATTAGACAAGATTATGAAAGGTAAAGGTATTTCATTTAAGACAAATAAGAGTATTGTAGAGGTATTGGTATTCCTTGTGGTCATTTAAAGATGTGAGAGCTGGGTTCTCAGAAAAGAAGAAAGAAAAATAATTGAAACTTTTGAAATGCGAACATGGAGAAAGAGAGAACTACTCAGAGTGCCATTGACAGATAAAAAAAAACAAATTTTTCAATCTTAAATGAAATTAATCGAGATAGATCCTTATAATTCCACATTTGTAAACAAAGACAGACCTACTTCGGACACATAATGAGAGAAAATGGTTTAGAAAATATGTTGATGTTGGTAAATATTGAAGAAATAAGAAAGGAAGACCTGTAGTGAACTGACTAGAGGGGGTCTAGAAGGCCATCGGAAGGTCACTAGATGAGCTGCGAATGATGGTGACTAACAGGTCAAATTGGAGAATATTTGTCCATTTAGTCACCAAAAGTCGACTTGATGGATATCCACAACAGCAACAATACATTAAAACGCAATCTGGTGATTCAACAGAAATATTCTCTCTGCCCAAAAGTTAAATTTCAGACAATTTACTATAATATTTTCTATGACAAGGGTTCGGCTCATCAGTGGTGAACCCTCCCAGAGGTTTTGGCCAGACTGCTCTACTCAGTCATTGGGATTTTGCGTTTATAAAGCGAACAATTACGAAAAATTCACTGTAAATATATTTTCAAATTATAGAACCACAAGTTTTTCTAAAATATATATATTCACATACTTGTATATTGTGAATGAATGAAAGGATAATATTTAGATTAAAAGGGAGAAAAAAAATCATAGAATACATTTATTAAGTGTATTGAAAAGGCGCCTATTTTAATATATTATTAGAAGAAATCTCATTAAAATACTAATAAATAAGCTTCAAAACAGTTTGAGAAGCCTGAATAAAAGCTAACGACAAGGCGTTCACAATTCCATAAAATACTCCGAGAAGAGTATTGGAATCAGACGAATTTGCTAAAGGGGTGTTGTAATTAGTGAATTAACAGGGTATCTCAATGACCAGAATACATTGTAAAGGTGAGGAATGAATGCATACATATGTGAAAAATGCATATGATTACACTGAGCTATACTGTCTCGAAAATGCCTAGACAGCCTTCAGCCAACAATCCAAATACACAACATAGCATATACCATCTAATGATTAAGAAGAAAGGTTTGTACGCCGTTTCTATTTTAAACAGATTTTCATTTTGATAAATACACTTACGGACAAAACTTAAGGAAATGTAAAGACTTTGTTGTTGCCGATCGTCTGTTTTTTTTAAGGAGGCAGAGACAATTCTGCTTACACTTGTACTATTTTTTAAGTATACAGAGGCAATTTGTTTGTTCACACTTGGTTATCTTGTGTGTCTTCAATAAAGGTTACTGTGTATCAAGTATCTTTCAGAGTTATTGTCTGAATCCTGATATACGCTAAAAGGTACAAATTGCTTAATTTTTGTCCATGAATGTATCTTGCTAACAAGTCGTTAATAGGCCTGAAGACAGAAGAAAATCCTGATAGGATACCGAGATTCAATTAAGAATTCTCATTGCAAACTTTCTAATAGCTCAGACGACAATTCCCGATGATTTGTTACGCAAATTTGAGAAAACTAACGGGCAGGGTTCATTCGGACATGCCTGTCCTTCAACATGTGTTCAGAATTAAAGCTTCTTCTGTTTGCTTTAATTCATTCTATAATTCAACTTTGTGTTGTGATATGTAAATAACATATGTTAAGTGTTATATTTATTATCTATTGTTAACTATGCAAAATTATGCCATTTGTCAATTGTTTAAAAAAAAAACTTATGTAAATTATTTCCTTTTTATCTCTATCTTGTATATAAGGAGATTGCTAGATTGAATAAACATTCAGTTCAACTTGTAAGTCGTAGCGAGTTTGTTCAGATAACTCATACACATTACAACACTTTGCGTTTCTATGAATACTGTTTTCTTATTATTTAAAACAATATAGTGTTTTGAAAATAGAGCAATCCATAAATAAATCTTTAATTAAAAATGCATATATTGGATCAAAATATCATTTATTTTACCAATATTTAAGTTGGCTGAACGCCAACCTTTATCAAGGTGTTATATGATATACACATTGAATATGTTATGACACCTTGATAAAAGTTGGCATTTAGACAACTGAAATATTGGTAAAATAAATGATATATTGATCCAATATATGTATTTTTAATTAAATTAAACAATATAGTGTATAGTACTGAAGAATGAACTACTGAAACCGATGGAAGAATTCATAACTGGTGATCAAGGACTTTTCCTTATTTTCTATCCTAGCAGGAAATATTATCGCGTTAATCAAAATAGATAACTTTATATGTACATATTGTGTGTATATCAACAACTCGCAAAACAAGTTGATTTTTATGAAATAAAAAAATTGTTGCTTATATGTAGATAACCTTATTTAATAAACATTTCTCTATATGAAGTAGATGCTATGTCCGAATTGTAGATAGAAGATATCAACAGATTTTGAAACGACTCTATCATAATTAAAATTTCTCAATTTTTGACTCAAATGAAAATTCTATATTTAACGAGTGTAGGAAAAATGAAAGAAAAAATTGGACATAAAATGTCATATGATATAGGACTCTTTTTTTTTTCTATCTCTAAAATAATGATTATTTTTTCTTACACTTGACAATAAATTTCGGGGAAAATTTATGGGTCTGTCTTCGGAGTTTCTCAGATTAGAGAAATTATATTTAGAATTTCCTCACAAACCAAAGCTAAAATATTTTATATATAGGCAAGCCATACTGTAAATTCACGTATCTAAGTAGGTAAAAATAGAAAGCAATTCTTTTCTCACACATATTTATTAAGAACAGTAATTTCTCATTGAAAATAATAATGATTTAATCATAGTTTTTTTAATTATATATATATATAGGAAAATATTAAAATATACAAGTATCAGAGTCATCTCTCAATCAATTCTGTCATCGTTTGCTTTTGTGAATGGGATAAATACCCAAATATGGCCATTTCTTATAAGCATCGGTGGTTCACTGGTAGAATGCTCGCCTGCCACGCGGGCGGCCCGGGTTCGATTCCCGGCCGATGCATTTTATACAATTTTTAGAACTCATTTATATTATTATTAAAATATATAAGTATCAGAGTCATCAATTCTGTCATCGTTTGCTTTTGTGAATGTATGTAAATAATGGATTTCATATTTTTTATTAATTTTTGTGTTCTAGCCTTTATTTGTTTAAATCTCTTTTTTAAAATCGTTTAAAATGCAGTCGCAATCATTAGCGAACACATATGTTTGCCTAATATTTCCATATGCTCTTTTATTTTTTTACAGAAAAATATGTACATGCCAGTATTTTGGATTAATTTTTTTTATAAACCTTTTTTTTTTTAAATTCTTACTGAGAAGATGGGCATCGCAGTCAGGATTCTTTACAGTCAGTCACTCAGGAAATTTCAAAGGTTAATGGGGGTTTGGTGGAAAAGCTGCCGTCTATTTAAACTATATTAATTTTGAAACAACTAAATGGATTGCAAAAAATAATTAAATCAAATACCGAAACACTAATATAATACAATTTTTACCATACACACTTTTTTCCTGTAGTTTATGTGTTTCTTCTGTATTGCTATTCTATGGCACTTCTGCTATTTATTATTGATGTACTTTCAGTATGAAGGATACTTCACTCGGGGGATTTCTCGGGCGAAGCCGAGTCATTCTTCTAGTGTTTATATATATTTAACGTACATTTTTAGTTTTAACTACTTTTATTTTTTTAGTTAACGCACTGCATATTCTAGGTATTTTTAATTTCACACTCTTATTAATCAACTTATAACATCTCAAAAAATATTTTAAGTTAAAAAGGGAGGAAGGGATTTTCTTAATCGTCGGGAAATATTGTTGAAGAAGGGGGAATTAAGTGTTTTCATCGTTAGAGAGTTTACTTAAATCCATTCTACAATATTGGATTGATAGAGGTATTTTACAATGAATAATAAGGCGTATCTTGGATTAAAACGACAAAAGTTTATCACAAAATAAACGCGATATTTAAAAACCTGAACGCTTTTTTTTTCAATAATTTCACAAGTCATTCACGTAACTCTGCATTGATGTTGGCCTGGACGTTTGGTTAAATTTTAAGAATTAAATGTAGTCTTGGAGAGATTTCGATTTTTCTATACATTCTGTTCGTGTCACTTTTGTTGGCCCGACTTTCTAAAAATATTCTTTCGTGCTTTATGGGGATTTTTTGGTATGTATATAATTACACCACTGTTACATTGAACATTCTTATAAAGTAGGAAAAAATGTTTATAGAAAGTTGGACCTCCACGAGTGACCAGACAGCATTAATAGGAACATCGAAATTCCGAGGACTACATTCAATTTCTGAAATCTAGCTCAAAGGAATCTCACGAAAAATCGACTTTAACAATAATGCCGAAACGATTGTATAATTCGAGAAGTGCTTGAAAAAAAGAAAATTTCCTTTTTTTGAAATATCGTATTTATTTTTGTGATGAACTTTCGTCGTTTAAATCCAAGGTATGCCTTATTATTAATCGTAAAATATCTCTATCAACGCCTTATTGTAGGATGGATTTAAATATACTGACTTAGGGAAATCATTGTCGCCATTTTGAAGGTAAAATGCTAATTGTTATGTGAAAAATAGTACAAAAGTGAATTTGTACTTGTATCAGGTAGATAAGCTAAGAAAAAAGAGCATTTCCTGATCGTGCAACTGAAAGTTGCTGATGACTTGCGCCATCTATCGGAATAAATATAAACTAATCGTTGATTTTTAATTATTCCAGAATTGACCAAATACCGTTTCTTGATTAATCAAGAATCTGGATCTGAATCTGGAATAATTAAAATCAACGATTAGTTGATAGTTATTCCGATAGATGGCGCAAGTTATCAGCAACTTTCAGTTGCACGATCAGGAAATGCTCTTTTTTCTTAGCTTATTGTTTTTTACATCTTATAAACAACACTATTTTAATTGTGATTTTTCAAATAGACTATTCTGTGATACGTTCACGCAACCACACTCCATTCCCAAATGGGACAACACACGAACCAACGCGACAAAAAAAAAAAAAAAAGAATCCTCTCAAAATTCTAATTAACTTTCTGGAAATCAAAAACGAAACAGCCGCTAGGGGCGCACCATCGGTTTCTAAAACTGTTCTCCTTTTCTACCAACTCTTAAATTAGTAATTCCAGATGTCCTTTAAAACTTCCTCGGGAAGAAAACTTTTAAGTTTTATTGTAAGGAACAATACAAAGAAAGAGAGAATAGATTGATATATAATTTGGTTTTATTTGTTACTAAAAAAAACCGCTTGTTTATTATTAATGTTGCTCACATCCAACATGCTAATTTTTTAATGAGACATCGAATTTGGTAGTTTTCCTTTAGATTAAACTTGGGCAATTATTCAGACTTTATACACCGTAATTATATTTGTGTTGTCTGAGTTCAAAATCAATTCAATTGTGTTTAAAAATAGAGCAATTTTTATCATATGAAAATATTAATATAAAGAAGTTTTGAACTTAATTTATATTGATTAGACATATGTTTTCTCGAAAAATCATTCAATTTATAAATTTATTGTTTTTGTTTTCGAAAAACAGAATTGTTTTATTTCTTAAATAAATATATAAAAATAAATCACTTCACACACATATTTACACTCATGGACAGAACTTGAGGAAGTTGTACTTTTTCGCATGTGCATCCGAATCAGACAATAACTCTGAAAGATATTTGATACACAGTGACCTTTATTGTAGATACACGAGATTACCAAGTGTGAACAAAATTGCCTATGTCTCCTTAAAAGACAGACTGCCGGGTACATTACAGACTTTCCACTTCCTCAGGTTTTGTCCATGAGTGTATATATATATATTTCTACAGTGTCCTTATGTCCATAGATTCTTCAAATACCTTTACCAAGAATTATTTATTTTTTCCGCTATTTAAGCTGAGTAAAGCTGTCTGATGGGTTAAATTGGCTGGGAGGGTTTACACTAATGAGGGCTAAGCCTTTCCAATACTTTTCACTGCAGTAAAGACACAGTATATAGGAGGTTGTTTTATTTATAGAAGAAAAATCGCACAAATATCGTTTGATTTATTGCACATATATGGCATGATATCACCTTACGTTCAAATATAAAGAACGCACAAAACAACATTTTTAAAATATTATATTAAGAACCTTCTTTAAGAGATATAATTTTCGAACTCATGTCCGTTTATTCATTACCTTGATTTAATTTATATTTAGTTATTATGTTTTAAACCCTGAGCACGCTAAGAAATATGCGCGCTTATCAGCTATCTCAACGCTGATTGGCTAACTGATGGCTAGCTGATTGGTTAATGATAGTATGGAAACAATCAGCTGGTGAATATCGCCTTCACAAGGTCGGACATATTGTGCGTTAAGACGATTATTATATAAGAGTCCGGGTATAATTGACGTTGACGTTCTATAAACCCGGGGGCTATATATATATTCCTTCCTTCCTTCAATGCCTTCCTCTACTGAGGGTGGGCCACATGGTCTCTCCATACTTCATTCCTTCAATGCCTTCCACTACTGAGGGTGGGCCACATGGTCTCTCCATACTTCCTTCCTTCAATGCCTTCCACTACTGAGGGTGGGCCACATGGTCTCTCCATACTTCCTCCTTCAATGCCTTCCACTACTGAGGGTGGGCCACATGGTCTCTCCATACTTCCTTCCTTCAATGCCTTCCACTACTGAGGGTTGGCCACATGGTCTCTCCATACTTTCTTTCTTCAGTAACTTCTTCTACTGAGGGTAGGCCACATGGTCTCTCCATACTTCTTTCCTTTAGTGCCTTCCTCTACTGAGGGTGGGCCACATGGTCTCTCCATACTTCCTTCCTTCAGTGCCTTCCTCTACTGAGGGTGGGCCACATGGTCTCTCCATACTTCCTCCTTCAATGCCTTCCTCTACTGAGGGTGGGCCACATGGTCTCTCCATACTTACTTCCTTCAGTGCCTTCCTCTACTGAGGGTGGGTCACATGGTCTCTCCATACTTTCTTTCTTCAGTGCATTCTTCTACTGAGGGTAGGCCACATGGTCTCTCCATACTTCCTTCCTTCAGTGTCTTCCTCTACTGAGGTTGGGCCACATGGTCTCTCCATACTTCCTTCCTTCAGTGCCTTTCTCTACTGAGGGTGGGCCACATGGTCTCTCCATACTTTCTTTAGTCAGTGCCTTCTTCTACTGAGGGTGGGCCACATGGTCTCTCCATACTTTCTTTCTTCAGTGCCTTCTTCTACTGAGGGTGGGCCACATGGTCTCTCCATACTTTCTTTCTTCAGTGCCTTCTTCTACTGAGGGTGGGCCACATGGTCTCTCCATACTTCCTTCCTTCAATGCCTTCCACTACTGAGGGTGGGCCACATGGTCTCTCCATAATTTCTTTCTTCAGTGCCTTCCTCGCCTGAGGGTGGGCCACATGGTCTCTCCATACTTCCTTCCTTCAATGCCTTCCACTACTGAGGGTGGGCCACATGGTCTCTCCATACTTTCTTTCTTCAGTGCCTTCTTCTACTGAGGGTAGGCCACATGGTCTCTCCATACTTCTTTCCTTTAGTGCCTTCCTCTACTGAGGGTGGGCCACATGGTCTCTTCATACTTCCTTCCTTCAGTGCCTTCCTCTACTGAGGGTGGGCCACATGGTCTCTCCATACTTCCTTCCTTCAGTGCCTTCCTCTACTGAGGTTGGGCCACATGGTCTCTCCATACTTCCTCCTTCAATGCCTTCCCCTACTGAGGGTGGGCCACATGGTCTCTCCATACTTCCTCCTTCATCCTCTTCATTTCCTCGTCGATGTGTCGCCCAGTCCATTGTTTTATATCGTCTGTGTATCCCTGTCATCTCCTTCCCTTCGATCTCTTCCCCCGGAGCTTTCCCTCCAACACTGTCAGCAATGTCTCTTCTGCTGATCCGCGCATCACATGTCCAGCAGACGTCAGTTTTTGTTATCTCTATATCCCTCCTATATATATGAAATATATGAGTTAATTCTTATCTACCGTTAGTTGACATGGAGGTTACTCTATTAGACAGTGCAGTTAAATGTTTTCTGACAGTGGAAGTTAGGGGAGACTGATCAAGCCCTCATTGTAAACCTTAATATACTTTTAACGAAAAAAATAACTCTTAAAACCATTTTATATATTATGAAAAGGCATCTCCTTATCGTGCAAATGAAAGTTTCTGATGGCTTGCGCCATTTATCGGAATAAATATCAACTATTTTTGTTGATTTTTAATTATTCCAGAATTGGCCAAATACCCATTCTTGATTAATCAAGTAAAGCTAACCACAGACGCGTTTCGACGCGTTTTTTCACATTTTATATATATTTTGTATTATTATATAATTAAACATTAAATATTATTTTAAAACTTCTCAACATCTATAAAAAATTTCTTAGCTATTACATTTTCTATATAAAGAAGACTCTATTCTTTGTGCTATTTGTTCAACACCAACATTCAAAACATCTTCAAATGTGAGGTCTATGCGTTGGTAAAATTCGCAGATCCCAAATTATATATAAATATTTAAACAAATTTATATATGCTCCAAACATATTTAAAAAAATATCAATATATTCGAATTTATTTCATCTTTCTCTTTACACTTCCATTTTTTGCTCTATTTCTAATATTCCTAATTAATTTTTATTCAAAGGTTTGCCAAGCAAATAAAAGAGACTGAAGTTAAAAAATAAAAGTCTCGAGCTTGAATGCAAATTATTGAAAGGCTCAAATATACTTTTTTTAGAGAGCAAGTTTTTTGGTGTTTATAAATTGACATTAAGAGAGGAGCCATTCAGATAGCTGAATACACAGACGATATGTTTACTCCTGAACCTCTTGACATTTAGAAATCCATAAGAACTGATAAATATAGACTTTCTGGAACGGTGGAATATATTTATATATATAAAAAGTTCTTAATCATAATGAGCTTTCTAAGAGGTTTACCCGCTTTGATGAAATTACTTATAAATCTTGAGGAAACATAATTATTTAGCGCTATGTTGATTCAAATAGTTTTAAAGACGAAATTCTATAATTATAAAACTGAATATTTAAAATATTTTAAAACATACAAAAATATTTTAAAATATTCACATCTAAAATTCACTAAATACACTCATGAACAAAACTTAAGGGAGTTGTACCTTTTTAGCATGTATATGTGGATTCAGACAATAAATATGAAAGATATTGTATATACAATTACCTTTATTGGAGACACACGAGATAACAAAGTGTGAACAAAATTGCCTCTGTCTCCTTGAAAAAAACCTTTCCACTTCCTTACGTTTTGTTATGAATGTATAAATATGTTCTATATAGGATACATAAATATCGCTGACTATTCCCATTATCAACATACAGATGGAGTGCTAGGTGATCTGCTTATTAAATATTTTTATTCTTTATTGATTGGGGCGTTTCAAGAAAGTAAACATCCTTTCAACAGATGGCCGCGCCTACAATGGGCCGGCCCGGGAAGTCCGAGGAGGGAGTGTCTGGAGAGATTGAATCCTGAATTAGGCCGATTGAAGCTAATGGATCCATCCATTACAAGTTGCCAATAGCCAAATTGATGGCGAACTGAGCCTGCCAATTAGTTTGTGACGGCCAAGTATTGGCTCACATTTGGGTGTGAGATAGTGGATGACAACTAATGACACATATCACTTGTGTAAATTTGCCTTCCAAGCTTTCTATTCATTTGGGAACCCTCTTTATCAATATTTCTTGGAATTGACTTCATTCTCGATTCTTGTTTCGGATATATGTTATTTATTATATTTGTATGTTTATCGCATAAAGTTCAATGGTATTACTTTTTGTATATTGAATATATAACAATGTAGTGTTCTATACAAATCCATCTAACGCTAAAGCTTTAAGTGTTGGTACCAAAATAAGTTTTGTCTAGAAATAATTGATCTGCAAATTTTAAAAGTATTTATTATTTTTTTTTTCTTCTTTATTTTCAATATCTAGGGAATCTATAAGAAATTGTTACGTTAGCTAGAATTTGCACAATAGTGTTAAGCTTGTCAGAATTTGCACCGAATCGTTGCGTTAACCGAAGTCGGCACAAGACTTTTAAGTTAGTCAGAATTTGCAAAGAATCTTGCGTTAACTAAGGTATACACACACACACACACACACAAGGTTTTTCTTCAATAAGAATTTATACAAAATCGTTATGTTAGCCAAGGTCTACGCAAGATTGTTACATTATCAGAATTTGCACAGAATCGTTATGTTAACCAGTCTACACAAGGTTTTATACCTCTGTCAGAATTGTCACAGAATCGTTATGTTAACCAGTCTACACAAGGTTTTATACCTCTGTCAGAATTGTCACAGAATCGTTATGTTAACCAAAGTCTACACAAGGTTTTATACCCCAGTCAGAATTTGCACATAATCTTTATATTAACCAAAGTCTACACAAGGTTTTATACCCCAGTCAGAATTTTCACATAAACGTTATGTTAACCAAAGTATACACAAGGTTTTATGCCCCAGTCAGAAATTTCACATAATCGTTATGTTAACCAAAGTCTACACAAGATTTTATACCTCAGTCAGAATTTCCAGAGAATCGTTATGTTAACCAAAGTCTACACAAGGTTTTATACCTCAGTCAGAATTTCCAGAGAATCGTTATGTTAACCAAAGTCTACACAAAATATTATACCTCAGTCAGAATTTCCAGAGAATCGTTATGTTAACCAAAGTCTACACAAGGTTTCATACCCCAGTCAGAATTTGCACATAATCGTTATGTTAACCAAAGTCTACACAAGGTTTTATACCTCGGTCAGAATTTTCAGAGAATCGTTATGTTAACCAAAGTCTGCACAAGATTTTATACCTCAGTTAGAATTTTCAGAGAAGCGTTATGTTAACCAAAGTCTGCACAAGGTTTTATACCCCAGTCAGAATTTTCAGAGAAGCGTTATGTTAACCAAAGTCTGCACAAGGTTTTATACCTCAGTCAGAATTTTCAGAGAAGCGTTATGTTAACCAAAGTCTGCACAAGGTTTTATACCCCAGTCAGAATTTTCAGAGAAGCGTTATGTTAATTAAAGTCTACACAAGGTTTTATACCTCAGTCAGAATCTGCACATAATCGTTATGTTAACCAAAGTCCACACAAGATGATTACCTTAGTAAGAATATAGAAAAAGGTGTGAACTTTAGCTGGGTCCAGCCAGAGGGAGATGACAGAAACCATTGCCCCTTCTAATATAATCACATGGCCGTTGACGTTTGTAATTGGGCCGTTAATTTTTTACAGGCCATCGTAGCTCGACCGGAGCCTCATTAATCTGGGAGGTGGCACCGCGCTGACAGCTCAGTGGCCCGTAGCGCGATGATCTGTAAGTCGTTGAAATCTTTGCTCACTAGGCAGACATATATTAACAGTAATTTGATCATAAATGAAGAGGATAATGCTTTTCTGCCACCCTCTATATATAGGTAAACGCATTATTCAAATTTATGATAAACTGAATGTTCATAACAGATGACGCTCTAATGCATCATAATAAACTGAATTTCCAACACCTAGAATTAGTGGGCAAAGAGTTGTGAAAATCTGCATAAAGAGATACCAGTAACGAAGAATAAATTATATTTATTAGAACAGAAAATTATCAAGTTCCTTCTCTTATATCTCACTAGCCGAATGGCCCGGGCAACGCCCGTGTTTTACCCGATTGAATGTTTTTATTCAAATACTATTTGTTACAATTATAAATTGGCGCCTTAAATAAATGCATATATTAGTTAATAACTATAGCCTATGTGCTTTATCTGTCTATGTACTGTTGGCTTCCGTAGGCGTCTCATACTGGGAAAAGGAAAGAGAGGATTCCATTTAGTTATTAACTAATATATGCATTTATTTAAAGAGCGACCCGCTCCAAAACAATAGTTACAAAAACGAAAGAGCGAGTGGGGGAGGCATTATGGGGGGGGGGGGCAAAGGTGGCGTGATCGTAGCCAACCAATAGGAGAGCGCCATTCCAAAAAAAAAGCAAACGGTGACAGAGACGAATGATGAGGAATGACGCTCGTAACTGTATATAGAATGCGCGGGATAGCTGCGCAATTTGCTCCATTGACTTAACTCGGTGAACTAACTTTACCCTGAAATTTGCATATTTCCCCCCCAGTGATACTTGGGGCTGAAATTTAATAGTAACGCATTTTATATGATAAATTAAAATAAAGAAATATCCTCTTATCTTACGACATTTAACAAGTTTTACCGAAAAAGTTTCTTTTTACAGAACGAAAAATCGCAATTTATTTAAAGGAAAATTAACGACTATTCCTATCCTTAGGGATGAAGTATGAAAGGATGAATTGTGAAGAGTATTGATGAACGGAAAAATAATCATAGCCGCATTATATTGTATTATATTCTTGTCGTGCAAGTAAAAGCTGTGTTTCAACGAGTCCCAGTTTCCAATTCAAAATAACTCTATTAAGTGCTGTTCACCAAGAGCAACCTTGTTCATTATGAACAATGAATAGCTATGTGCAGGGGTTCGCCATATATATACACAAACTAAATATTTACACCTTGTATTATGTAAATCCGGTCTCTGACATCTGCTGCGCATGTTTTAATAAGTAATGTGAGAGGATTAGCTGCTAGATTCATATTTCGATGTTATATGTTTTATTTATTTTTTAACTTTTGAATTTACATAGAACTTATCTTGGCTGAGGACATTTTTCAAATATAGTTTCAAGTGTTTTGGAATGATTATTTTGGTAATTTAGATTCTTAGGGAATTTCAATGCTAAGTTCTAAATATAATCATTTGTAGCTTCAATTTTGAGTTTATTTATTGTTGTTGATTGTGTGTGTGTGGCTGAAATAAAAATTGGGTATCCATATGTGAGAATGGTATTAATTATTAAGTATAAAGTGTTCTTTTGCGGGTTAGTGAGAGTTTACTTAAATTTTCAACAAAAGAGATAGTATATTTTTTGCTGTATTAGCGAAGTTGATGTTTTCAATGTGTTTTTGGAAGGACAGGTGATGATCGAACAATGTCCATTCGCTTGATGGTATCATTGATGAAACATTTCTTTTTTCGGTTCATTTCTTTTCGTTTCTTGGGTTCGAGAAGAGTATAGCATCAGTCTTTTGAAGATGCATTTATATTTACCAATTTTAGCATATCTATGCATATAGACAGGCCTTAGGCAGTTTCTAGTAAATTGATTCTGTGTTATATGTAGAGAGGCTAGAATGGCAGTGTCATTAGTAAAGAGGTGTAGTATGGTTCATTCGTAAAAAAAAAAAGTTTCAATAAATATTGTCATAACCAAAAATGTACATAGCGTGTAACTGTAAATAATACATCGGCAGCTTGGCGAATGTTATGTACCTAAGCTACGATAGATGGCGGGCGCGCTAGGCGGGAAGTTTGTAAACAATAGCCGCCATCTTGAGGGGTGTAGCCGATCGCCAGCCGTTTGGGTCTCTGACATTACTTCCTTAATTTATCATATTTTTATCCATTTAACTTAGTTTATCTCTATTTATTTTTATCCCTCAAACTATTTAACTATTTAAAGTAATCTAATAAATTATTATTTTATTCTACCCAAACGACTCGTCACCTTCATTACTGTGACAGTATGTAAAAGGAAGTTGAACAAGTGACGAAGCCTTGGGAACCACTGCTAGAATTTATCTTTTTATAGAGAAATCTTTAACTCAGGATTTTCTATTTTCAGAAAGTTCATTGTTGTTCATATTTTCTCTCCAGGTTGAATTTTTTCGGCCTTCTTGTAAAAAAGTATCCATGCCTCACTCTGTCAAATGCCTTGGAAATATCTAAAAGGATACCTCCAATCGGTGACCAATTGCTATTATTATCTTCTCTTTGACAACAATTAATCGGGGGAGTGTATTTTGGCTGGAAGCCAAACTGTTTTGATCTGATTGGGCTATTTTTGTTTTAAGATTTTCCTTATTTTAGTTAGTTTTATTTACAAAACCTCTGAAATAGCAAGTAAGAGGGATATATGTCTGTGATGATTTAAGACCATGGAATTGTTGTAAATAGTCTAAATATCCACTACCACATGTTCCACCCCATGACTGTATATAACTTCTTATGTACTGCACATAGAAAGCCTCAACTAACATCAATCTGTACCGCGTAAGAATCTAATAAAGTATTGCAACTGTACAGATAGAAGGAATGGAGAGAGACAGGAGAAAGTTAAGGTTAAAACAAATCAGGCTTAGAGGATCGTAGAAGTCAAACCTAAGAGGTAGGCCTAGAAGAGAACATAATTATTAATAACGCCACAGTTAACCTTCTGACCCCGGACACCCTGCGAGCTAAGTTTAAACCAATATTTCCGGACAAGACAGGACGTATCTTGTGACCAGAAGTTATAAAAGTTTGAGAGACGCCCAATTTCCGGAACAAGACCGGACGTATTTCTTCCGTCAAAGAGATAAGCCCGGCCCAATCAGAAGACAATACCTAAATAGGTCAACCAATAGCCCACTACCACGTGAAAAAGTCCCACCAATTAGGAAAGAATCACCTAAATAGGTCAGCCAATTAGAAAGCAGCAAGGTCGTGGTGTTAAATCGAGGCCCTAGAATTGTCAGTCTTCGCTTGGATTCCAACGGTAACACTTGCTCTAAAGATCTCTCTCTCTCTCCTCATCCCATTCCTTCTTGACGTCAGACGCTTCTTAGTGGAATCTCTGTTTGTTTATTTCACCTTTGGCCCAGCTGTGTCGCCTTCCACCACGACTGCACGGTAGAGTTGACATCGAGGTTCGTCTAGCATCAGGTAACACTGGTCCCAGAGGTCCCAAGATATCACAGACTCCCCCGTAACGAAGAGTCGACAGGATAGTGGACGCCAAGGTACAAGTAAGCAAATAGACCACTGTCTGTACAGAAAGATGGAACAGGGAAGAGAGGAGAATCCAAAGGAACCAATGGAGTCCGATCCCGACTCCGAAAGTGGCGGAAGCCCCACTTTTCCGAAGAAAGAAAACACTCTCGGTAAGACGCAGGAAATCGCCCCCGGCCAGGAAGACGTCACACCCCCGCCACTGGTGTCAGATGTCCTAGGGAGGTTGACGACGACGCTACCTCAGCTTTCTGCCGTGACCGGACATCGCGAGAGATGGAATCGCTACGATGGTTCGTACAAGGCGCAGAGCTTCTTCACCAACTACGACGCCCAAGCAGATCGGGCCCAACTACAATATTCTACAAGACTGAGAAAGCCACCAAACCTCCTGCAAGCGCCCCTCCGAGTTACCAACACGCGAGCGTATGTTACCTGCTCACCCAACCATCTCTAAACCACGAGCCCAGCGCAAGCAATGAACTCTGACTGTCCCAAAGATCCTTCAACTATGGCACCAGACCAGGACTGTCCCGACATACAAGACAGCACAACAGTAGGTTCCTACTTCTACAATTTTTGTTGAACTATTGCTCGTTCGAGCTGAACACGCTGTCCAATAATGTAAACCTACCTCTACTACTTGATACAGAAGCATCTATCGCTATAATTAGGCAGAATACTTTAAAATAATAGAAATCAGTTTGTAAAAGAAAAATACCTGTCCATCCATTTAACTTAACTATTAACGCCATATCTAACAATGTTTTCACCATAGGTTATATCTTTTTAAACGTAAAAATAGTTAACATAACGCAGAATCTAAAATTCCATATTATAGATACCCCCTTGCCTTTTATCATATTATCCCTTAACTCCATAAAAAGATTTCTACTAATTATAAACTGTTCTCAGCTACTCCTGTATCAAGATAATGTACCTCTACCAACTACCTTGTACAAATTCACCTCGTGCAAGCAACACGTGTCCCATGGACAGGCTAATACAACTGTCCCGTTTACTAAAATTTTTCCCTCCTGGAACAGGTTGCTCACACGTGGTGAACTCCAACATTCTTATTTAATCTTATTGTAATGTTCCTAATCCCATTTTCAACGCCCCTATGTCCTTTTCTTTCATATCTTTGGACAGAAGTAACTTAAATCACAGCCTTCCAAAACTATTCCAATCGTTAAATTCCCACATAACTACACTCCCTCGTACCTTCCTTTTACACGCATAGTTAAATATCGACAAATCTCTCTCAACAAAATATACAACACCCTCTCACATCACTTTTTCTAATTAACAAATTTTTAATGCGCGACTTAACACCCAAATCCAATTTCGAGCTACACAAGCTGCATCACGTCGCCCTACTAAACACACACAATCTTTTTTTTCTCACATTAAACGTGTCATATCCACTAGCAATATAAAAATTATCGATATGTTCGTACAACCAGCACCCATGACTTTAGTAAATTTGTTATTCTTAGTAAAACAGGTTAGATTTTGTACAAAACAGAGACTTCACGCGACACCTTTTCATTTACAATTTTTTCGCTTCGTGTCACAGCGCCACACCACTAAACTCTTTCAATTTTCAGGCCAAAGACGCCTTCACCACGCCTGTGACACATTTATTTAACCACACATTGTCCACGTCGATAGTCGCAATTTCATTCAATTCTAACCCGATATCCATGAATAACATTTTTACTAAGTCCGCAAAAAACCATTCGATTTAATATTCACAGATACAATATCCGAATTTTCGAAATACAAACACAAATCTAACAAATGCTTGAACACACGGAATAATTCAACCTCTGTATCTCCCTATGTCAATCCCATAACGCTTGTCACCAAACGTGACAAATCAAAACGCTTTTGTGTTTACAATTTTAGAAATAATATCTCCGAACGTAGTTCGAATTAACTTCCAATAAGTTGAAAGAAAGCAAGCAGCCTCGCAAAAGGCCTCCCTGACCTACATCCGGAATCGCATTAAAAATAGCTTCGCTCCCCCTCGCCCCCCCGAGCAAACAAACAGCCGACATCTTGTTTACGGCCCGTCACTAGGTCTAGATTCTCTCGCCCTCAATTAACTTGCCAACTTAACATCGACACTTAGATCCAAGGACAACATTTTACTTACAAAAATCACACACACCCACATAAGTTTAAAAAAACGACAACAGTAGGACTCAGTAAGTTTCACAGTTAGAAACAATGTGATCCACGAGTCGCGTCAAACATAAAACAAATTCGATAAGTTAGAAAAACTTAGGCCAACAAGACCAAAGATATCAATCGAGGACAATTTAAAGCTCTCTCTACCCATCCTAAAAAAAAAAAAAAAAAAAAACAGGTACATTACGTTTGGCCTACAACTTTCCATTCTTTCACGATATATAATTTCTATATATAATCTTACTTGCTCTTCCTTCTCGATGAACATTTTTTTAAAATTTTTCATTTTAATATCCTTTATATAATCATTATATAGCTCTTATAATTGTTTTTTTTTACGTCAACCAATTAGTTTAGATTATTGTCTTTTTTTATTTTTCTGTATCAAAACTTATTTACTTTTGCTTTATGACTCTATTTTATAATCAACTTTATATTTTATCTTTCATATCATATCTAATAATCTCAAGTTTATATTTCATGTTTATATCACTAATTTGCATTTATCATTTTATATTTTTTCTCACTTTATAAATTAGATGTTATTTACATTGTTTCACCTTCCGCTACCATGTCAATACTATCGAGTATATTATTGCTCATTATTTTTTTTTTCATTTAATATTTTCACTTTCTATTACCCCTTATATACTGCTGTAGTGTGTAAATCTTTGTATCATATCATCACTATTTTTACTTTTTTTTAAAAGATTACTTTGCATTTAACTTCGCAATTCTATTTTCGATTTTTCAAATCCTTTAACGCTATATGCAAAGCCTTAATCTCGCAATTTCATATCTCAATGATATATTCTTTTATAATCAAACTAAAAATCATGATTAAAAACAGGGCAATCTTCAATAACCTCTTAAACAACCACTTTAAAGGTTACTTCTTAATAAATACTAACCCTTTTCCGCAGGAACTTTTAACTCCTTCGCAGGCTAGACTTGACCTACTTTGATTTCGTAATTAACAATCTTGACACATCGTCCCCCAGATTTACCTTCTCCCAACTTCTGGCTTGGATACGTGCAAATTGTATTTTTTTTTTATTCCAGGGCACTCTCATGCCACACGCTGGCACATTTTTTTTTATTTTACTCTTTTTCTCGCTAAGCCCCTGACGACTCTAATTAAAACTTTGATTTCTGGTCACTGATCTTCGCCCTCTTTATCCTGCATGCGTACGTCTTAACGACTAATTACTAAAACCCATAACAATCCCCTTATCTTACTTTTCGATTGTGGTACTGTAACTTTATTAGGTCCTTAAATTTACATGTGAAACATGGCCTAGGTTTTCCGCGCCGTGCACATTAAATGGTTTGGGACTTGAGTCAAAGTGACATTGCCTCAACCAAGTAATAACTAACCCCTCAACCCTTTCTAACGCCCATCACGAAGAGATCATGATTTTCCCATCAAATCATTTTTATTTTTACCTATCATCATTATATGCTCTCTATTAATTCTTTTATTCCTATTTTTGTTTTACTTGTATGTTTAATATTAGTTGTTTATGCTTTATTATCTCTTATGGATATACAGAAATTAACCCCATGTTATATAACAACTCACTTTAATTAATTTTTTTAAAATTACTTCCTTAATAACAGTCTTCCTATTCCGCTCTCTTAAATCCCTCCATATGAACCCTCTCACATCCGGGGCCATCTGTGATGATTTAAGACCATGGAATTGTTGTAAATAGTCTAAATATCCACTACCACATGTTCCACCCCATGACTGTATATAACTTCTTATGTACTGCACATAGAAAGCCTCAACTAACATCAATCTGTACCGCGTAAGAATCTAATAAAGTATTGCAACTGTGCAGATAGAAGGAATGGAGAGAGACAGGAGAAAGTTAAGGTTAAAACAAATCAGGCTTAGAGGATCGTAGAAGTCAAACCTAAGAGGTAGGCCTAGAAGAGAACATAATTATTAATAACGCCACAGTTAACCTTCTGACCCCGGACACCCTGCGAGCTAAGTTTAAACCAATATTTCCGGACAAGACAGGACGTATCTTGTGACCAGAAGTTATAAAAGTTTGAGAGACGCCCAATTTCCGGAACAAGACCGGACGTATTTCTTCCGTCAAAGAGATAAGCCCGGCCCAATCAGAAGACAATACCTAAATAGGTCAACCAATAGCCCACTACCACGTGAAAAAGTCCCACCAATTAGGAAAGAATCACCTAAATAGGTCAGCCAATTAGAAAGCAGCAAGGTCGTGGTGTTAAATCGAGGCCCTAGAATTGTCAGTCTTCGCTTGGATTCCAACGGTAACACTTGCTCTAAAGATCTCTCTCTCTCTCCTCATCCCATTCCTTCTTGACGTCAGACGCTTCTTAGTGGAATCTCTGTTTGTTTATTTCACCTTTGGCCCAGCTGTGTCGCCTTCCACCACGACTGCACGGTAGAGTTGACATCGAGGTTCGTCTAGCATCAGGTAACACTGGTCCCAGAGGTCCCAAGATATCACATGTCTGTATCTAGAAGGGCTATGCTCTGATTTACCTTTTTCAAAAAGGGATAAAAATTGGAGTGTTTCATTTGTCAGGAAAATGTGTAAATTCAAATAATTAATTTATATTTTGTTGAGAAATTGAATAAGATGTTTTGGTATAAGCCCCTTACAGCGTCATTCGGTATTTTGCTGAAAGATTGGTTGATATAGCTGTGTGTTTTTCAAACAAACTTCAAACCAGAAAATGATGTTTAATAGTTTTTCGATTATCAAGAAAGGGTTTTGGCCAATTCCGAAATAATAAAAAAAATTAACGATTAGTTGATATTTATTCCGACAGATGGTGCAAGGCATCATAAAACCTTTTTAGTTGCATGATCAGGAAAGGTTTTCTCTAAATTTATCAACCTGATCCCAGAACAATTTCACTTTTTGTAATATTTTAACATAAAGTTTAGCATTCTTACGCCATACTTTTAAATACCCATTCTATAATATCTCAAAAATCCTCAATCCCCTTTTGGGCTTATTGAGGTACCTAATAATGTTAATTTGGAAATTTTATCTTGTGAACCTTTGTTTTCACATAAAGAAAACTACTAGACGATCGTTATTGCTAAACGAGCAACAGTTTTATTCTTTTTAAACAGAGAGGAGAACCAATATTTTGGCGAAAAAAAAAACACATTAAAGAGCGAAAAAAAAACTCAAAAAGAAAACAGTTAAACACCCTCCAGTCTTTAACCCTGCCTGGCGATAATCAAGCGCTGCCAATATTCCCCGTAAGTTCACAATCCTGTTCACAATCTGGAATCTGCCTGAATATCCCTTATTTAAAAAACAAAATGACTAAATAGCTGTTTAAAAGTTCTATTCAACTGGGGAAAAAAAACGTATTTTCTTAGCTATAATATACATTTTATAATTTTCGAACGAGAATTAAAAGACAAATATAAAGTAACTAATAAAATAAAAGAGAAAATCTCCAATTTTAGGCACCGAAGAAGACAATAAACAGTACCACAAATAGAGCAAAAGACCACTCCTATTGTTGCCACAACCACTCACTTTGGAACTCAAATAAAACCCCAGACATCCTCTATTGCTACTACAATATATCAATCTAGAGATTATAACGGACTCGACCAGTGTATCACAATGCCCGAAAACCTAGATATAAGACCTTAAAACCAATAATCTGAACAACTAAAACTATCTAGGCGTCGTAAAACGGTAGCTAAAGTTAGGTTACCACAAGTACAGGTAATTCTACCAAATTCCTCACAGAAAAAAATAATTAAATATTTGTATTACATTGAATATTGTCGCTCAAATATATGCTATGTAAAATTGATGCATATAGTGCGCCAAAAGGTCTTGGACAATGACATAGATGCCAAAATTGTGGTCACTCACAATACGAAAATGCCGACAAATACTGCGATGCTTAAAGTGCGGTGAAAACTACTTGAAATTAACATGTCTTAAAGATCATAAATCCTTCGTAAACGTTCTAACTGCCAAATAGAGCACACGGTAAATTGGCGTGTATATCCCTTTACAAGAAAATAAACAAAAATGCTAATATCATACCATTAAGAATACATCAAGAAACTGAAAACTCCAATATCATAACTAGTCTAAAATTTCTTAACACCGTAACTATAGACATAAGTCATATAGTAAGTGAAATTAAAAGCTCATTACAAAAACCAAAATACCCCAGCCCATATGCAACCTCAATATTAACAGAGAATTAACGACAGCAATTTCAAGAATCATAACAGGACATTTTAAAGGAATGAAGATAAACCCAGACATGACTATATCCTACAGAAACTGCAATAACTGTTACAACACCCAACTCACTCCGAACCATATATACAGTTGCCCGGCCATCCTTGCAGCCTATATATTGCAGTCTATATGACAGACATCAATCCAGAAGACTACACCCATACGGATGGCCTGGCTTCTAGCCAAAACACACTCCACCAATTAGTTGTTGTCACAGAGAAGATAAGAATAGCAATGGACACAGTTTGGAGGTGTCTTCTTCGGTATTTCCAAGTAATTTGAAAGAGTGTGACATGAAATTCTCCTTTACAAGGTGAATGAAAAATTCAACCCGGAGACAAAATAAAAAAAGCAATAGACTTTCTAATAAATATAAAATCCAGAGTTAAAGACGCCTTCTCTCTCTACCAAAAGAGAACTTCTAGCTAGAGTTCCCCAGACTATCCCTGTTATTAAGCAATAAAAGTAAATTCTCACTATAACCTGCTAAATAACACCCTATACAGTGTGTCCCAAAAAACAAGTTAATGTTGTATCTATTCTAACACGAAAGTATTGAACCGTAATAAATTAATTCATGTTTTGTCGGATTCTCCATGTTTTATGTATCATCATGTTAATTTTCGACTTTGTCCTAACTTATTTTGTCTTGTTTTTAGAATGTTAAACAAACACGTAGTGCAATTATTGAGCTGTTTCGTTAATGAAAACGTCAATGTGAAATTGTTCGTCTGCTCAAAGTTCTCAATAAACAGTGTCCAAGGCCATCCATCGCTTCAATGACCTTGGCCATGAAGGCGACCGTGCAGGAAGAGGAATAAATCGCACCGCCAACACTTGCGCCAACCGTAAGATAATCAAAAACGACTTCAACGAAATTCGACGGTGTTAATGAGAAAAATGGCTCGTGAGACCGGAATAAGCAAGTTGTCGGTACATCGAATGGCGAAACATTGAATAAAGGAGTAAGGCTAACTATAACAATTTGGAGGCCCTATAGTTAACCTCACTCTTGTAGAAGGGCTTTAAGGCCCGAAAGCTTGAGTTAGATTTTTTTTCAAGACACTTTTCCCTGGATTATTTTTTCTCAAATGATTTAAGGTATATTATTTATAGAATGCATATATATGACAAACCTCTGTACATAACTATTCATTGTAGATTTATGAACTAATTATATTTTCGGTGAGCGGCAGCTAATAAAAGAACCGGTCGTGAGGTACAGCTTTCACCAGGCTGATGATCCAACAGTCAGGAACGCTAAGTGGTTAGCTTTCTTGATTACTCAAGAGTAAGGGTATTTATCCAATTTTCTGGAATAATTAAAAATGAACGATTAGTTGATGTTTATTACGACAGATGGCGCAAGCCATCAGAAACTTTCAGCTGCAAGATGGGGGATACCTAATATATCAATCAGATCCAAGTACAATTTCACCTTAATTACTAATTTTCTCCTAAATGATAAAGAATATTAATGTAATATTTAATTTATCACAAATTTATCTAATTATTTTATAAAATTTGTTACCTATGATGAAGCCAAAAAATCTATTTGTATTCTCCGCTGCTTTTATTAATTAATTTAATAATCTTTTTTTTTTTCAGATTTTTTTTCTTTAGATTTTTAAATAAATTAAATTTTATCAGTTAGTTAAGAGGTTATTTTTTGTCTAATTACCTTACAGTGTGTAAAGATGGTTCGGAGTTAAAAGGGCAAACTACACCATTAGCCATGTTTTTATGTTTTTTTTTTATCAATTCCCCTTAGTTGTAAACTCAGTGATAAAAAGAATATATTCAAAATATAACAACATTTCCAATTTTATTTTTTCTCTTTTTACGTGTTGATAAAATGTGCGGAGAAATTCGATTTTCGTTATTGATTCAATAAAACAATAAGTTTAAAATAAAATTGTTCAACTAAAACATTCGCACACACAATCTATTTTATCATAAATATATTTTAACTTCCTTCCTCTCTCTGAGTAGAGTGCTTCAATGTTGAGAAAATAAGATTTATCGAACAAAGTCTACATAAAGGTCACTGACTTGGTCATTTTTGAGAAATTCTCACTTGATAACGGCTAACTGGCATTCCCATAGATTCTCAGAATAAAAGTTTTCAATCACACAATAATAGAATCATAAAATGGTGAGTGTGATACATATCCCTAGTACACCATGATAATCATGATGATTTGAAAGCGATTACTTTTACTGTAAGAACAACACACGTCTATACATGTAAAAATCAGTTCGATTTTACACGTACAAATATGCCAGAGCCCTATTTGGTACTTGCACTGACTGTTAGGGTTGAGAATTTTCAAGAATTGCGAGCCATTGAGGCTTCTTTTTTCGTAAAAAAAGTGTCTAATGCGGGATTCGATCAGGCGTCGTGGCTGTCGAAAATCGACGGTTTATACCACTTAC
The DNA here is from genome assembly GCA_030710605.1 of Cordylochernes scorpioides. Taxonomy (NCBI): domain Eukaryota; kingdom Metazoa; phylum Arthropoda; class Arachnida; order Pseudoscorpiones; family Chernetidae; genus Cordylochernes; species Cordylochernes scorpioides. Next base: position 172,700,731 of record CP092886.1, read on the forward strand.
CCATCAACACCATAAATAAAAATAAAAATTAACAATCTGCTACGAGACGGTAAGACTAGCTTTCAAGCACACCATCTTTAACGGCCCTATCTGTAATTGTGAGATAATAATCAGGAAATCTGAAGTAAGGATAAAATGAGTATACCTAATTAATGACACAAAGAAAGCCTTTATTGAGACATATAGTCTTATACATTGATTTATCACGGAGTGTACAAATGTAATGAATAAAAAAAGTAAAAGCTAATCACATTAAATAATGGAATTAGGTAGTGGCTCTGGAACATCTGTAAAGGATCTTGCGACAATTGTGCTGAAACTGAAGGAATTTATCGAGTTTCTTGTTAATAGTGCTTTGCTAATATTTGTTTTTGAATATATAATTTATTTTTCAAATCAATATTTTATATTCTAAGAATATATAGAAGTATTCGAATATTTCTTGGTTATTTACGCCTGATATATATATATAAGTATTCTAGGTCATCATTATAATTTTTGAAGTAAGCTTAAGTAAGGCCGTAGACGGAAACTTCAAATTATTGACTTTGAAAAAGAACAAAAGAGAATAATTAAGAAAAAAAGCATCTCCTTATCGTGCAGCTGAAATCCGCCATCCGTCATCCGCCTTCAATAACTCTCAATTTCACCATCAATATATGTTTCTCTCAACTCTTGACCTTTGTCTGGCTATATACACTCATGGACAAAAAATGAGGAAGTTGCACCTTTCAGCATGTATAACGGGATTCAGACAATACTCTGAAATATATTTGATACACAGTGACCTTTATTGAAGAGACACGAGATAACCAAGTGTGAACAAAATTGCCTCTGTCTCCTTCAAAATATAGACGTCCGGTGACATCAAAGACATTCCACTTCCTTAATTTTTGTTCATGAGTGTATTATTACACATTTGTCGTTGTCAACATGATGACGTGTAGAGGCCGTCAAATGAGAAACATGTTCGTAACTGGGAATCGAGCTATTTTAACTTATCGTCACGTTAGGTCTTGATTTCGAAAGGGGTTTCCTGCTGTTGCCAAATCGCATGGTGTCAGCTCCGATCATCACAGATAGGTGCGAAAGAAAATTGTGTGTCCCCAAAGCTAACATATCTATCAATAAATAAACATATTTTCAATGACCTTTTATTAAGAATTTTTATTTTTCCTGAGGAGAGGACAAAATATTTTTGTTGAAAGGTCGAAAAAGTAAAAATATGGCCGAAGTATATTTTATTTCAAGAACAATGAATGCCGGCCAGGCAACTTCTATCTTAAAGATTATATTAAACGTATGAAGTTATTAAAGGTCACACACAACACACTTTATAAAAATTTAAAACAACTTCCCCCTGAGAGAGAGAGACTCGATTGCTATAAGAAAACTAATGGCAGGGTCTGGGTCATCATTGGGATACAATATATAGGATTTCTTGATTATAAGGTAGCTCTCACGCTACAAAATCGTATTTTAAATCCACATCTGAAAAAATAAATGCACTTGTATTGCCTGAAACTACAGACAATCTTTCACCACACATATATTGGTAACTCATAGAATCACGTGCATATGTTCGTGGATTAGAATTTCCATTCCTATACACCATGGTATAATTTCAAAACCACAATACTCACACATATAATAACTTAGAAAATATATAAAAAAATAATATAGAAAGTGGTCTGTTCCATTTGCATCATTCCAATACCATATTACTAGTTCTAAACTACGAGAAACTAGGTATAGTCATCCAATCCAATCATTAAGGTAAAAACCAACAAAGATTATGCGTAGATGACATAGAAGCATCTTTATTGCATAATAATGTTAAGGGATCAATGATGAAGCAACAAATCTTCCCCCTTGTAGAAACAACAGGTATGATAGAACTTCCTGGTCGAGCATAGCAGAGTAGGGGAAATGGTACATGGCATTATGGCATTAGTGTTTTTATAAGGCATATAGGTGTATAAACTGACTGAAAATTTACCCTGTTAATATAAATATAATACTGGAAGAGATTAATGGGTTATATTCACACCAAGAGAAGAAAGAAATACATATATCTCACTTAATTTAGAACCAAGTAAAATATAAAAATTATATTAGCCACGGTACCAGTTCGGAGACCCTGAATCTCAACAAACACACACCCTCTTTTCTATTGCATTAGGAACATGGCAGAGCAGGAGGGGATACAAGATATGACGCAGTAAATCTTAACAAACACACGCACTGCTTGCTATGGTATCAAGGACATGGCATAGTAGAGAAGAAGAGGATACAAGATATGTGGCAGTAAATCCTAGCAAACACACGCACTGCTTGCTATGGTATCAAAGAATGACATAGCAGAGCAGGAGGGGATACAAGATACGAGGCAGTATATCCCAACAATCACACGCACTGCTTGCTATGGTATCAAAGAATGACATAGTAGAGCAGGAGGGGATACAAGATACGAGGCAGTGTATCCCAACAATCACACGCACTGCTTGCTATGGTATCAAAGAATGACATAGTAGAGCAGGAGGGGATACAAGATACGAGGCAGTATATCCCAACAATCACACGCACTGCTTGCTATGGTATCAAAGAATGACATAGTAGAGCAGGAGGGGATACAAGATACGAGGCAGTATATACCAACAAAACACGCCCTGCTTGCTTTGATACCAAGGAAGAACAAGGAAGAATAAAGAGGTAATACCAGACCATTCCAAACCTACAATACAGTTTTAAAGAAGCCTAGACCCAAACACTTCCTATTTGCTATTTAAATCTATTCCTGAAAGGAAATTCGATTAGCATTTATTTTCCTAACTCTAGGTTTGTTGACAACTATTGACGAAAGCTTGATTTTATTATTACCTAACAAACAATTTCAAGATTTCCAAATTTACAAAACTATCCTACAATGATAAATAGAGCATCTTTCCAGAAACTATCCTTATTTATTTAAGATTATTCTGCCTTTCTATGTCGAAATTTATGAGTGCTGATTTTCTTCTTATATATTATTCATATCTAAGGAAAAATTCTGCGATTTCAACATAAATATTCTTATATTTGCGAAAGGAAGTGTGATTTGTTCTTTCCAAATTAAATATTCACTTGTGCCTCACCTAGGCCTCGGATATATTTCCTTTATGTTTTATTTCCTTGCCCTGAAGCGATAACTTTCAAAAACTCCTCCGCTCCACAATAACTCCACTGACTTTATTTGTGAGGCCTTTCATAATTTAAGATTCCTTTGATTGGTCAGCCGGACAGCTTATATAAAGTGGCCAATTCAATTTGAAGGAACTCACCGTTAAGTGCGGAGCTCACTATATTTTGCGCTGACTGTAATCTCAACTTTATAATCCTATTATATGACGTGAGATGTGAGCCATCTATAATCCTTATAAATTTATAATTCGTCTGTTCCTCTACAGAGCTTATAAAATATATATTTATTCTTTTATGCGCTAAATCATATTTTATTTACCTTGCATCTATATCCGTTCTCATTCCATACCTTCCACAAAAATAATTTGAAATGTATTTTTTATCGTGATTATATAGAAAACATATATATAGAATGAATTAAAATAGTGAAAGAGTCAATAAAATATTAATTGGATTATTTATACAAACTCTATAATTGTTTATATCTTAGAATAAACATTAATTTAATGTTCAAGTTTTTCAGCCCATTAAATTTTAAAGAGGTATTTTATTATTTACATCTACACCTCCCCTTCCCATTATCATTTAAACCACGATCGGATGTTTATTTTTTGCCTCTTTTATCGATTTCGAAAAGAAATCAATACTAGGTCATTAAAACAACATAATTACATTGTTCTAAATAAAAAAAAAACTCTTAATAGAGCAAATGAGCTCATTTTATTGTGTAATATATGTTCGGAAATCCATAATTATGTTGCGTAATTATTCTTAATTATGTATTAGGAAATTATATTTCTCCGTGCCACTATATTTTTGGTTTATACGAACAGAAACGGTCTTATGTGGCTGAATTGTTAGACTTTATTCATAACAACATATTTATCTTAATTAATTGAATTATTGTATTTATTTATTAGAATAGAACTGTATATTATTTAACTGTGTTACTACATATATATATATATATATATATATGTGTGTGTGAAAAAACAATAAAAAATATAAAAAAGGTCAGGTGTTTATATTAAAAATAAATATGGCATATTATAACTAGGCTCACATGAGCATTTCTAGATGGCAGATTGCCATCGAGAAATTGGATTGGCCAAATATCACGGAACAAGCTAAATAAACGTTTAGTTTATTTTTGTTCCACTAGATGGCGCTCTGACATCTATAAATGCTCATGAGAGCTTGGTCAAGATATGCCATCCTCATTTTGAATATATATATATATATATATTAAAATTAAAGAAGGCATCTCCTGACCACGAGCACATGTGATTTTTAGATGGCAGAGCGCCATCTAGTGGGGCAAAAATAAACTAAACGTTTATTTAGCTTGCTCCGTGATATTTGGCCAACCCAAAACATGTGCTCGTGGTCAGGAGATGCCTTCTTTAATTTTAATATCAACACCTGACCCACTTATCTTTTATTTTTTTCTATTGTTTTTTCATATATATATATATATTAGATAATAAAAAAGGCATATATTGTGTGGATTTAATAAAATATTTATTAAATTATTAAATCCAATATATGCCTTTTTTATTATCTAATGAATTAAATATGGATTGCTCTATTTTCAAAACAATATATATATATACGAAAAGAACTGTCTTATAATCATTTGTGTTATTACATTTATATTATTCAACAAAAGCTAAGGAAAGATCAAATATGCGAAATGAACTCTCTCTGAGAGAAGAATTTCTGGTGTGGAACTAACACCTACCCACATATTCTTATGCCCAGAAATGGCCTCAGCCTTGCAGAAAATTGGAATGGACCAAGAACAGCAGCCAAGATAGAGGACATTGCAACTGCTGTGATAGAGATATTTGGAGACATCTGAGGCTCTTCATTGGACGCGGCAACAACAACATATCATTTATTTATACAAACAGAACAGTTTTGCATAACAATGTCATTACTTTTTTTATATGCGTAAAAAGAGAAAGAAGAATAAAAAAGCGGGGAGGTCAAGCAGTTAGAATGAATAAGGATCCACTTAATGGACCGCACAATGAACATTTTAGATGGCACAAAGCTCCATATTTCTGAATAAATATGAAATAAACGTTTATTTATGTTTATTTTCTTATATTAGCTAAGCAATTTTATTTAAAACTTAAGAAAACCAACCACGTACGTGTTCCAGTCTGTTGGCCTTTGTCAACGTGATGCAGACACCGCGCTAATCAAAAGGGTTGGTTCTGGAGGGAAGAGATTCATCCCACACACGGGCACGTATCGTGCATTCTAGAGAACTAGAAGAATCCTTCAGTGTCGAGAAGAATTAAACCAATACTTGACACTCTCAACAGCTACCATAACTTATAAAGAACGTATTTCTCTCCAAAATGAAGTAATTTTTAAATTACGAATTGTTAAAAAAGATTAACAATACGTTATTTATTACGATATAAAATTGGTCTACGAGCTTTCAATCCAACAGCTTTCTATAAAGACACCACGTGTAATAAAAATAATTCATTATCATGCAATGCCTTGATGAAGAACTGTTGACTTGAAAGCTCTTGACCTAATTTTTTCGTATAAAGAAAGGGTGTCGTTATGACTGTTTAAAGAACTCGTGATTTTAAACAAACCAGCGATATATTTAGCGTAATTAATGAACCTCTGTCAAAAATAGATGCATAAACCTCTATGGCAACATTGATAAACTGAAATAATTGCCAAATGCGTTCTTTAAATGACCACTTTTATTTCAGACAAATATTTCGTTTCCTTTTCGTGCCAGGTGTCCATTTAGAACCCCAGAGTTCAAATTTAATAGCCACAATATCACTTTGAGGCATTTTCTACACATGGGCTAGCCCTTTGAGAGTGTTCAACAAAATATAAACAGGAAATAGGATTTAGAGAAAACACCGCCCAAATATTTAGAGATGTTTATTTGCTTCGCCGCCCTGCAATAGATAATCCCGGTTCCCCTCAGATAAGTCTCTTTTCTTTACGCTCTATATTTTGGGAAGGTTTTTCCCCAAACTATTTTTTCCGGATTCCCCCTTCTATTTTTATAACTATAGGAGTTTCTAAATTAGCATTTAAATAATAAATTTGTTTATCGTAAAATATTCAAAGACAGATAATCTTTTAATTAACTTTGTTCGAAATAATTATTCCAAGAATAGCACAAGAAAGTTATTGGAATACTAAGTTTGGAAGCCGTATAATTGAGTTTTGGTTCTTCCCTCGATGATCCCAAGACTGCATTTAGCGAAAAAACAAGATTGCTAAGCATATCACTCAGTTCGATATGCTCATAAAACACTTCGACTTTTATCTGAAACCTAATGATTTGATTCCGTTTTAAGTCTGGCGGGAGACCAATTTCCGCGGTATAGGCACCCCAACATTTCCCAAATTAAGAATTGTCTAAAATTCAATGAATTTAGGATGTTATCTGCGTACAAGAATCTTTTAAAACTGCAACCAATGTGTCATTATAAAATGTCATGCAGAATATATATATGATGCATTAGCGTATCGCACATTGATCTTATCCATGATTAACTAAGGCCTATACTACAAATCCTGCCAATTAGCCTCATGCACGAGGAAAGATAACTCATGAACAAAACCTAAGGAAGTTGCACCTTTTAGCATGTATATCGGGATTCAGACAATAACTAAGAAATATATCAGATACACAGTGACATATATTAAAGACACATGAGATAACCCAGTGTGAATAAAATTGCCTCTCTCTCCTTAAAAAAACGACATCAAAGACTTTCAACTTCCTTAAGTTTTGTCCATGAGTGATGTTCTCGAGCTGTCTCTTCCCTATTGCAGATGATACCTCTTGAGAAGATATTTACTTCGTCCTCAAATTTAATGTGCATAAGGCGTCCGGTTTTAAGACTAGATAAACACATGATATCTCAACGGGAAAATATATACAATAGTATATATCGTAAATATTCAATAAATTAGAGCTCTGAGAAGCGGTCTGGTGGATTAAATTGGCGAAACCGCTGGGAGGGTTCACCACTGATGAGCCAAGCCCTCCCAATATATTTTTTTCATCGCAGTAAGGACAGTAGAAGTTCGTTTTATGTATAAAAGAAACATTCGCGCTTTTAAATCCTTTTATTTTATATGTATAGATGGCGCGTTATTGCTTTGTGTTAAAGGAATAAACGGGAAGCATTCTAAAGACAATATTACGATAGACGACATCTAAGACTTTCTATATCCTTGAGTGTTGACCATGAGTGTATATCTCTAGTCTTTAAATACTTTCACTAAGGTTTCTTAAAAATTGTGTCCCGGCAATATAAGCAGAAAATATTCAATATTCGAACGGTTCGGTTAATTCAACTAGCGAAACTAGCAGAGCAGAGGGAAAGAACGTCTACTCATTGCTGGCTGAGTCCGGGCAGTAACTCATTTTCAATTTCTAGTACTTAATGCTCTTGAATTGGAAGAGTCCTTTCTATAAATTCATTTAGAACATTGAGGAATAATTTAATTTGAAAATTACATAATATTTTTAACTGTTTATAAAACTTCAGTAAGTATTCATAGTAAGACCTACCGATCTCATTGAAGCGCTTGTGGATCTAGAACTTTACAGTTTTATAGTTCTATTTTTGATGAATTAGTTCTAACACACGATGTCTTCCAATCAGGATCCTCCAAAACGATCGATCCATAATGATTGTTTTTAACGAGAGGTTAGACGTTTTCTTGAGTTTTATTTTCATTTGGTCCACAAATTTATAACGAGGGCATTCGTACATTCATTAAGTCAATCAAATGATATTTTTTATTATAGGGGTAAATATTACACAAATAAATTTACTAGCAATGCGTTTCTTTTAAATATCATCAAATATTATCTCTACAGACCTTACTGCAATGATATGAGTTATTGAATAAGAGGGCTTGGCTCTCTATATATCATTATATCACATATATATCATTGCAGTAAGGTCTGTAAAGATAATATTTGATGATATTTAAAAGAAACGCATTGCTAGTAAATTTATTTGTGTAAAATATTAACGATAGATTACAATTAAATTTTTAAATAGGGGTAAATATGTTAAAAATAAAAAAAAAATAGGGAAAAGGGCAGGTGTCAATATTAAAAATAAAAAAGGTTTATCCTGACACTCGGAGGAGAATTTTAGATGACAGAGAACCATCTAGTGGAACAAAATCAACTAAACTCTGATTTAGGCTTGTTCCACAATATTTAGTCAGCCCATTTAATTGATAAATCAAGAAGCGACAACCACAAATCGTTTCTGGCTGTTGGCCCTCGTCAGTGTGATGATTGAAGTTTGCTCCACTAGATGGCGCTATGACATCTAAAATGATCATGTAACCGGTCAGAATGTCTTTTGTATTTTTATATATATATAGGCAAATGTCTTATCAAATGGTCTATATCTAATTCAAATACTATTTTATTCTTAGTATTTTAATGAGATTTTTGTAACAAGGTGCAGTCTATGATGTTTTCAGCCAACGTCTCCAGCATGACATCATTAAATCCTCCAGAAATATGCCGTCCTTTTCCGCTAGTTACATATTCTTATGTCGTCGGTCGTCTGTTTTCTTTTTTTTTGAGACAGAGGTAATTTTTTTCTTACTTAGTTAGCTCGTGTGTCTTTAATAAAGATCACTGTGTATCAAATACCTTTCAGAGTTATTATCTGAATCCTGATATATATGCTAAAAGGTACAGCTTCTTTAGGTTTTGTCTCCATGAATGTAAGACATAATAGAGACACTATATGAAAATATTTTAAATAATAATGCTCCGAATAAAATTTCGCGCACAACTTTATTACTTGAAATAATAAAGGATTAAAATAAAACAAAAATGTTCATACCTTCGGATTAAAAAAATGAGGTCATTTTGAAATTAGCGAAGACCTTTTAAACAGCCTTGAATATCGGATGAAGCAGCGCTAGGGATAAATTATTCATCAACTTCATCCGCTCTCACAACTCCAGCAATCATTTTTTCCCAATGTTGATTACCGCATTTTCTAGCGCTTCTCACTTCCCTTTTTTTTTTAAATTCCTCCATTATCTTCCTGGTAACCGTAATTCTTTAATTCAATCATTCTCTGCTGCTTTCCATTCAAACAATTCCATTATCTTAATTTGAAGTAATGTTTCTTTCTTTTACTCTCTAGTTTTTGTCCCTCTCTCTCTCTCAATTTTAAAATGAAATGTTTCTAATTTAAATAATTATTGTCTCTCTCTTTGACTAAACTTGTAATTATTTTGAATTTTTTTTGCTTCGATCTGTTTAAACTTAATGAATTTGCAACTGATAGGTTTGGTTTATTTCTAATGTTGATATACATTTATTGAAGATGTGTATTTACAATTTTGTATTTTAAGAAAAGTGAATGCATTTTTTTCGAACAACTAACTTATTTTTTCTTTTTGTGCTGTTTCTCAACACCTAGGACAGCAGGGTGGGGATTCGAAATAAGGCGGATGTATAGAGACAAGAAATATAATGGTCGGGTCCCGAAGAGAAAACAGGGCTACTAGGGCTTAAAGGAAGAAAGAATCGCCTCTTAACCATTCCCAGCGCTTTACCTGTTCCAACCTCCTTGGTTCTTCACGTATCGAACTGAGACAGAAGACTCAGTTCTTGTATTATTGCCCTGAATCAATCTTTATATATGCACTCTTATTTTCTAAACTATCAAAAGTTAACAGATCCTTTGCTATTCTTGACTTTCCAGACTTTTCCTTAGCCATCTGCGCTAACTACAGGACTATCTCCTTTAATTATCACTCAGTTACTGATTCGCTTATAGTTCTCTTTGGTAAACTCCCCTCTCGCCAATATCTGTGGGAGAAATCCATCGCCGTCCAAACTCCAGAGGAACTTTCATGGACCTCTTTATTCACAATGTGGATATTTGAGAGACATGTAATAATCCGGAAACAACTCAGTGAAACAATAAACCGGAATACCGAGGCAGGGCCCAAGAAGACCACCATCAGGCTGACTGCTGAGCACCATAGAATGTGACAGAATATCTGTTTTCCAATAAGCTCTTATTTGGAAATTTAACGAAAGTTTCAGAATAATCGGTTTATCGGAGGCTACAGAAGCGTGATCATTATCCAAAACGACTAATGGTATGTATCTCTCTTGCCTCTTCTTACAGGAGGGTCCATTTGAAATGAGGCCTTGAACATCAGTCCTGGACAAGGATTAGTATAAACATGTTCTTTTCAGTGACAAGCTAAAAATTAGTCCAGGCAGTCATTCTCGTCGAGCCTTCTTCTTGAGAGAATCTAGGACCCGCCTCCATCCCAGTGACGTCAGAGAAAGATACCATGCTGAAGGAGGGAGTCCCATGGTCTTGGCTGACTTCAATTCAAATAGGCGTACACCTCTTCTTGTATTTGAGGGAGATACGCTGACTGCTCAAAGATACAAAATTGAGCCCTACGTGAAAGTTTAAGCGGTGTCATTAGGTCAGTTTATTTTTATGGATGATAATTCTCGTCCACATAGGGCAGCGCTAGTCGATGAATTTCCTCGAAAGTGAGAACATGGAGTATATATGAGAGTATGGATTGGCCAGCCAGATCTTCAAACCTGAATTCAATAGAACGTATCTGGGATACTTCAGAGAGAGTATTGGAGCAGTCAGTCCCCTCCCAGAATCTTCTTCGAAATAATATCTGCTCTCTTTTGGAAGAGTGTAATTTATTTCCTCCCTCAAGACCTTCTCCATTTTAATCAGAGGGAAATCAAACTGTGGAAATTGTATAGCTGTTAGAGGCGACCATCCTCCCTATTGAGCTATATTTCTTGGAGATATGCTACCTCATTTTGTTTATGTTCCAAATAATTTATAAATATTTCATTTTTTTAATAAAACTATGGTTCTTCTGTATATTAATTTCACACGTATACTTGAGCTATGTACCAAAATTAATAATTTTGAATAAATTATTTCTTCAATATATATACCACACTTAATTTTGGGCCCTTGTTTAAACAAACCAAGAGAAAAAACTAAAGAGTCATTATTTAGTGTTCCCGTAGGTAGTAGTGATGATACCATCATTACATTAGTATAATCATATTATTGATACGATGGGTCACAACGTGTATTTGCTCTTAGTATACTCCATAGTTCTTTCATTTATAAAGGTCACCTTAATGTTTAGAATCGGATATTTGAATAAAAACATTTAAAAGTCCAGCAATTACGTTATGTTGTGATATGAAATTATGTCCCCGAAAAAAAAGAAGTTTATAATTATATTTAAAAAGAAGGGTACTCTATATATTATATTTATGAGCCAGAGCACTACAACAGAAACAACTAAAATCTCAAATGACTAAACACACACCTCAATGTTCCAATTGGACCATCGAGGAGAAATCTATTCCCAAAACTACATCATAGTCTTCTTTATTATTTTGAGAGCGTAAAACGGATGCGTAAAAGGAATGAGAATCATTGCGTGATTTGGAATATTATTAACATAAAATTATTGCTATAAAATAAAACGTTGATTTGCCTCCTAACGCAAAACACACTTATTTATATCATAGCATGCTCGAAAGTACTCACATAATGTATTTCCCTTTTTAGAAATTCACACCAAATGGGCTATATAAATGGGCCATCGTTTTAATCTAACCTTCTTTTTTAAAACTCATTTCCACGTCCAGTTGTATTCTATTTATTTAGAAAATTGAAAAAGATCCAGTAAACTAGAATAATAGGCGCATCCAAAGGTTTTATTAGCAAAAGACTTTCTATATATTTTTTCAAATTGAAGATTTTTGCTGTCCCTTGAAGGTTTATGAGGTTATATGAGTTAATTTGTATTTCCTTAATGGCACAATTTGTTCAAGCTCAGTTGAACATGTCAAACTGGAGGGAGGGAGAGGGGATATATTGCTAAGACATAGATCACCCATTTAAACTATTTTGAATATAAGCCGAAATGTGTTAAATAGAACATGAATAAATATCAATTGTAGAGTTGTTTACACTATTTTGTGTGTGCTGTGTTCCGAAATTAATAAACCGCGGTGATTAAGGTATAAAATGACAGAGCGTAGGCTAAGATTATAAAATTATGATGAAGGGCTGACGGGTGATGGATCAGTGGTGAAACCTGATAGGTCGGTGGCGTTTATTGTCTGGAGATTCTATTTCCTGTTGATGTAGGAGGGATCACCTCGCCACGGCTCGATCTGTGCGCAGGCGCGGGTTTATATTGTCACGGCTCGGGCTTTGTGGCGGGTACGGGTTTAATTCGACACTGCTCGGGCTGTGAGCAGGCGCGGATTTACCTAGTTACAGCTCGGGCTTTGTGGCAGAGCTTGGTTTAATTTGTCGCGGCTCGGGCTGTGAGCCGGCGTAGTTTATCTAGCAATGGCTAGGACGGTTAGTGGACTCGGGATGCGGTCACGTACGCATTTACCTTGCAACTGCTCGGGCTATGAGAAGGCACGGTTTTACCTCATTACTGCTCGGGCTATGAGAAGGCACGGTTTTACCTCATTACTGCTCGGGCTATGAGAAGGCACAGGTTTACCTCGTTACTTCTCGGGCTATGATAAGACACGGGTTTATCTTGCTACGGATCTTGTTGTGAGAAAGCACGTGTTTACCTTGTCACGTCTCGGGATTTAAGAAGGCACAGGTTTACTTCTCCATGGCTCGGGCTGTGGGCAAGCGCTGTTTTATTTCGTCACGGTTCGAGCTGTGGGCAGGTGCTAGTGGATGCTAGTCGGTGTGTGTATTCCGTCTATTTATACTGAACTACCAGCGGCTTTACCTAGTATATAGACTAGAAGAATACATTATAACGTACCAAGGTACGTTGGCTGCAATCGCCTTCCCATCACGTCCCAGATGTGCTCTATGGGTGAGAGATCAGGCGACCTTGCTGGCCAAGGAAGAGTTCGGCAAGATTGAAAACAATCCATAGTAACACGTGCCGTGTGTAGCCGGGGCATTATCTTGTTGAAAACTAAGCCTGGGTGATGTGAGAGAACGGAAACAAACCAGGCTGTAGAATGTCATCTTCATGCCGTAACGATGTCAAGATACCATGAATTATTACCAATGGGGTCCTACTATGAAATAAAATGGTATTTCAAACCATAACGCCTTGTTGTGGACCTGTGTGGTGTTCGAAAGTAAGGCCAGGATCCACACGCTGAACAGGTGTCTCCAGACACATTTGGACGGTCATCAGCACACAGTAAGACACGGGAATTGTCACTGAGGACTATATGTCCCCAGTCAGTGCAGATCCAAGTTGATCGCTCCCGACACCACTGTTGTTGTACTTGTCGGTGTACGGTTTTGATAGGTAGGCATCGTAATGCTCGGCGAGCTATTAGATTCCGCTATTTCAGCCGTCTGTTGATGGTTCATTTGGACACTTGTTGCCGTCAGACGTTGGTTGGTAGATAATGTCGAATACAGTGCTACGACAGCTGTTCTGACAATCGCCTTGTCCTCCCGTTCTCTTGTGTCCCTTTGTTACCCCGCTGCCGCCCTGACGTTGCTTTCTACCGTTTTTGACCCACTCTTGCCAACATCGTCTAATATTCGCATCAATTCGACACAGATGTCGTACGATTAGTCGATTTGATCAACCAGCCTCTTTTAATCTAATGGCACGACCTCTTTAAAACTCTGACATATGTTTGTAATGAGCAAGAATCTTTCAGCCAGACATTAATACAGTAGAAATAGGCTTACTGCAAAAATTTAAACGGAAATTTCAAAACCTAAATCGTACTGCGCCGAATATTGAGTCTAGACTATTCGTGCTGGTTGCGCAGTTCAGATTTACAGGAGCTCTTGCTTTGTATAAATCGACCACCAAATTTCAATCATTTGCATGTTTAGTCGCAACGTCTTTGTATACGTATTTTATATGAATCGGATAACTCCCCTTTGTGTGTCGAAATATATTTAGAGCGTATCAACGTATATAGTCACGACCGTCTTTCCTGGCCTCTGTCACGGATGCGCGCGCACAGGGAGGTCACGTGCTCGCCGGCAGCCAACGGGCGCGCGCCGCCGGCATTACGTCATAGATTATAAACACAAGGTAATAAGGCCAAATAAAAAAATAGTGTGTGATAAGGCACAATTTGGATTATAGATTATAAACACAAGGTAATAAGACCTAATCCAAATAAATAAATAGTGTGTGATAAGGCACAATTTGGATTATATTTAATACAGTTATCAGCATCATGCACAATTCTGTCACGTTAAGTCACGTGTCAAGTTACGGTAAGTAGAAATTTAAAAATTAAAAAAAGATGCCGAAACCCTGGATCGAACCAGGGACCTTTAGATATTCAGTCTAACGCTCTCCTAACTGAGCTATTTCGGCTTATTTTATTTATTTCTATAGAAGCTTCTATCTTTATAATTATGTATATTTTCAAAAAGTCAATTCACACCTCTTCGCTGGAGACCATGGGAATACTGACTATATTATTATGCTAACATAATTATAAATACAAGTATCAGAGTCATCAACAATTCTGTCATCGTTTGCTTTTGTGAATGGAATAAATACCCAAATAGGGCCATTTCTTATAAGCATCGGTGGTTCAGTGGTAGAATGCTCGCCTGCCAAGCGGGCGGCCTGGGTTCGATTCCCGGCCGATGCATTTTTTTTCTTTTTTACAATTTTTAAAACTCATTTATATTATTATCCCTATATATATAAAAGTCAGCGTATGTATGTATGTATGTTTGTCAACTATACACGTCCACAATACGTAACTAATATGACTGATATTTTAACAGTATATAAAGTAGAATCTGGAAAAACTCTTAGTGAAAATTTCAGGTCTCTATCCCGAATATCCGTCGTGTTATTTGCAAATTTGCTCTTTCGCTCGCGCCTCTAGCGGTGAAAATGAGGGGTAATACCAGCTGACCTAATGTACATGTAAAGTTTGGAGCGGGACGTTTCACAAGAGTGACATCCACGGCTCCAATTTATAATTGTAACAAATAGTATTTGAATAAAAACATTCAATCGGGTAAAACACGGGCGTTGCCCGGGTCATTCGGCTAGTATATGTATATTGAAAATAGAGCAATCCATACTTAATTCATTAGATAATAAAAGGCATATATTGGATTTAATAAAATATTCATTTTGCCAATATTTCGGCTGGCCGAACGCCAACCTTTATCGAGGCATTACATTTTTGTAAAATATTTTTTTTTACTTATTTATAAATCGATCTCCTAAATTTTAAAATGATTTTTTAAATACCCACATTTTTAAAAAACTTTTTTAAAGGTTCTTACAGTTCATTGTTTAAATCATTTTAAATATATTTTCAAATATTTTAATAGATACATATATTTTTACATTTATCTCTTAATGAGTTATTAATGAATTATTTTAATGTACTTATTACAATTTTTTAAATATAAGATAGAACTCATTTTTTTCCTTTAATATTTTAAGATATTTTACATTTTTGATTGCATTTTTCATAATAATATTTTCATGCACAAATTTCTCCCACCTACTCTGTATTTTAATTGATTTCAACTGTGATATTATAACACTATGCGGCGCTGAGTTTGTGTTTACAAAAATGTAATGCCTCGATAAAGGTTGGCGTTCGGCCAGCCGAAATATTGGCAAAATAAATATTTTATTAAATCCAATATATGCCTTTTATTATCTAATATATATATATATATATTAATTTAAAATAAAAGAGGCATAGCCTGACCAGGCTCACATGAGCATTTCTAGATGGCAGAGTGCCATCTAGTGGAACAAAAATAAACTAAACGTTTATTTAACTTGTGTCGTGATATTTGGCCAACCCAATTTCTTGACAAATCAAGAAAAGTCATCCACGACCATTTATAATTTTTATTGTTTTTTTTTCCTATATATTTATACGGAAGAAGTGGAGCAACCCTTATAAATATTTATAAATAAATAGACTATATCAGCTTATATATAGATATATTTTGGTTTAGCAAAAACGAAATTTATATTACCAATAATTCGTGAGGCAACTTTCCTATCTTTTATGAGTTTTTAAAAATTCAAACTGAATCACGTTAGCAGATTATTTACTCTCGCAATGCAAGAAGTTAAGAAACCTTATGAAAATTTTACAGTACATTAGACATAAAAAGAAAAAAATATATGTATACAATCTATAATTTTTACATGTTAATAAAATATTATTATAGATATAGATATAAATAATAAATTTTTAAAATCAATATTTTACAAATATTACTGATAAAATTAAATAAAATATATTTGAAAATAAAGAAGAGGCATATCCTGACCAGAAGCACATGTGCTTTTTATATGGCAGAGCGCCAAATAGTGTAACAGAAATCAAATAAAGGTTGATTTGGCCTGTTCCCTGATATTTGGCCATCCCATTGGCGCTCTGCCATCTAAAAAGCACATGTGCTCCGGGTCAGAATATACCTCTTCTTTGTTTTTAATATCAACACATGACCTTTTTATTTATTTTTTCTATCATTTTTTCCCATATTTAAAAGTATATTTAAAAAGTGATAAACATAATTTAGAAACATTTATCAATTCTCTATAGATTTCTGATAAATTAATGTTTCTTTAATTCTTTAATTAAAAATCAGTGCTGATTATAAATTAAACTAAAAGATACAAGTATAGTAAGATACTTGTAAATTATATATATGTGATATCTTGGGACCTCTGGGACCAGTGTTACCTGATGCTAGACGAACCTCGATGTCAACTTTACCGTGCAGTCGTGGTGGAAGGCGACACAGCTGGGCCAAAGGTGAAATAAACAAACAGAGATTCCACTAAGAAGCGTCTGACGTCAAGAAGGAATGGGATGAGCGGAGAGAGAGATCTTTAGAGCAAGTGTTACCTTGGTGGGATCCAAGCGCAGACTGCCTATCCTAGGTTCTCGATTTAACACCAAGACCTATCTTCTTTCCCATTGGTCGAAAGGTGTCACGTGGCCGTTTTCTATTGGCTGACCTACTTAGGTGTTACTTTCTAATTGGTCCGTGCTGATTTCTTTGTCGGAAGACATTACCGGCCTTGCCCAGGAAATACTGGTCGTTAAGCTCAACTTTTATGATTTCCACGATCATAAAATTGGCTGTAATTTTATTAATAGTGGTGCTGACTTTAAGCCTCTTTGCTAGGCCTGACTTCTACTCTCACCTAAGCCTGATTAGTTTTAACCTTAATTTTCTCCTGTTAGTCTCCATTCCTTCTATCTGTACAGTTGCTATACTTTATTAGATTCTTACGCGGTACAGATTGATGTTAGTTGAGGCTTTCTATTTGCAGTAAATAAGAAGTTATATACAGTCACGTGGTGGAACATGTGGTAGTAGATATCTAGACTATTTACAACAATTCCATGGTCTTAAATCATCACATATACAATATATTATTTATAAATATTAAATAAAATAGTTTTAAATAATATAGAAAAAGTTATGAAAATAATTTAGGAAGGTATAAATTCTCTATAGATTTATAGTAAATTAAATTTTCTATTTATGCTTTTCGTGTTTTTTCTACAGTGACCCAGATTTCTAAAAATAATCTGCAGTGTGTTTTAAGATGGAGGCCTTTTCACACACACAAATTCCGGTATACGGCTATTATTCATTTCGTGGGCTACTAGGATCGATAATGGCTTGTGATTATGCATAGTTATTTATGTTAATTAATACGTTTTCTTTTCAATGATTTGCTGGTGTCTAAAATTTAAAAACGTATTAATCAATGTGAATAACTTTGCACAATCACACACACAAACCATTATTGAGTCTAGAACGCACTGAAAAATATACATATATTGGAATTTGAAAATGAGTATCCATCTTTTATACCAGAATATCAAAGAAAAAACTGCAGATTGGTTTTAGAAAACAGGTCTTCTGTAGAAGACACGAAAACGATAAATATAAAATTTAATTTACCATATATCTATAGAGAATTTATATCTTCCTAAATTATTTTCAACACTTTTTTCTATTCATTTTAAAACTATTTTTATTTGATATTGTTGAAAGTGGCCAGATGTTTCTACAATACAATACTCTTGTTATTTGCATAAAATTTTTGTATTGTCTATGTTAATTGACATCTGTCTATATAGCGCGGCCCTTGGATTGTTGTAGTTGGCTAGAAGTTGTTGGATAGGGCAGGCTGGCGTGAGCTGCTGATGTACATATTGTAACAAAGTATTTATTAATTTTATTATTTTTATGTTTATATCTTGCTACTCTGTAAATTTCCCTCGTGGCTTATCTTTTGTTTATCATTCATAGTTTGTCCTTGCCTGAAATAAATTGTTGTCTCCTCCTGAAGTTTTTGTCTTACCTAATTTTCCACGTGACATTTTGGTGGAGATGCTGGGTAAGTTAGGGAAGACAAACTGAAGACCGCCGAGAAGACCTTGAAGCCATGGGTGCTGTGATCTACATTTTTGGAGACTGACTCCAGGATTCCACCGCCGTGCTAAAGCCAAGACTTCCCTCGAAGATGACGATGTCCCTATAGACGATACGACGACAAAGCCGCTCTTCACGCCGCAATATAATTTAATCTCTTTTCCATCTTTTATTGTTTTATACCTTTAACTCAGTGTCGGGCAACCGGTGTGCCGCGAAGAATTCTAGGTGTGCCGCGAACATTTTTGTAGGTATTTAGAACTTTTGGTTAAATTTAAAAATAATGTTTCAAAAAATATTTTTATAATTTTTATTCAATTTTGATGATTTTTTTCAAAAATTTTCATATAAAAAATGAAATTAAAAAAAAAGCAAATTTCATTTTATATAAAACTTATTTTGGTATTATAATTACAACAGTTTGCATAATTTTATATTTAAAATAACGTATGTACATAATCTTGACGTACATAACTGGCACGTGCCATTATTAAAAAATAAAAATGCAAATAGGTACGTACCTATTTAAAATCATAAGTTAAAAAAAAACAATCCGCGAAAACAACTTTATTTAATAAAGTTGAATACATACTGGGGGAAAATACCTAATTTTTAAAATAATATGTCCAAACTTAACCGTCATTTACAATCTTTGTCACAGCTGTTTATTAATAGAGACTCAAAGCTACAAAGCTTAAAAAAAAGAAAACAAAAAAAAATTATAAATTTATTTAAAAAATTTATTCGGAGTTTTCGTTAAAGTATTGCTGTAGTAATTCTTCATTTTTTTGCATGTTGTAAAACACACACACATTCACACAATAAGTTTTGTACACCGTAAAATCTGTTGGTTAAAAAAGGAAAAAAATATTTTTGTTACGAAATTCTCACAGGTGTGCCGCGAAAAAAAGAAATTAAGCTTACTGCGCCGCAACTCGAAAAAGGTTGCCCGACACTGCTTTAACTAATGAAGAATCTTTTTCTTCTTCTATGAATCTATAATTTTTTACCCAACAAATATTTATAAATAATATATCGTATATATATATATAAATAAAAATATAACCTTTCGAAGAAAAGAAACTCAATGCGAAAGGTTGTATTTTTATTTTTATAATTTGTAGCGCTTTGATTTTCGTTTTTACTTCATATATATATATATCTTTTAGTTTAATTTATAATCAGCGCTGATTTTTATCCATTATTATGTATCTTATACAATATATATAGTTATAATTCTATTATTATAACTATTATAGATTATATATATAATGTACAGAGAAATTTAATCAGATCTTGTTACTTAATTCGGTCTTGTATAACGAAAGTAACTCACCTGCTCTCACGTGATTTAGTTTTAAAAATAAAATCGATAGAGAAAAACGAGCTGCCTCTCGAAATATTGACAATGTTTATTTTCTTAAAATATCCAATATTTTAGCTGAGAGTTTATTTATTTACATATATATATTAAATTTTATAAATTGAAGAAATAATTTAATTTGACTTGTAAATATAATGACACAAAGTAATAACGCGCCATCTATATATATATATATATATATAATGAAAGGATTTAAAAGCACGAATATTTATTTTATACACAATACAAACTTCTACTGTCCTAACTGCAATGAAAAATATATCATCGCAGTAAGGACAGTTGAAGTTTGTATTGTGTATAAAATAAATATTCGTGCTTTTAAATCCTTTCATTTTATATATATAATGTCAGTTTATAGCAAGCTAAAACTAAACAATAAATTAAGATTTTTTTCTATATATTTATTAAATGTATTGTTAACGATTTTTAAGGAATGGAAAAAGGGGAGAATAATAAAACATAAATAAAATATATATTAGAATTATATATATATATTATATTAAAAGGCATATATTAGATTTTTAAAACGATTTTTCAATCAAATATATGACTTATTTTTATCTGATGATTTAAATATAGGTTTGCTTTATTTTCAAAATCATATATATATTGTTTTGAAAATACAGCAATCAATAAATAAATCTTTAATTAAAAAGGCATATATTGGATCAAAATATTATTTAATTTACCTTGATATTTAAGCCAACTGAAATATTTTTTAAGGTAAAATAAATTATATTTTGATCCAATATATGCCTTTTTAATTAATATATATATATCTTAAAATTAATAAAGATAAGGTAAGAGAAATAGAATGAATATATAAGAGAATATTTCTTTTGAGGTGAATCTTTTTATCTTCCAAATTTTCAAATAAATATTTAGAAATTTCAACATAAAGATTTAAAGACGGAACCAAGTTTATAAATCGGCGTTTAGGGCGTCATACACTTGTACAAAAAAAAACAGGGGTATCGCGAACCAGATATTTTTCAATCAAAAAGGGAAAAGTAAAATATTTTATTTAAAAACAATATTAAAAAATAAAGCCGCTTCTTAAAAAACCTAACATTATAAATGAATTTTAAAATTGTAAAAAGTTTTAAACGCATATATTGTTCTGAATATAGAGCAATCCATATTTATATCTTTAGATAATTAATTGGCAAATAAATATATTTTTTAATTTAATATATGCCTTTGTATTATATATATATAAAGAGACAAGAGTTGCCTCTCCCGTCAAAATAGACGTCTAAAACCAGACGCCATTTATTGACCGTCGCCTCAAACTAGCGGCCTCGGGTCGATGACAAAGCCATGGCCAAAGCCAAAGCTGGTGTTGTGGCTTTGTCTCCGACCCGAGGCCGCTATTTTGCGGCGACGGTCAATAGATGGCGTCTGGTTTTAGACGTCTATTTTGACGGGAGAGACGACCCTTGTCTCTTTAGATCAATTTCCTCCCGGCAAAATTTACATATATATATATATAATAAAATGGATATATTGTGATGCATTAGCGCGCCATCTGTTATATATATTCGAAACTATTAAAGACGCGTAAGATTCTTTTTCGCAGTAGAAGGCAGTAGAAAATGTTTATTTTTAAAAAGAATTTTACGCCTCTTTAATAGCTTCGAATTTTGAAAAGGATATATTGGATTAAGAAATAATTTATTTTACCAATATTTCAGTTGGCTGAACGCCAACCTTTTTCAAGGTATTATAACATATGTGTGTCAAAAACAAACTCAGCGCCACATAACGTCAATAGAATCTATTGTATTGGATGAATTTCTCATATGTCCTGCATTTGCTATTGAATACAGTAAATTGGTGTTTTGAACAAGCTATAGACATAGGCTTCTAAGAGTGTAAAAATTTAAACCTAAATTGAATAATTAATGCATAAAGCAATGCTCTTCTGCAAAAGACCAATTAATCCTGTTAAGCAACATTTAAAATATCAGTTGCACGATCAGGAAATGCCTTTTTTCTTAATTAATCCACCTGATCCAAGTACCAATTCACTTTTATACTATTTTCACATTGATTGGCCTTCTCACGCCCTTCCAGCCTAAATACCTGTTTCATGGTTTTTCAGGATACCCCAAAGATCAGCCCTTTTGGTCGTTGAGGTACAGCTTGCACCACGCTGACGAGGACCAACAGCCCGAAACGCGTACGTGGTTAGCTTTTCTTGATTAATCAAGAAACGGTATTTGGCAAATTCTGGAATAATTAAAAATAAACGATTAGTTGATATTTATTCCGATAGATGGCGCAAGCCATCAGCAACTTTCAGTTGCACTTCAGGAAAAGCCTTTTTTCTTAATTTAAAATATCATCATCAACTCAGCCCTATCTCTATCGATAAAAATTATATACATAGTTTACGCTACCTTTCTTCTAAAAATTATATAAATAAAATTCATTTCTACAGCCCTTATCCTGCAATGAATAAAAAGAGAGGATATGGCTCATCAGTGGTAAACTCTTTATGTGGATTGCCCATTTCGATATTTTCATTTTTCTATATAATGTTTTTTCTTCATTTTGCAAGTAGTATATTTTTATAAAGCAAACAATAGTTAATAATTACCAAAACAACCAAAATATATTTAAATGTATATAACAAAAGAAAAAGGACATAAATAATAAAAATATGAAAAGAAAAAAATAAACTTCTACACTTTCTTTTATATATAAAAAGCACATGTGCTCCTGGTCAGGATATGCCTATTTTGTTTTTAATATTCATATATATATATATATATTACTAAGAAATATTTAATTCGTTGCTCTATTTGTTTTTTGGACAAGTGTATGACGCTCTAAAAGCCTATATAGAAGCTTGATTCCGTTGTTAAATAATGCTCTGTTAAATATTTTAAATGTTTATTTGAAATTTTTGAAGATTCGCCTCAGAAAAAAAAAGTAATTTTCTTCTACTCATTTACTGTTTCTCCTATCTACTCTTCATTAATTACAATTTATATAAAATCAGAGTATAACCACCCCCTTCTCTGGTAAATATAAATTTCCTTTTTACTTCAAATTATTTCAACTCCATTCAATTCATTACCTTTTAACTAATTTACTTCTTTTGGAGGAGAGATAGAGGCAATTTTGTTCATACTTGGTATCTCGGATGTCTTCAAAAATCACTATATATTAAATACTTCCAGATTTATTGTCCTAATCCCGATATACATACAAAATTACAATTTCCTTAAGTTTTATCTCTAAAGGTGTATATAATTATTTTAATAAAAACGTATTTAAAATTTTATACCTTAAATAAAATATATTTCATATTTGACGTGTAAAAATATCAATATAATATGGAACAACCAAGAGAGAGGTAAAATCCAGAAATAACTCATAATAACAATTAAATATGAATTTTAATGAGAAATTTGTGTGTAAGGTACCATTATATTATTATATTTTTTAGAATAAAATTAGAGAAATTTGTAAAATAGGATATAAACCAGTTTTAACAGCGGAAGAAGACGTTTTCGCTCAAATTAATTCTTCAACTTTCACGGTAAAATGGGCAAATGTATTTTTTAAGTGCGTGGTGTAAATTAGATAGCTGTAACAGATAGTTTTACATGACCTTGAAGAAGAGAAAATGTCTTGAAAGGAAATTGATACGACAAATAAAAAAAACTTGGAAAGTTATCACAAAGTTTGGCCCGAATCTGATCACGTCATTTTACATTTAATTCCTGATTAAAATTGAACATTGTGTGGATGAATGAATGTAGACACACCCATAGTGTTAGTTTGCATTTAAAATGTCCTCAAAGAAGGTTCTCCTGGAATCACTTGTATTGTAGAGTGAAGAGATTGAGATTGAAACTATTTTATTTCAATGTTCATATAAGATTATATAAGGTTAAATACAGAATAAATATGAATAAATAAGATTATATAATGATAGATATATGAATAAATAGATAAAAATAGATAAACGAAAAGACGAAATAAAAGAAGAAGAGTTTCTTTTAATAGAAATATATCAAAGCAAGCTTTCGGGCAAAAAAACCCTTCTACAGGCGTGATTACAGCATCAAACTTGGCACTATAATGCAGGTACAATGGCTAAAAAGAGAATATATACATATAACTATTTACATATTTGCGGAATAAATTATGAAAATGAGGATTTGCATTAGTTATGACTATTTTATAATTAGAGAGATATTAAGTAAATAAATAAATAAATAAGGAATTTTTATGCTTGGAGTTTGAAACTATAGGGGAATATGCCAATGTAAACACCTGCTCACGCGGCCACCTCAAAAACCCAAGTAATATTAATTTCTAGCTATCTTGTTGAGGTTATTACTGTAAGGCCAGGAGAGCACGATATAAATATATAGATAAAAATAGATAAAAATAATTGATAAATATACATATATATATAAATATATACAAGGTCTTCATTGGTGGCGCCCACCGCTGGAAAGATTCCGATACCGGTGGACTGCGAGAGTTCTTTCTCACAGAGTGGGCAGGTCGATAAAGAGTGAATTGGAGTGAAGAGAATAATACGAAGCACAAATAACCTATGTGAAATGGTGGCTTTTGTTAAAAATGTCGTTTAGAGAGGTTTCCTAGAACATACCTGTATTGCTAGAGAAGAGAGAGATTGACTTCTTTATTACATAGATCCTATGTGGTTATATAAAAAGAGAAAGAATGAGATAACATATAATACAATATACAATATAATACAAATAGTAAAATGTGTAAAATGTCGTTTAAAGAGGTTTCCTAGAACATACCTGTATTGCTAGAGAAGAGAGAGATTGAGATTAACTTCTTTATTACATAGATCATATGTGGTTATGTAAAAAGAGAAAGAATGAGATAACATATAATATAAATGGCCCTTGCGAAATGTGTAAAATGTCGTTTAGAGAGGTTTCCTATAACATACCTGTATTGCTAGAGAAGAGAGAGATTGAGATTGGTTTCTTTATTACATAGATCATATGTGGTTATATAAAAAGAGAGAGAATGAGATAACATATAATACAAATAGCCCTTGTGAAATGTGTAAAATGTCGTTTAGAGAGGTTTTCTAGAACATACCTGTATTGATAGAGAAGAGAGAGATTGAGATTGGCTTCTTTATTACATAGATCATATGTGGTTATATAAAAAGAGAAAGAATGAGATAACATATAATACAAATAACCCTTGTGAAATGTGTAAAATGTCGTTTAGAGAGGTTTCCTAGAACGTACCTGTATTGCTAGAGAAGAGAGAGATTGAGATTGACTTCTTTATTACATAGATCATATGTGGTTATGTAAAAAGAGAAAGAATGAGATAACATATAATACAAATAACCCTTGTGAAATGTGTAAAATGTCGTTTAGAGAGGTTTCCTAGAACATACCTGTATTGCTAGAGAAGAGAGAGATTGAGATTGGCTTCTTTATTACATAGATCATATTTGGTTATATAAAAAGAGAAAGAATGAGATAACATATAATACAAATAGCCCTTGTGAAATGTGTAAAATGTCGTTTAGAGAGGTTTCCTAGAACATACCTGTATTGCTAGAGAAGAGAGAGATTGACTTCTTTATTACATAGATCATATGTGGTTATATAAAAAGAGAAAGAATGAGATAACATATAATACAAATAGCCCTTGTGAAATGTGTAAAATGTCGTTTAAGGAGGTTTAATAAAACATACTTGTACTGCGTAGAGTGAATAAAATATCATAGAATACAAAGAGCCCATTTGTAAAGGTTATTTTTCACTTTTTAAATGTCTTTTAGGGAGGTTTTCCTGAATACTTACATATTTGGTTTATGTGTATAGGGTGAATAATATATTATAGAAAAAACAGAGAGCCTATTTTAAACTGTGGTTTATATTAAAAAATCTCTTACAAGGCGGTTTTACTAGAATATATTTACTTGGGGTAGCGTAAGGAAGATATATCGTGATTAAAAATTAGAGATTTTTCACAATGAGTTTCTATTTTCATGCGAACCTTGAAACGAAAATCGCTCTTCGACAGGCTTGAATATATTGACTATTTCTAAATAAGAGTGTTTTCAAGCAGCGTGGATAATTACAATTTAAATTTTAAAAAATTCGAAATCATTAAAATATATTTTAGCTATTTATACCTTTTGTCTTTTAATCTATAATTGATTTTTAGGGAATTGGTGTCTGTTTACAATTTAAGGGTAAGTATAAAATCCATAGACATTAGAACCCCTGGAAGATATCATTCATTTTATCTGCATTTTGTTTCCTACAATCCAATTGGTTCTAAAATAAAATATTCACCCATTTTTCCTTAACTGTTTTCAAGAAACTTGAAAATAAATCAATTTTCAAGAACTTTAGTCTAAGAGATTACCCACACATCATATTTTATCAATAGACATAGTTTTAATCCCTTCCAACAAAGAACAACTAATATGTCCAAGGTAGCCTAGTGGATATGGCATCTGCCCGGTAAGCGGAACACTGTGGGTTCCATTCCCATCCCTGGACGCTTTATTTTTCCGTTTATCATTACTCTTCACAATTCATCCTCTCATACTTCATCGCTTAGGTTAGAAATAATCGTTATTTCTCTTTAAAATAAAAAAGAACGATTTTTCGTTTGAAAGAAACACATGCGAGATAATCTTAAAATGTCGTTCTACTGGTATAAGCCGCAGTATATTGTATTATAAACAACTAGTGTATATAGAAACAAATACACCCTTCCTTATCCTGATAGTAATGAGAAATTATTGAACATATTCTCTGGAAACAAGCAATCCACACACTTCAGTAACCACAAATCTATCGGTCAGCTTCTTAGAAATCCCATCACTTAATCAAATAAAAAGTGACCCCCATCTTCAAACCAATGAGATAACCTCAATTTGATGCCAAGAATGCAATACCACCTACGTAGGTGAAACTGGAATATAAAATATTATTAAATTTGAATAATGACAATATAAATCTTAGAAAAAACAATAAAAGTATAAAAATAGAGCTCTCATTTTTTAAAGCTCTCAATCTTAAAATAAAACACAAATAAAGTTATATAAAAGGAGAGGTCATCTCTCTTTTCAAAATAGCGCCTAAAGAACGAATTTGATTTTATAGATCGATATCCTCCTGGAAAAAAAAAATTCCACAAATAAAAATGTAAATAACCATCATATATTTATAAAATACTAGCGTACGTACCCGGCTTCGCCCGGGTTTTACCCGAGTAAAGGTTTGTCTAACGAATCTCTCGATAAAGTGAACATTTTTTCCCGGTCCCTTGAAAAATACTCGATAAGTTGAATAAAATCAATATTAATTTGTTCCCTCGGTAATTGGAAGTTAAAGGAATAGTATCTTGCCTTGAAATTGTATCATTATTCTTGTATGGATGTACCCGGCTTCGCCCGGGTTTTACCCGAGTAAAGGTTTGTCTAACGAATCTCTCGATAAAGTGAACATTTTTTCCCGGTCCCTTGAAAAATACTCGATAAGTTGAATAAAATCAATATTAATTGGTTCCCTCGGTAATTGAAAGTTGAAGGAATAGTATCTTGCCTTGGAATTGTATCATTATTCTTGTCTCAAATAAATTTCCGTGTCATCATGAATTTTGTCTTTCCTAATTTTCTACATTACAAAATCATCGTATCACCATGATAATATTTAGAGTAGATTGTTGAATTATATAACAGATAAATTAGAATATTTATCTTGAATATTTTTAGGCGAAAAGTTATTTCAAAAATTTTATTTGCTAGAAACCTTCCCAGTACTATACTAAATAACTTCCCGAATTTTCATGGCGTTCCAATGAGTGGTTTGGTCAGGCATAAAGGACTTTACGCTGCGCGCATAAGTCAGAGTCCTAGTTAGAAATAGCCAATGTTTCCAATTTAAGCCTGTTGAAGAACACGATTTGTCTTGAGAAACAAAGCATTTAGAACAAAAAAAAAAACATTTTGTGAAGAATCTTTATAATATAATTACCACTTCACAGTTCAAAAATACTTTTCTCTCACATCATTGTCCAGTAAAATTGATATTCAGAAAAATATTAAAATCTTACTCAAAACGTATCTTTTTAAGCCTGATTATATGACAAAAGTGAGCTATATGTATTCAGAAGAATGAACTATTTCTATATATAATAGCTTCTATCTATATAATAACTTCTATCTATTTAAAAATAGCTATTATTTCTATAATATTTCTATTTATATATATACAGATTGCTCCTTTTGGCTTTATAATTAAGAGATGACACAAAGGCTAATTATATTTGCTGATTATTAGCTCAAATGTAATGGTCGTTACGAATATGCAACTATTATCCTACTGTCCTGAAAGCTTATTTCAATATTTCCCTTAAATACCTTCACCAAGAAGTACTATTAGTGAGTACTAAAGTACCGAATATATAAACGAATCTACTCAATATTTCCTGGTAGTTGGCGTTCCACGATCCAGCCAATCGAGTTATGTCTATTTTTCTCAATAAAATATCAGAACGAACTTGTAGATTAAACTCGTGAGACCGGTGAGAGAGTCACCATTGATGACTTTGATCATCTACGAACAAAGACTTTGAGAGCAGTTGCAACTATTTGACAAGTGCAATTTTCAGCCTGCAACCTCTCACCACATCACTGGCCATATTGGCTCAATTATCGATGAGCTCTACACATACCCACATCAAAGACCAATTAAATGTTCAAGATCCATAGACTTGACATCTTTGTATGTTTGAGTGGAGATAAGCATGAAAACTGAAGAACCAGGCCCTTTAAATATTTCTCATTGCAATAAGAGCAGATGGAATTTATTTCATTTGAAAAAAGTATACTCTCGCTGAATAATTACTCTATTTCTAATTCTAATTTATTTAATTATTTTTTTTCCAATCCTGCTCTCTCTTCCTTAATTATTATTTTTAAACTAGAACTTTGCATATACAAATACAATAAAAAACAAAAATGAAGTAAGAAATCAATCATTGTCATATCTCCGCTTTCCGCTAATGACCTTCAGCGAGACGTATCCAAGTTGTCATAAGAGAGGGGCGTTTAAAAATAAGACTCCCGTTTTAGAAAGACGGTCAAATTTTAGAGGAATCCGCGCTGTGGAACGTGGGACCTCGGCACGACTTGGATAAACGTCAAGGAATCATAACATTGCTCTTCTTTCTTCATTTAACTACAATACATGGCATATCAGAGAAATTTGGTAAATTTTTATCGTAATTTTAATCAAATTTTTAAAGCCTCTAAAGAGAAGATTGAAACTTTTGGAGGGTTTGACTCATCAGTAGGAAACCACTCTGCGGATTCTTCAGATCAATCAAGCAGACGGCCATAACTATTGTATATTGTAAGTTTTGACTATAAAAAAATTTCAGTTACTTTTATTTAGGAAAATGATGTTTAGTATAACTATTGGTATATTAAAATATTATAGATGCAAGACAGTAAAGGTATATAAAGGGCTGTGACGATCTAGAAAATATTAGAGTGAGGGTTTACCTTTGATGAATATTGGGTCTTCCTAATATTTTTCATCTTCCGTTTAGTGGTTCTAGAATTTTTTTCTACATAATAAAAAAATTACTCTATAATTTTTGATTTTTCATCGTTTATTTAAATTTACGAATTCTTATTCTAAACTCTTTCAGTTCACATCTGGACGTTGCTTATCCGATATAAAAACACATCGGGTATAGAGTCTTACATAAACTTTGAATAACAAAACGTTGAAGGCAAAAGTGTAACTTTTTGTATCAGAAAGAATTACAGAAGCTTTAGATAATATGCTCTTCTTCCGCTATATAAGTTGAATATTTTTCTTAAGTTGAGTTTAACCACAAACTTCTGTGATTCTTTTAAATGAAAAAAATTGTGGCGTTACAATTACACTCGTGTTGGTGTCAGAACTCGCAAATTTCATGAAAGAACTTCAAATTCACATTTTCGCCGACTTTCCGCACTCTTTGTCCCAGTGCTTTATATTTTGAACACGTGGATTGATAGAAGTTGAAATCTCAATTGACCCTTTAGCCAAAAAATGACGGAAAATATTTACCAAAACAACACTGAAGCACATTTCTTTCTTTGAATTAATTAAACGGAAGATAAGATTTTTTATATACGCTGCGTGACATTGAAAATGGAACACCAAGAAATAGTGGCCAGAAAATTATGCAAATTTCAGGGTAGACGCGCCTAACCGAGTTATGCAAATGATGTAAAATGCGCAACTCTCGTGCGCACATGGAGTAAGATATAAGGGAAGGAACTTGCAGAAAGGACAGTATTCGTGTCGTTATTTCTTCAAGGAAAATCATTGTAGAAATTTTGTTCTTGTGTCAAAAGACACATGTAATAACAGAGAATGCCAGGTCATCGTAAACGGAGGCAGTTCAAGCAGACAGACGCTTTTACGAGGAGCATGGTGATCGGACTGAAAAGGGCAGGTTGGTCCATACGTCAAATCGCAGCTGATACACACCTTGGTGCATCCACGGTGCACCGACTGTGGAGAAGATGGTTGGAACAAGGAAATGTGGCAATTTATAGGAATGTCGGTGCAACCAGAGTGACGTCAGCACGTGTGGATCGGCGTATCCTTCGACAAGCAGTGGCGGCCCCACAAGCCACTTGTACCGCCATCCTGCAACATGTGCAAGACACCCTAGATCATTCCATCTCGACCAGAACCATTTCCCGTCGATTGGTTGCTAATGGCTTGCACTCATGCCGTCCGCTAAGAAGACTGCCATTGACCCCACCGAATAGGCGCCAACGTTTGGAATGGTGCCGGGCTAGATCGACGTGGATGACGGAATGGCACAGGGTCGTGTTCTCAGATGAGTCGCGTTTCTGCTTGTCCAGTGATAGTCGCCGTGTACGCGTGTGGCGTCGACGTGGAGAAAGGTCCAATCCGGCAGCAATTGTGGAACGCCCCACCGTGCGACAACGTGGAATCATGGTTTGGGGCGCAATCGCGTATGATTCCAGGTCACCTTTACTTCGTATTCAGGGCACTATGACGGCCCAACGATACGTTGATGATGTGCTGCGACCGGTGACACTCCCCTACCTTCAGGGGGTACCCAATGCCCTTTATCAGCAGGATAACGCCCGACCGCACACTGCTCGCATTAGCCAACAAGCTCTGCAAGATGTACAGATGCTTCCCTGGCCACCGTACTCTCCTGATCTCTCACCAATCGAGCACGTCTAGGACATCATTGGACGCCGTTTGCATGCCTTGCCACAGCCGCGTTCAGAAAACGAACTGTGGCAAATGGTTGAGAGGGAATGGAGAGCCATCCCTCAGGACGCCATCCGTACTCTGATTGACTCTCTACCTAGACGTGTTGCTGCGTGCATCGCCGTCCGCGGTGGTCCTACTTGCTACTAAGCCGACGCCGTTCTCGCTCTGTATTATGGCTATCATTTTGAAATAAAGATCACTTATTGTTCGTCCCTGTCTCTCTCTGTCTGCCGAGTTTCATCACTTTCTGGCCACTATTTCTTGGTGTTCCATTTTCAATGTCACGCAGTGTATCTCTCAACTTATCAAAATTTGTTTTACCTATAATAATAATGGTAAACAAATTATAATATTTAGAGCTTTTTTTTATTCCATAAATAGAATATCTTTCTAATGACCTTAATGCGATGAAAAATATTAGGTGGGCCTGACTCATCAGTGGTATACCATCCCAGTGGTTTTGCCAGTTTAATATTCATTTTGTATCAATTTTTCCTGTAGAAGGGCGTTATCCCGAAAGCTCGAAAAACGTTTAATAAAATTCGTTATTATAAAAAGATACTTATCCTCGGACGTTTATTTTATTATCATAAAAAATGATATTATATTTCTATCTACTATTGAACTGAGCTGTTTTACCTATATATTCGGTACTTGAGAAGAAAAGGTATTTAAGTGCGCGAATTATGAACATGAGCTTTGAGGTCGTTAGAAATACATATGGTGGAGAGATTTATCACTGATGAGCAGGGTCCTTCTTTATTCATTGCAGTAAGGACAGTAGAAAGTTGTTTTATTCAAGTAAACATATACCGCTCTGTAAAATATTATCAGATATACATATGGTGTGCGCTAATGAATCGTATTTAATAAAAATTGTGTTTATTTATAGTAATGAATACTGTCGCGGAGATAAATAAAGCAAGTTCGAATTTTAAAATAATTGATTTATTATAAAGTGGTATTCAGATTAATGATCTTCAATAAAATTATAACCAAAGTATTTATTTAGAAAATAGAGCAATCCATAAATAAATCTTTAAATAAAAGGCATATATTGGATCAAAATATCATTTATTTTACCAATATTTCAGTTGGCTGAACGCAAACCTATATCATAACATTTTAAACATAACATTATTTTAAAAATAATATATTTACTAATATATATTGGTTATGAAAACATATTTTGCGGAAGAGCTTTGCTCGATGCAATACTTTTGAAATTATATGTATGTACCTCTAAAGACCTATAAGCTTATGTCCATAGTTCACTAAACACCCCTAAGCTGCCTTCCATAGAAAATGCAGGGTATATAACAAAACCAGTCCAATACAATAGTAGAGCGGTCTAGAGATTAATTTGGCGAAACCGCTGAGAGGGTTCACTACTGATGAGCCAAGCCCTCTCATTCAATAACTCATATCATTGGAGTAAGGTCTGTAGAGATAATATTTGATGATATTTAAAAGAAACGCATTGCCAGTAAATTTATTTGTGTAAAATTTTAAAGTTTGTCAACAACAAACTCAGTTATAAACTCAGTAAATGATTGATATTTTTATCCAATATATGCCTTTTTAATTAAAAAAAGTATTTATAGGGATAGAGTCATTTATGAAAAACAACTTTTCAAGATTATCAACAAGGGTGTTTCGCCACTGAGGTGTATTTTTTTTTTCTTATCTTTTTATAACTTTTCAAGAATCCCTCGCACCTGTGGTCGCCCCCTAACTGAGTCCAGAGATGATTGACAGGTGTCCTATAGAGCTTTCTGGCTAGGGTTGTAGAGATTTTTGATAATATATATAAATTTTGATATTAATAAAGAGAGAGAGAGGTAGCAATATTTCGAAATATTTTAATAAAAATTGACAGATTCGCGCACGCGTAGTCTTTTTTTACACTAAATATTCAATGAATTGTCATTTAACTCAAAAATTGATATTTCAGTTTCAATTAATAGATAGAATGCTAATCAAAATTCGAAACTATGTATTATAAACGTGTATGTATTATAAACGTGTATGATTCTTTTTAAAAATAAACAATTTCTACTGTCCTTACTGCAATGGAAAAAGGCCCTCCCATTACTTTTTCCATTGCAGTAAGGGCAGTGAAAATTGCTTAATTTTAAAAAGAATCATACACGTCTATAATAGTTTCGAATTTTGATAACAGATGGTGTGCTAATGCATCATAATAGATTTCTAATATTTTTCATTATAAATGAGAGAATATTATAATAGAAATATAAATCAACTTGTGTTAGCTATACGGTACACTAGCGTGTCATTTCTTTCCAACAAAATCGAGCCAAATACTAGAAAAAATGTCAATTCCCACTGTAACACTTCGAAAGTCAATATGACTTCAACCTAATTGCTACAGATATTGATGTTATTCTATAGTAGAGCTGTATGTTTGTATCTAGACGCCAAAATGGAATGGTGACGTATAGCTAAGGACAACAAATTATATCTTGCTGTGACATGTTGTCCCAAGTATGAGACTTAGTGTGATCTATGACTCCATAAATTATATGCTGACATCTGATATGGCCATTCTCTATCATCGCGGGGATAGCTCTTTATTGCTAGAGAACTCACAGAAATCGATTTATTTGAATCATTGATAAATTTGCTGGAACATTTGCTAAATCCTCTACTCGACGCTCATATTTGAATCTAATTTTAGAGTTTCCTGTTGTAATGCGAAATATTATTTTGGAGTGTTTTTTAAATCGAAAATTTTTATTATATTTTGTATCATTGCTCATCATACACTCATGGACAAAACGTAAGGAAATTATACCTCTTAGAATGTAAATCGGGATTCTGACTCTGCAAGATATTTGAAACACAAAGACCTTTATTGAAGACACACTAGATAACCAGGTGTGAGATAACCAAATTGTCTCCGTCTTCTTAAATAATAAAAAAGCAGACGATCGGCGACATCAAAATAATAAACATTCCTAAGTGTATGAGTGTATTCTCATGATTGTTGCCATGATGCTGTCTGAATTTGAATTTTTGGAGAATTCACGGAGGACCATAGTCTACCAAGGACTTGATTTCAAATAAAAGGTTTTATTCATTACTTTTGTTCATTTAGGTAAAGTGTATGGAATGAGTGACAGAGAAACAAAGGTTGATATGATCGTTAAGCCGCAACTTTGAAGCGAGTATAATAACAATCAAATTATATAAAATATAATATAAATTTTAAATCATGTCAGTTTGTTTATCTACAGAAAAAAACGCCCTAACACAGATAATAAATTTGAGTCAAAAGGCGATCCATTAATTAAGATTATATAAAAGGGCGTACCTGGATCTGTAAAGAAAAAAAAAAACTTTTTTGTTTCAAAATATTTCGAGAGATTGCTCCCTCTTTATCAATTTATTGGACTGTGCAATAAATCGATAAAAAGGGAGCAATCTTTCGAAATATTTTAAGAAAAGAATTGTTTTTTTTTTTCTTTACAGATCCAGGTACGCCCTTTTATATAATCTTAATAAAATAAATAATACTTCCAGGCCTTAAGTTTCTTATATAACTCTTTATTTTCAAGTACTCGGACTTATCAGCACTTCAAGATTATAATAATATGATTATACTAAATATGATATCATATAATTCACACACACAACGCAAGATTTACATAGCCTCTCCAGACGCCGTTTTGACTAAAGGGTAGCAAATATTTGAAGGAAAGCTTAATTATGCTAAAATCTGACATTTCATCTGTTCAGGAGTGAGAGAACTCAGATATAAAAGTATTAATAGTAATTTAGATATTCTTATTTTTTTACAATAATTTTTAATTATTCATAGTACACGTGGTACAGGCCATAATAATCATTGTGGCTAGAATTTGGCGACTGAATTTACTTTAAATGCACCACATGTCTACCCATGTGAAAAGCAATACGACTTTTGCCCTTACAAGTGTGACAGAGAGCCCCATTTATTAATTACTTTCATTCACTCGAGGGTTTGTAATTTTTAAAGATTCGGGGGCATTTGTAGCATTTTTTTTAAATTAGAAAAATAATTATAATATAAATATAAATTATTTATATAAAAAATAGACACTTCGGCCAGTTGGAGTTTTTTATTTTCTCAACGTTTCGACAAAATCTTTTGTCTTCGTCAGGAGAAGTAAATAAAAATAAACATTTGGCAAGGCATTAAACATTGTTCTGAGGTTCGCAAGGGCGTTCTCACGTGATTCTTCGAATTTGTCGAAACGTTGAGAAAATGAAAAACTCCAACTGGCCGAAGTGTCTATTTTTTATATAAATATGAATGCCGGCCAGGCAACCTCTATCTTTTCGATAAATATAAATTGTTAAAAACACGATAATATTAAACTTATAGCGATTCGTTATAAATTTTTAATATTATCGTGTTTTATATTTATAAGGAATATTCCCTTTTCCTGATCGTACAAATTAATCTTGCTAATGGCATACCGTCATCTATAGGAATACATAACTAAAGGTAGATTAAATTGTCTTGCGGCATATTTACCAGAACTCTTTATGAATGATAGAGTACAAAAATGGATGTACTTCGGACTGATGATATTCGTAATCAAGATAAGTCCTTTTAATCATTTTACTGACTGAGAGAGATATTCTATATAGTTTATATTGTGTACAAATTAATACAAAGCAATAACGCGCCTATATTTAACAAATGAAAACATTAAGACGCGAATTTGATTTATTTGTGAAAAGAAACATTAGTGTCTTAATGTTTTCATTTGTTATTTATATTGTGTGAAAAAAATATTTTATAAAAAATAATTAAAATAAAAAAGTCAGTATGACAAAGGCTTACAGCCCGAAACGCGTTGCGGTTGGTTTTTCATGATTTATCAAGAAAATAGGGAGGCCAATTATAAGGGAAACAGGTTAAATCAACGTTTAGTTAATTTCTGTTCCACTAGATGGCGCTCTGCCATCTAAAAAAAAAAACGCTCTTGTTAATGGAAGAATATGCCTAATTTGTTTTTAAGTTTATATTGTAGTTTTATATAAATTTCTTATGTGTGTGAGTGATTTTTATTTTTGTCACATTAAATAATTTCTATGCATAATGCAAATGACGCCTTAACCTTTTAGCAAATGAATTCAAATTACATTTCCTTACTAATTAAATGAATCAGCAATTTTCATCAAATTGTCGGCAGTTACGGGTCATCAATATAGAATTAGAATGGAAATAAAATTTCAAAACTAGAAATAGAAATTCGAATATATGACAGAAAACCCTGCGATAAACCTTTTTATATATTATATGAATATATTACATATATTTTGACTGAAGATCAATAATTATTTATACTTAATTAATTATTAATTACACTATATTGGTACTTATTTGGATATATTTATTTTTTCCCCATGTATATAATACTGGATTTATTTCCACTCACGCACTCTCTTCGATACATATATATTAGATAATAAAAAGGCATATATTGGATTTAATAAAAGATTTATTTGCCAATATTTCGGTTGACTGAACGCCAAACCTTCATCAAGGCATCACATTTTTTCTATAAACAAACTCAGCGCCGCATAGTGTCATATATAAAAAAATATAATGCCTTGATAAAGGTTTGGCGTTCAGCCAACCGAAATATTGGCAAAATAAATATTTTATTAAATCCAATATATGCCTTTTTTATTATCTAATGATTTAAGTATGGATTGCTCTATTTTCAGAAAAAAATATATATTTATATATATTCACAATTATCTTTTTTTTTGTTCATATATAGTTTATAAAGTTGTTCTTTGAAGGAGAATTATATTATTACCTCAAGTTTTTTCATTTGAAAATAACGTAGAGAACAACTTTCTGCAAAGGACAGTTTTAATCGCCAAATAATTAACACTTTATTATGAATTTACAACTTTCTATGAAGATGACATTTATCCTTGAAGGAGGATCTTCAACTAGATGCCCTTTAAAGAGAAAAGCCCTACTATAATATTAATCAAATTTAATTTTAAATATACAGCTAAAACTGTCTATAGCGCCCTTTCTTGGGACCCATCAAAATAGGGTGCTATAGAGAAGGGGTGCTATATACAGGTTACTTTTAATGTAAATCGCATCGTACTACGTATTTAAAATTGGGCGCTATAGAGAGGAAGGCGCTATTTAGAGGGGGCGCTATAGACAGGTTTAACTGTATATATTTTTATCATTGAAATTTTCCTCTCTCTCTCTCTCTTGTTTATCCCTGATTTGAACTTGAATAGATGTAATTTCTATCACATTTTAGGTACAAAGATACTTAAAATGAATTTATTTTTAAATATTCGTGATTGAGAATACATATCCAAATAGTTGGTGCTCTGCGCTTCAAGAGAAAGAAACCGCGGGTTATCTATATATATCTCTAAACATAAGACAATAACGCACCATCTATATATAAAAAATGAAACCAATATATATATCACCGGAATTGGACAACAGAAAGTTTGTTTTATTTGGAAAAGAAAAATTCGAGCTTAATGGTTTTATTTATTGTATAACTCCCTCTATCCGTGAAAGCTTTCCACGGGGTCTCTGCTAGTAAAGAAATAACATCAATTTACTTACAGTACTGGACTCCTTTTGACGTTCTTATATGCCCATATAACGAATTATCAGATCAGAGGTTTAAAAAATAGAAAACAAAAGATAAAATTAATAAAAAGGCATCTCCTGATCGTGCTACTAAAGGTTGCTGATGGCTTGCGACATTTGTCGGAATAAATATTATAACTAATCGTTTATTTTTAATAATTTCAGAATTGGTCAAATATCTAATTTTTATTAATCAATAGAAGCTAACCTGAAATAATTAAAAAATCAACGATTAATTTATAATATGTCCGACATCTAGCTCAAGCCGTTAGCAACTCTCAGTTGCACGATCAGAAGATGCCTTTTTCCTTAATTTATTTACTTGATCTCAGTACAATTTTACCTCTATACTATTTCTAAAAGATAAAATGTCAAGAAGATGTCCACATCAAAAGGAAATAATTAAACTTATAAGAAGAGTGAGAGAAAAAATTCTTCAAAAGGTGAACCTATTATTTTAAAAGAAAGTCGCAAAATATCGATAGGAGGCAAAGAACTGCCGGGTCATTATAGAAGTGTTGAGCGGATTTCAATTACGACGGATGAAGAAATAAGATCGGGGAAGTTCGAGGATAATCGCTGTTCTTGTATGAGTCGCTAATAGAACGTAATTAGACCAAACCGTCTTAAAACAAGTTTCGTATGTTTGTCACTTATTCTCCCTTCTTCTTTTTCAAAAATTAAACTTGTACTGTATTTACATGTGTAGCTTTAACTT
Organism: Cordylochernes scorpioides; assembly: GCA_030710605.1. Lineage (NCBI taxonomy): Eukaryota > Metazoa > Arthropoda > Arachnida > Pseudoscorpiones > Chernetidae > Cordylochernes > Cordylochernes scorpioides. The sequence continues at coordinate 172,739,453 of CP092886.1, forward strand.
GTGCAACTTTTATTTTGTACAGTTTTCACTTGTGTAGTATTTCCTGTATTGTATTAACTTGTTCAGTCTATCTTCTACTGTATTTACTAGTGCAGCCGTAATCGTACTGTTTTTACTTATACAGTCTTAATGGACATTGTGTTTACTTGTGCGATCTTAATTTGTACTGTTTTAACTTGTATTGTATATATTTACTTGTGTATCTTCAACTTATGCAGCCTTTTTTGTATCGTTTTCACTTGTGCAGGATTTGCTGTATTAACTTGTTCAGTCTATTTTGTACTGTATTTACTCGTATATACAGTCTTAACGGGCATTGTGTTTACTTGTGCGATTTTAATTTGTACTGTTTTTAACTAGTATTTACTTGTAAAGCTTTAACTTGTGCATTATTTCTTGTACTGAATTCCCTTTTGTAGTCTTTCTTTTATGGTATTCACTTGTTCAGTCTTTGCTTATACCGTATTTATTTGCACAGCCTTAATTTGTACTGGTTTTACTTATGAAGTTATAAATTATATTTATTTACTTGTGCTATTGTACTATATTTACTTGTGCCTTCTTGTGCTTCATTTACACTCATGGACAAAACTTAAGGAAGTGCAAAGTCTTTGATGTTGCGCCGGCCGTCTTTTTTTTTTAAAGAGACAGAGGATTTTTTTTACAATTTGGTTATCTCGTGTGTATTTACTAAAGGTTATTTTGTATCATATACCTTTCAGAGTTATTATTTGAATCCTGAAATACATGCTAATAGGTACAACTTTCTTAAGTTTTGTCCATGAGCGTAATTTTATAAACTTTACTTTTAAAAAGCCTTACTTAACCATAGTTAACCATATTACCTTATATAGTTTTCACGTAAAAAGGGGCCTCACATCCTTTTATAGTGCCTTCATTCTAATAATCTTAACATATATTTTTTACTTGAAAATATGTTTCTATAAATAAATGTTATTCCTTTATTTCACACACATATAAAAAGGCTCAACTTCTACTTATACTGTTGAGACCAATGCTGTGATCCACATTCGCCTAAAATATGACCTCTACGTTTTACTACATTGACAAAAAGAACCACAAAATAATGAAAATATAAACGTTAATTATTCCACGCATAAGACGTATTTTGATATATAATTATATGGTATAAGTCCGAGTTATATTTAAAAAGTTAATTCTTTCAAACAATTTACTATATATAAGAAGAAAATAAATATACTTCGAAAAGACAAAGTTTTCTAAACAGTAACTAAATCAAGTTTAGGAAGCCGCAAAATCGTCCTCTTAGGCATAATTAAATTTTCCGAATGTCAAAGGTGGATGCGGATTATTTTGTGAAGAGCGCAGGTAATGGCCTGCTTATAAAATACTTTGTAGTATTTCATGGGTATGGAAGACTGGGGCGATTTTCCTTAATGTGGTATTAAATCATTAGAAGCAGCGCATACTACACTGGGTCCAATATAATAATTAGTAGTATTTTAAAGTTGTAGTTATTTTAGGTATGGCAGACCTGAGCGAATTTTCCCATCGTTGTACTAGATCATTAGAGGCAATGCATATACTATATATACGATACTAATAAAAATACTTCTTAATATTCTAAGTATTCTAAAATAATAAATTCTTGGATATGATGGACTAGTGTGATTTTTTCCAACGTTGTATTAGATCATTAGAGGCAGAGAGCATACTACCGTGACCATTAAAATAATTCTTAGTATTCTAGAATTATAGCCATTACTTGGGTACGGTGGACAAAGGTGATTCTTTCTCAACTTTGTAATAGATCATTAGAGGCAGATCATAATAATCTTAGTATTCTAGAATGGTAACAATTTCTTGGGTATGGCGCGGACAAAGGCGATTTTTTTCCCAACGTAGTAATAGATCATTAGAGGCAGATAATAATAATCTTAGTATTCTAGAATGGTAACAATTTCTTGGGTATGGCGCGGACAAAGACGATTTTTTTCCCAACGTAGTAATAGATCATTAGAGGCAGATCATAATAATCTTAGTATTCTAGAATGGTAACAATTTCTTGGGTATTGCGCGGACGAAGGCAATTTTCCCCAATGTTGTAAATATTAGATCATTAGAAGCAGAGAGAGTGCATACTACCTAGGTAATTGTAATATACGCGCATAGATTTTTATTTAAAATTCATATCAGGTTAATTACATATTTCTCCAATAATATAAAATATTTTTCTTGTGTGTCTATCCTTTCATTAATAAACGAAATTCGATTAGGGGATAATAAAGAAATATCAATCTAATTATCTAACGGAAGTATATATTAATGGGTATATCTCATTGATATAACTCAATTTTGGTAATGGAAAATAAATCTAATAGGGAAATCCTGATAAAATTAATAATGGGATTTAATAGGTTGAGAATAAAATATAAATATATATATAATATATATATAATGAATAAACTATGGCGGTATAACTTAGGTAAATGCCACTCATAAAGAAACTTGTTTTTTAACAATCAATTTTTTCGAATGTTTATGATTCATCCATCTGTGTGAAACTCAATAATGAGTCAGGAAGGATCAGCAATCAAAACAGTATCGGCAATCTTAATGAGAACAAATCATAGGAAATGTGCACAAGATCAGCACTAATTGTAGCATCTACTTTATGTTATTGTTTAGAGATATTGAGACTGATGTGTTCCAAGATTGTTCCACTAGATTTTGAACCAGCAGGCAATATATTTTCTTTCAAACAACTGGGAATTCTGAAATGTGGTTGTCAATTTAGGTGTGTGATTGCTCTAATCAAAACTGAAAACGCTGTAACTGTAATAAACGTCTATAAAAAGGCTTCGCCACACGATAGACAAAGTCAACAAACTACAATTAAAATGGCTTGGTCACATCTTGAGACAACAACCTTTCTAGATTCTACTTTAATTGGCTTGTTCTCTGATACCGTGCCAACTTGCAGGGATTAAGAAAGGCCAACAGTATAACACTGAAAGCACATCAACTAACTCTTACATCTCAACAGAAAACTGTTGACAATTATCCACAGAGTTGTGCAGTATGTCCCAAGTTTGGCAGCCTTATTTATAACCAGATCTCTCCAGAGATTATAATAAATGTATATAGTTTCCCTATTTTACATATTTTGTTAAGTAATAAATATATAGTAGCTATATATACTCTATATATTAAATATAATATTTTATATTCTTGAAAACTGAATAGTATCATTATAAAAATAAATCTCCCAACCCAATATGATAATATCCCGAACCCTTTTCCATAATTACCAACAATATAATTTTCTTTTCATTATGTGTATGTGTGTGTTGATTTATAGAAAATAGTTACACCATTAACCTCTCACGTTCAACGTGGAGAGAAAGAGGGATAAAACTAAAGGAAGTTGTACCTTTTAGCATATATCGGGATTCAGACATTATATCTGAAAGATATTAGATACAGAGCGACCTTCATTGAAGACACACGAGATAACCTAGCGTGAACAAAATTGCCTCTGTCTTCTTAAAAAAACGACCAAGACATGAAACACTGTCTACTTCCTTAAGTTTTGTCTATGGGTATATATTAAAAGAAACGCTCTACCCATCAATTAATTTTTCTCATTTAAGTAATAATATAGGAGTAACAGATTGATATAGTGGAAATGGTGTATGACATAGAAATAGACAATATGTAGATAGACTGCGGTCTGAACGCTATCTGTTGTCGCCTCAGGAACTTCCACAGAGGTGATTGATGAAGTCGGTGCCAATAATCCCGAGTATAACATACATATATTGGCTGAATAGGTGATTTGACACCACTGTCACGTCCAATCTGGCTAGTCTTTATGTTTTATATGTTTTCTTGTATTATATGACCATATATTATCTCCTTTATTATTGTCACTTAATCCAAGTACACATTGTACAGTGGTGGTGTAATATCAGAAACTATCGCTTCACGACGACCAGAACTCTGAATAGAATCCCAAAACTTTTATGTTAAAAAATAATCCAATAGTCTCCGACGATAACAATTCCAATCCCACCAGTTAGTACAAGTAACCAAACGTAGCTCTGACATCTCATAAGTGTAAATGTCGGCCAAATTCGACTCGTGTAGAAATATATCGGGGATCAAACAATAACTCTGAACGATATTTACATTACAGTGACCTTTATCGAAGACACACGAGATAACCAAGTGTGAACAAAAAACAGATAACCGACGATATTAAAGAACTTCCACTTCCTAGAGTTTTGTCCATGAGTGTATTTGTATGTAAAGTGGATGTGTTAGAGGATTAAGTAATATTTTACATGTCTCTCCCGTAGCATAGAAATTTCTCGATAAATAAGGGAGTATTAAAATTACAAATATATATTCTCACAATGAGTATATTTTTATTTTAAAAAACGCTAGCTTTCAAGCGTTAATCGCTCTTCAACGGGCTTACTATAATATCGACTTTATCCCACCAGAAATATTTACAAAAACAAACGCGCGCAGCGTGGATATTCATAACTGAAAAAAAAATATTTGTAATTTTAGTACTTTTTCACAATTTTATAATGAATAGAAATAAAGGAGTATTTGAGAAAATATTTTTTTAGATGAGGTTCAATGTGTTTTGAAGCACTTGGCGAGCGTGACCAAGCTCTATATCTCGGATTGAAATACTTGCAAACCAGTTTTCTTTCTGTAAATGCCATTAGATGCCTCACTTAAACATGGAAGTGTCCCATCACAATATAGAATCAATTTTTTAACTACCATCTATAAAAATGATTTTCTTAATAAAGTTTGAGTTCATCAATAGTAAAGATGAGCTATCCAGTTTACATTAAGCTTTGTTGCCTACATCAATTTACGGAAACCTTTAAATTTGATATTATTTATGAAGTACACAACTTGTCCATAATTCACTCCTAGTTCCTTATCGTCAACAAGCCTTCTCTGACACTTTTATTGAGTTCGTATTATTCCAGAAAATCTATCCTCTAAATTCAAATTTATTATTATATATTTATTTATTTCCAAGATCATAGTCTTTGACGAGTTTAATATTTGTTTTTAACTCGTGCTTTAGATGTTGCACTAAATTCGAAAAATCACGTGAGAACGCTCTTGCAACCTCAGAACAATTTTTAACGCTTTGCCACATGCTTTATTTTATTTAACTCTTCTGACGAAGACAAAATATTTTTATCGAAACGTTGAGAAAAATAAAAAAAACTCTATCTGGCCGAAATGTCTATTTTTCAATGAAATCCAAATTCAAAGGTACACTCACTTTGAATAGATTTCACCAACGTTAGCACAATCTTGGCTTCCCTAAATTTTGACGAGTTTTTGTAAATCTTTAAATTGAAACAGAAATCCAACGTATCGCTATCACATATGGATTTCATAATAGATATTTGGCGCATAAATATTATTCAATAGATTTCCTCTTTCAAAAATTAAGGCGAAAACATAAACGGCCTTCAGGGATTTTTGCTTTTTCACAAAAAAAAATTAACTCGTCCCATTTTGGACGGTTTATATATTTTCACCCTATTATCAATATGATATTGATCATCTCTTCTTTTTAAATTCATCTTTCATCAACGTCTTTCAATTCAAGGAGTTTAACCAAGATCTAAGAACTGAAATACCCATCTATAGATTTATATTATTTCAACTGTGATATTATAACACTATGCGGCGCTGAGTTTGTGTATATAAAAAAAAATGTAATGCCTTGATAAAGGTTTGGCGTTCAAACAACCGAAATATTGGCAAAATAAATCTTTTATCAAATCCAATATATGCCTTTTTATTATCTGATAGATTTATATGAACGCTCTGAATTAAGGTTCATAGTAAATTTATTTACCGAGTATTAACAATCAAACACAGAAATATAGCTATTCAAAGCGGTTGAACAAGGACAAAAATAGAGTTGAAAACAATTATTATCTATGGACTTTTGGAGAGCCTCTACATCTATATTTATTCACTTTACACACAAGAATTAACAGCCTCTCAAGTTCAATAAAGGCCAACTTTAACATTTCCTGAACCTATTATTTATTGTTACATACTAGTTTAATCCAAATATAAAATTTTGTGAATTATCATGAAGATATATATTGCCTAGCTAGAAATTTTCTAGTTTTAGAATTAAAAGACACTTCGGTGCTATTGAACGAGGGCGATAAGGGCGTGGTAAAATTCTTTTCGTTTATTTTGTTTTATATTAAAAACTATATATAATCTCTCTTTGTTTGTACAATATAATTAGCTGAAGAAGGGCTTGCCCGAAAGCTTCCTTAACCGCTATAATAATAAAAAGAGTTGCGGCGATATATGATTCCTTCTTTCTAATCTATATGTATTAATATAAATTAATATTATTACTAAAATTTAAACAATTCACAAAAAAGTTTTACAATTAAAAGCTACTTCGGACAGTAAATCTTTTATAATAAATAGCTAATAAAAAGATTTACTAGCTGAAGTGTCTTTTAATTCTAAAACTAGAAAATTTCTAGCTAGGCAATATATATCTTCATGATAATTCACAAAATTTTATATTTAGATTAAACTAGTATGTAACAATAAATAATAGGTTCAGGAAATGTTAAAGTTGGCCTTTATTGAACTTGAGAGGCTGTTAATTCTTGTGTGTAAAGTGAATAAAGCTGTTAGTCTTCCCTCTGTAATCCTAGATAGACTTGTCTTCCAAACTTGCCGCCAGGTAACCTAAGCCTTGAGCTTAACCAGGAATTAGTTGGGACATTCCGGAAATTTCCTGGAGCAGGACTGGCACGAATACAATATGTCTTGGGCGGAGTTCCTTATATCTTATTGACACCGCTCCCCCGCTGAAATACTTATAAGATTCTTTCCTCGTTAGGGAAGCCGCTTCCGTCGTGTGTAATTAATCTTCCCTTTGTACGGCTTGGCCTGTTGAATATTGCAAACACCCGCCGTTGATTGGTGATCCTGTTGTTCTTCTTCTAGAATATAGGCTTTATATTACGTGCATAAGAAATCTCCATCGCTAGCTCATTGGTAATTAAATAGTGCCTGGTTTTGTATGCTTAATTGAATATATAGGCTATTTATAGAATTATATAAGTATATATTTGATAATAAAAAGGCATATATGGATTGAATAAAATATTTATTTGCCAATATTTCGGTTGACTGTTTTAAAACATTAAATTAAAACATTTTAAAATGTAATACCTTGATAAAGGTTGGCGTTCAGCCAATTGGAAAATAAATCTTTTATTCAATCCAATATATGCCTTTTTATTATCTAACGATTTAAAAATGGATTGCTCTTTTTTCAAAATAATATACGTATATATATTTTAGTGTGTGGAACTTATGCAAAAATATAATAAATAATATAGCACAATTAGAAAGAGGGAATCATATATCGCCGCAACTCTTTTTTATTAACGCGATTAAGGATGCTTTCGGGCAAGCCCTTCTTCAGCTAATTATAGTGTACAAACAAGGAGAGATTATATATCGTTTTTAATATAAAATAAATAAAAGAAAAGAAAATTACCACGCCCCTATCGCCCTCGTTTCAATAGCACCGCGTGGCCACGTTGCTATTGAAACGAGGGCGATAGGGGCGTGTTAATTTTCTTTTATTTTATTTATTTTATATTAAAAACGATATATATATATATATATATATATATATATATATATATATAATCTCTCCTTGTTTGTACACTATAATTAGCTGAAGAAGGGCTTGCCCGAAAGCTTCCTTAATCGCGTTAATAAAAAAGAGTTGCGGCGATATATGATTCCCTCTTTCTAATTTGTCGAAATCCGCAAACCGTTTACCATGAATATAGCACAATGTAAGAAATTGAAACTACATCAGACGCGTATGATTATTTTAAAAATTAAAGAATTTTCTACTACTCTCTCTTACTGAAATAATATATTAATGGGAGGGCCTGGCTCATCAGTGTTGAGCCAGACCCTCCCATTAATTTATAATTGCAGTAAGGGCAGTGGAATATTGTTTAATTTTAAATAATCATACGCGTCTAAAATAGTTTCAATTTCTTATAAAAGAGACGACGCGCTAATGCATCATAATAAAACAATATAGTATTTATTAAGTATTTATTTTTAATTTGTTAGCGTTATAATCTTGTTGAAGATCCAATATATGCCTTTTTAATCAAATAATAATATGTGTTTACTTATTATAAATTATAATTGATAGGATTTATAATGCAATCATTTCAAGAGGATTAAGGATCTTTAAACAGAAATTATAGAATTGAGGTCCATTTATTAGAGAAAATACGTTTTCATTTTGTAATTATTATGATGCATTAGCGGGCCATCTGTTATAAAAATTCGAAACTATTGTAGACGCGTATGATTCTTTTAAAAATTAAACAATTTTTACTGCTCATACTGCAATGGAAAAAGGCCCTCCCATTAATTTTTCCATTAAGTAAGTGCAGTGAAAATTGATTAATTTTTGAAAGAATCATATGCGTCTATAATAGTTTCAAATTTTTATTTTGTATTTATAACATTTTGGCCGATGAATTGTAAGGGTAAAAAAAGATTGTTGAGCCCTATGTGAGAAATTCAGAGGTGCCACCGGCCTTCTTTTTATTTTAATGGATAATAATGCTTCTCCAAACATATATATAAGTCAGTGATGGTCAATGATTTCTTTGAGAATGAGGGTGTTCAGAGTATGGATTGGCCAGTCAAATCACCAGAAAAGCATCTAATAGAACATGTCTGGGGTACAACGTTCTGATGCACAATTAAAGGGAGAGGTACATCTCTTTAGGTACATATATAGCAAAACTTCATATTATATCGTTGCATTAATTTTAATGCGCCCTACATTTATTCAAAATATTCTATGATATTTAATATTTATAACAGATTATTTAGATTATCATCATTCCTTTGTATAGTTTCATTCCTTTTGTAATATTTTATTGTACACTAGATGGGTGACCCGGGCTTCGCACCGGGATTGATCCGTGTGCATATCTACCCGAGTGATATATATTTAGATAAGATTTTTTAAAATAATTGTTTGTTATTATCATTATATATTTGTTTGCATCAGCATAAATCAATCTAATCTTTGATAGAGGGCGTTGTTCGTGAGCTAAGTAGAATAATTTGAATATATAGGTTTAATAATTGATTTATATATTTTTTTCTAAAATAGCCTATCGTCTTCCCCGTATCTTTCTACCTATGTATGGAAATTTTGGTTTGAATTAGTGAACTACTGCGAATTTGTATACCGGACATACAAACAAACAAACATACAAACATTGATTTATATATATATAGATATATCTTGATTGGTTATTGGAGCGAGAGAGGACATGGACGAAGACTGCAGATCACGACCTATGAGGAGGACAACGAATAAATACCCAAAATAACTTTAAAAGGTAATTTATTTTTATTTACTTTTCTTTATTTTCTTTGAGTATGGAAACCCGCTCGCGAAACGTGTATAACACCAAGAATGAGGAAACCAAGGTCGACTACCCTGCAAAGCTGCAACTTGGTGCAACAATATATACACTTATTTATAATTTATTTAGAAAAACATCACCACACACGGTAAAACCTTAATTGATCCAATACATGCCTCATTAATTCATTTAATAGGTTCTTGTAATGAACCTGAAAATTAAAGTTTAATTAGATTTTCTATATTTATGCGCGCAAACTTCAAATATACATATTAATATAGAGATATACTATAAGGTGAAGAAGTAAAAGATAATTATATATATTCTGAAGCATTTTACTTTCGAAGAATTGTGGAATTCAAATGATGTATAGGGGATCTAAACTAGATTAGAAAGAAAGGGATACAGAGAGGCGTCACATTTCCTCAAAACAGCGAATATCGTGCAAGGAATATTTTAATTATTTTCTTTATAAAAGAGAAAGAGAGAGGCATACTTTATTAAGTTTAATATTTAACCTTTAGTTGGGGGTCGGTGGACGAGTGGTACAAACCGTCGATATCCGACAGCCACGACCCGGGTTCGAATTCCGCATTCAGCACTTTTTTTATTGTGGTATTTTAGTAAATGACCACAAACACGATTCGTCAACAAATAACTAGTTTATTCAATATTTTAGTCATTCTTTTGAAATATAAGGAAGTGGGTAGTTAACATAAAAAAAAAAATAATTAAATTAACAACTAAATATAGTTTTAGGAATAGAAAAATGTATATATGAATATAAACATTAAAAGATTTGGCAATAAATAAGCATAATATCCAATTAGATAAGGTTTGTCTTAACAGCGATATCCATGTATAGTTTTAGAAACTATTTATCCTACATTATTGAAAATAATTCTCTAATGGCCCCCGAATCTTGTATAAGTCCAAACCTACCAGTAAGTTCCAAGTAGCCAAACGTGTACAGGCACATTTGTAAGTGCAGAAGTATAACTGCTCTCTATATGTGTAGTCATGTGGTGGTACTTACAGGAAAAGAGGTAAGTCGCCAACGACTACCGACCATAATTATTATAATCTGTACCACGTGTACTAGCGATTTAAAAAAAAAAAAAACATTTCTAATTATCCAAATCGATTTCCGAATATTTCAAATAAATATTTTAAATTACCCTTGGGGAAATAAGCTGAAACCCGAGTGATTTAAAAGAATCGCTCGCCGTGTACATTTTCCATCTAGGAAATGTCTAAGTTTAGAAAGTAAAAAGCTCTCAAGACTTTTATAATGAGGTAGTTTGGAAGATGAAACACAAAGTGCCCCCATCTGATATCTGAGACGGCGCCAATTCCCAAACCAGTCGAAAGAGAAAGCTAAATTTGGACTGTGTGTTTATTTTCTCGGAAATGCGTATTAAAGAAAATAGCTGCGACATTGTTAGAGAGAACGGCAGGTTGCGTGCAGGTGCGGTGGGGCTAGAAATACCTTCAAGATGCCTTCCTTCTCTATTTCCTGTACCTATTCTTGGATACTTATCTCTTTAACCTCGAGTTTCCGGAATACAGCTATTGGTTCTATGTCTCATTTTGTTGCAATTATCGAGGTCATTTATATTCCGTTTCTACTCTATATATGAGTATTGCATTTTGAAACTATTTACAGGATTTTAAATATATTAAAACATCTTCCTATTGTTCACACTGTGATGCTAAAATATTGGGAGAGCTCATGAATTGGTGATATCGTTGAGAGGCTCAACTAAGGAAGAAGATCAGGTTAGTCATTTTAATTATTATTATCCCTAACACACATGGTACAGGAAATGATAATCATGGTAGATAGTAGTGCCAACTATCATAGGAGATTGAGACTGGCCGTTTCTTTCCGGGTGTTCTTTTGATCAAAAGTCAAATCTTTGGAAACGAGAACGGCGTTGAGTCTTCTCACTCCCAAAATGGCCTTCATTATCAATTAAGTCGACCCGAATGATATCCCTGCTTCTCCGGCGACCTCCCTGGCAGTTATTCGTCGGTCTTCACGCACCAGTTCCAACACCTTGTCCACCTTTTCAGGCGTGGTTGATGTGGACGGTCTCCCGGAACGCTCGTTGTCGGCGGTCTCTTCCCGACCCTCCTTGAAGCGCTTGTACCACTCGAAAACTCGTCTTCGGCTCATGACGGCATCCTCGTAAGCTTTTTGCAACATCCAAATAATATCGGCACCCTTGAATCCGTTTTTCACACAGAACTTGATGCAAATTAGTTGATCCTCCATTTCGGTGACTAACGAAATCGAAGCATAGGCAAAATGGCTTCACTTCGAACAGCCGCTGCTCGCGCTGTTGTGGCACGTGATTTTTGAAAATTGGCAGGTCTCCAAGCCAAGGGCGACGCTTGCGTTTCCCAAAACCGGGAGAAAATATATTGAGTTTTCAGGATTTTATGAGCAAAGTGTCGAAACCTTTTGATCAGAGTAGTATAATGAACCATTAATATTTCAATACAATTAGTCAGAATTTTTAAGCGTATATTACCTAAGTATAAAACCTTGAAATAAATTTTATTATATGAGATTTAAACTATTTTTGACGTGTATATGTCTTTTAAAATAAAACAATTTTCTACTTCCCTTACTGCAATGATAAAACAATAGGAAGGCCTAGCTCATTAGTGATGAACCTCGCCCTTCTATTATTTTATCATTGCAGTAAGGGAAGTAGAAAATAATTTTATTTAAAAAGAAACATTCGAACTATTATAGACGCGTATGATTCTTTTTGGAATTTAAACAATTTCTAATGCCCTTACTGTAATGGAAAAATTAATGGGAGTACCTGGCTCATCAGTGGTGAAGCCTCCCAGCGGTTTCGCCAATTTAATCTACCATACTATACGCGTCTATAATAGCTTCGAATTTTCATAACAGATGGCGCGATGATGCATCATAAAATAGAATCATACGCGTCAAAAATAGTTCAAATTAATTATAACAGATGGCGCTAATGCATCATATACAAATTCCATTTAAAAAATACAAATATATTGACAAAAATATTTATTTTAACGTATTTTAATTTGACACACATCATTTAAAATTAATCAAATACATTAATTAAACGGTCGTTTGAATAATTCATTTGTTGTGTGTCGCAAATATTGAATTACTCATCTCAAATTTATATTTTTCTTTTAATATAACTTAGTACATATAATATTTGAATGCTTTTAAATATCATCAAATATTTAGATAGAATATATTATTCTTATATTTGTTTTATAATCACATATATTATATATTATTTAAAAACCTCACACGTGTGTTTTATTTATTCAAATTCATGTATTTATTTAATTGTTTAGTTAAATTTATGTTGTGGTTATTAATAGAATAGAGTATTAGCTCGTCACATATGCGAAGATTTCAATAATAAATAAACCTAAAAGGCATCGTAATGAAATCGATTTATTCTTTCGCCTAGAACTTATTAATAAATTCTTGAAATAAAATGTTTAAAAAACTATATAATATTATATATATAATATATAGTAAAATAGAAATAATTAAGAAAAAGGCATCTCCTTATCGTGCAACTGAAAGTTGCTGATGGCTTGCGCCATCTATCGGAATAAATATCAACTATTCTCGTTGATTTTTAATTATTCCAGAATTGGCCTAATATCCATTTTTGATTAATCATGGCTTGCGCCATCAGCAACTTTCAGTTGCACGATAAGGAGATGCCTTTTTCTTAATTTATGCACCTTATCCCAGTACAATATTACATTTGTACTATTTTCAAACAGAAATAATGTAATATATTTTTTCTCTCAATATATAATAAGTATATAAAATATGTGTATATAATAATGTGTATATAAAAATTATATTCATTATTAAGTTTTTAACGTGATAATCCTGTTGAAGGACTGACAAATCCGAAAGCTTGGAAATAAAAAGTTGCACAAGAAACTTAACTCTGGAAGCTTCTTTTATTTTATAATATATAATATATGATGCAAAATATATATTTTTTTACTGTGAAAAAAAAAAGATGGAAACTTGGAGAATTCAACCTTTGTTTTTTAATTCGATTTATCTCATTGAGCGAAAGTAAGACGCTGATTAGCTAGTTAAGATCACGTGATGGCAAAGAGCCAATCAGAGATTGAATAAAACGGATCCCATATATAACTACCGACGATTACCACTAAGCTGGATATTATAATGGTTATTTTAAATACTTTATTATAATATCCATTATTGTGTTATTGCCATTATATATAGTTCGTAGCAGGGATAGGAGCTGAACAGGTTTACTCGAATGACGTATTAAACTTGCATATAAAATATATATATATATTTTTTTTACTTATCCCTAGTACACGTGGTACAGGCCATGATAATCATGGTGGGTAGTTAGCGACTGCTTTTTACTGTAAGTGCACCACATGTCTACACATGTGAAAAGCAGTTCGACTTTGCACTTACAAATGTGCCAGAGCCCCGTTTGGTTACTTGCACTCGCTGGTGGGGTTGGACTTTTGCAAGAATCGGGGGCCATTGGAGCATTTTTTTTTTAAACAGAAAAAGTGTCCAATGCGGGAATCGAACCCGGGTCGTAGTGGTCGAAAACCAAACGGTTTAACCAGCCTTCCACCGACCCCCTAAAATATTTTTAAAGTTTATTACTTTTCAAACTCTTATTGTACTGGTGTCATTTTGGTAATGGAAGACCTATAACTATGTCATAGTATGTTTATGAGTATATTGAGAGTGTATTTCACAATTAAAACCATCCAAAGTTATATTTGAAACTCTAAGCCTTTATTGAAATTTATTTATTGTTTATATGTTGTGTATTTGTTTTAAACTAAGCTATTCTGACGAAACCTCTATATGATCACTTTGTAGACGTAATAGCTATACAACTTGGAGCATATCTGATAAGGAGATTATAAATAAACAATTCAACCTACAAGATGTTACATGTCACTTCTATAACATGTTCTCCAAATACCATAGACTCATTCTAGAATCTTTAATCTCCAAAGACAATAACAGCATAAACAGAAGAATTGATCTACCCCAACAGTTCCAGCATATTCAACGCAGATAACCCACCCCCATTGATACTGTCCCCAAACCCTCTACAACTGGAAACTATTTTTATATTTGAATTTTTGAAAATGTATTACTGTCAATCTCTATTGTATGTGTGTTGCACGCCTATGTGGAGCCAGTGGCCTGATGAAGCGCGACCGGGCGAAAGCTTGCCTCCCGATATCTAAATAAAGAAACTCTGCAAATATTTGAAAATTTATTTAAATATATATCAATTATAATATAATTTGCATCAATATTTGAAGTACAATAATATATGGGGTTTATTCCCATCCCCTTTGGAATCTTGAGAAGATGGCTGGTCTCCAAGAACTTTATGTCTATTATGTCATAACACTTAGGTGATACAGATACCGTTGTTAATAAAGTCTTATCTACTATCAAACTATTTTTTATAATTTTCTTTATATCGTGTGGCTAAGCGCCAAACTTCTTCGAGAAACAAAATTTGCTTCAGGAAGCTTATTTAGATGCTGCTTATTGCTCCTCGTACTTACGCGTCTGCTATGGAATTTAAAACGATGTCAAACCTACGATTTATATATTTTAAATTTCCTAGCTGTCTGTTGAGCACGTAGAGCCAAGAGCAAGCTCCCAACAAGCCTCTCAAGGTAAATTTGATTCCTCGAGAAAATACGAAATATTGGAGGAATAAAAATATCTTGCGCCAAGATATGAGATTTTAGTAATAAATGGATGTCTAGATTGCTCTGTTTTGAACACATAAATCGTTATACAATATAAATCTGCGAGAGTATTATATTTATGTACATAGACAATTATTTTTGGAAATTTAAACAATCTTATTAATTCTTCTAATCAATTGTTACAAAGGTGGAAAAAATATAATAATATAGTAAATGAAGGGTATATAAAATATAGGGGAATATATATAGTTGTGTATGTGTACAAATTTCTTCAGCAAGGAAGGCCTTGAGAGAGTCCTCTTCCAGACAAGGTCTTCTTGAACACTGCTCAGTTTCACGCCGAGGAAGTACCTATAGATGCGTGTCTTGGCAGACGCCAGGATGGCCAGGGCGTCATCGTCTAGGACATGCCCGAAGACCTTCATGTACCTAGAGAGGTATCTATCCTTTTAATTATTCATCAGAACGATGCATTAGGTTAATCACCCTAATAAAGAACATCGCTAGTGATGATGAAGGATGAGCCACAGCCCTAGTTTTGCTAAATTCAAACAAAAGCCAACCCGTAAACAATGGTTTCGAGGGCTATGGTTATCATTATTCATCATCATTAGTAAAGGTTTTTTACTAGGGTGATTAACATAATGCATCGTTCTCTGATGCATAATTAAATGGAAAAATACCTCTCTAAGTAAATGCATATATCGTTAGTTTGTATGCGGCTTCTTATACAAGAATATATTGTTGATTTAGACCCTTGTCACAAAATGGTACATTTTCCATAATCCATATGGTGCCCCTCTTGGGGCTAGAGCGATGTTATTGATTTGGACATAGGTCAAACGTCTCCATTACATGATTAGCTCTCTTTTACGACTTCCGGTCAAATTATGGGGTTAGGCCTAATGAGCAGAACCCTCACATTGCTTAAGAGGCCGCACGGGTCTCTCTCCCCGGCCAATAAAATTGACCCGTCTACTAAGCGACTGCAAGATAAACACGATTAGGTAAATTTTTAATTGGTGTCTTTGGGTAAATTCCATTAAATTAATTATATTAAGTTAGGATGTGTTCTTAATGAATTTTCCTCATTTATTCCATTAAATCGCTAATAAGGAAGCTTCTCGAAAAGAGGAAGTGTAAATATATGCTCTAACAGATTGTGCGCATGCGTGTGCATAATTTTCTTAAGAATTCAAAGTTTAAAATTGAATTAGCGCTTATATATATATTTAATGTTTGTCACAAAATATAAACACACGGCATATAAGTGAGGACAAAGTTTGGCAAAGAAAATATTTAACAACCAAAGGATCTTTTCGAACTTTATAATTAGTCCATTTATAGCATATGTTTGAAGATAAATGTTTCTGGATTGTAAATATTAGTTCAAATTGAATTGCTTCTTAGTAGAGTTTATATAATCATAAATTAGATATTGTTTGGAATACTTTAATGAATAGACTATAACATAATAAAAACGTTGGTCTAATGAAGTAAAATATTTGATGTTATTTCTTTACCTTATTTATAACAAACACAATATATATATTAAAAGTAATATTATATCTATTATTTTACACATATGTATATGTGATGCACTAGCGCGCCATCTGTTATCAAAATTCGATACTATTTAAAGGCTTAAGATTATTTTTGAAATTAAACAATTTATACTGCCCTTACTGCATGGTAGATTAAACCGGCGAAACCGCTGGGAGGGTTCACCACTGATGAGCCAGGCCCTCCATTTAATTTTTCCATTGCAATAAGGGCAGTAGAAATTGTTTAATTTCAAAAAGAATCTTACACCATTAAAATAGTATCGAACATATGTATATGTGTGTGTGTATAATGTATATGCATATGTGTAAAATAATAGATATGATATATTACTGTTAATTTTCGTTTGGTAATAGCTTGCTATACTTGAAACATATTATCGAATATAAATC
>CP092886.1:172756776-172809962 GCA_030710605.1 Cordylochernes scorpioides
AACGTTGATTTATGTTTATTTTCTCATAATTTAGCTAAGCAATTTTATTTAAAACTTAAGAAAACCAACCACGTACGTGTTCCGGTCTGTTGGCCTTTGTCAACGTGATGCAGATACCGCGCTAATCAAAAAAGTTGGTTCTGTAGGGAAGAGAGATTCATCTCTACACACGGGCACGTATCGTGCATTCTAGAGAACTAGAAGAATCCTTCAGTGTCAAGAAGAATTACACCAAAACACTTCACACTTTCAACAACTACCATAACTTATAAAGAACGCATTTCTCTCCAAAATGAAGTATTTTAAAATTGCGAATTGTTAAAAAAGATAAAAAATATGTTTATTTATTACGATATAAAATTGGGCCACGAGTTTTCAATCCAACAGCTTTCCATCAAGTCACCACGTGTAACAAAAACAATTCATTATCATGCAAAGCCTTGATGAAAAACTGTTGACTTGAAAGCTCTTGACCTAATTTTTTCGTATAAAGAAAGGGTGTCGTTATGACTGTTTAAAGAACTCGTGATTTTAAACAAACCAGCGATATATTTAGCGTAATTAATGAACCTCTGTCAAAAATATATGCATAAACCTCTATGGCATAATTGATAAACTGAAATAATTGTCAAAAGCGCTCTTTAAATGACCACTTTTATTTCAGACAAATATTTCGTTTCCTTTTCGTGCCAGGTGTCCATTTAGAACCCCAGAGTTCAACTTTAATAGCCACAATATCACTTTGAGGCATTTTCTACACATGGGCTAGCCCTTTGAGAGTGTTCAACAAAAATATAAACAGGAAATAGGATTTAGAGAAAACACCGCCCAAATATTTAGAGATGTTTATTTGCTTCGCCGCCCTGCAATAGATAATCCCGGTTCCCCTCAGATAAGTCTCTTTTCTTTACGCTCTATATTTTGGGAAGGTTTTTCCCCAAACTATTTTTTCAGGATGCGCCCTTCTATTTTTATATATAGCTATAGGAGTTTCTAAATTAGCATTTAAATAATAAATTTGTTTATCGTAAAATATTCAAAGACAGATAATCTTTTAATTAACTTTGTTCGAAATAATTATTCCAAGAATAGCACAAGAAAGCTATTGGAATACTAAGTTTGGAAGTCGTATAATTGAGTTTTTGTTCTTCTCTTGATACTCCCAAGACTGCATTGAAGCGCAAAAACAACATTGCCAAGCATATAACTCAGTTCGATATGCACATAAAACACTTTAACTTTTCTCTCAAACCCAATGATTTGATTCCGATCTGAATCTGGAGGGAGACACTTTCCGTGGTATGGGAACCCCAAAATTTCCCAAATTAAGGAATTTCTAAGATGCAAGTTATTAGGGTGTTACCCGAGTAAAATAATTTTTTAAAATATCAATCAATTTGTCATTACAAAATATCACGGAGAATATATACATTGATCTTATCCATGATTAACTAAGGCCTATACTACAAATCCTGCCAATTAGCCTCATGCACGAGGAAAGATAACTCATGAACAAAACCTAAGGAAGTTGCACTTTTCAGCATGTATATCGGGATTCAGATAATTACTGAGAAATATATCAGATGCAGAGTGACATATATTAAAGACACATGAGATAACCCAGTGTGAACAAAATTACCTCTCTCTCCTTAAAAAAACGACATCAAAGACTTTCAACTTCCTTAAGTTTTGTCCATGAGTGATGTTCTCGAGCTGTCTCTTCCTTATTGCAGATGATACCTCTTGAGAATATACAATATTTACTTCGTCCTCAAATTTAATTTGCCAAGGGCGTCCGGTTTTGAGACTGGACAAGCACATGGTATCTCCACGAAGAAATATATACAATAGTATATATCGTAAATATTCAATAAATTAGAGCTCTGAGAAGCGGTCTGGTGGATTAAATTGGCGAAACCGCTGGGAGGGTTCACCACTGATGAGCCAAGCCCTCCCAATATATTTTTTTTCATCGCAGTAAGGACAGTAGAAGTTCGTTTTATGTATAAAAGAAACATTCGCGCTTTTAAATCCTTTTATTTTATATGTATAGATGGCGCGTTATTGCTTTGTGTTAAAGGAATAAACTGAAAGCATTCTAAAGACAATATTACGATAGACGACATGAAAGACTTTCTACTTCCTTGAGTGTTGACCATGAGTGTATATATCTCTAGTCTTTAAATACTTTCAATAAGGTTTCTTAAAAATTGTGTCCCGGCAATATAAGCAGAAAATATTCGAACGGTTCGGTTAATTAAGCTAGCGAAACTAGAAGAGCAGAGGGAAAGAACGTCTACTTATGGCTGGCGGAGTCCGGGCAGTAGCACATTTTCAATTTCTAGTACTTAATGCTCTTGAATTGGAAGAGTTTTCTTTCTATAAATTCATTTAGAACAATGAGGAATAATTTAATTTGAAAATTACATAATATTTTAAGCTTTTTGATAAAACTTCAGTAAGTATTCATAGTAAGACCTACCGCTCTCATTGAAGCGCTTGTGGATCTAGAACTTTGCCGTTTTTAATTCTATTTTTGATGAATTAGTTCTAACACACGATGTCTTCCAATCAGGATCCTCCAAAACGATCGATCCATAATGATTGTTTTTAACGAGAGGTTAGACGTTTTCTTGAGTTTTATTTTCATATGGTCCACAAATTTAATACGAGGGAATTCGTACATTCATTGAGTCAATCAAATGATATTTTTATTATAGGGGTAAATATTACACAAATAAATTTACTGGCAATGCGTTTCTTTTAAATATCATCAAATAATATCTCTACAGACCTTACTGCAATGAAACGAGTTAATGAATGAGAGGGCTTGGCTCTCTATATATCATTATATCATATATATCATTGCAGTAAGGTCTGTAGAGATAATATTTGATGATATTTAAAAGAAACGCATTGCCAGTAAATTTATTTGTGTAAAATATTAACGATAGATGGCAATTAAATTTATAAATAGGGGTAAATATGTTTTTTTTTTTTTTTAAATAATAATAAAAAATAAATAAATAAATAAATAAATAAATAAAAAAATAGGGAAAAGGGCAGGTGTCAATTTAAAAAATAAAAAAGGTATATCCTGACACTCGGATGAGCATTTCAGATGGTAGAGCACCATTTAGCGAAACAAACTCAACTAAACGCTGATTTAGGCTTGTTAAACAATATTTAGTCAGCCCATTTAATTGATAAATCAAGAAGCGACAACCACAAATTGTTTCTGGCTGTTGGTCCTCGTCAGTGTGATGATTGAGGTTTGCTCCACTAGATGGCGCTATGCCATCTAAAATGCTCATGTGACCGGTCAGGATATGTCTTTTGTATTTTTATAGGCAAATTTCTTATCAAATGGTGTATATCTAATTCAGTTATTTTTTACAGCATATTTTGATGGTGCTGTTTTTCTCACCGCTAGTGATAACGCCTAGACTTTGTAACAAGGCGCAGTCTATTATGTTTTCAGCCAACGTCTCCAGCATGACATCATTAAATCCTCCATGGACAAAGCTTGAGGAAGTTTCATATTCTAATGTCGCCGATCGTCTGTTTTCTTTTTTTTTTTAGGAGACAGAGGTAATTTTTTTCACACTTAGTTAGCTCGTGTGTCTTTAATAAAGATCACTGTGTATCAAATACCTTTCAGAGTTATTATCTGAATCCTGATATACATTCTAAAAGGTACAGCTTCTTTAGGTTTTGTCTCCATGAATGTAGGACATAATAAAGACACTATATGAATATATTTTAAATAATAATACTCTGAATAAAATTTCGCGCATAATTTTATTACTTGATATAATAAAGGATTAAAATAAAACAAAAATGTTCATACCTTCGGATTAAAAAATGAGGTCATTTTAAAATTAGCGAAGACCATTTAAACAGCCTTGAATATCGGATGAAGCAGCGCTAGGGATAAATTATTCATCAACTTCATCCGCTCTCACAACTCCAGCAATCATTTTTTCCCAATGTTGATTACCGCATTTTCTAGCGCTTCTCACTTCCCTTTTTTTAAAAATTCCTCCATTATCTTCCTGGTAACCGTAATTCTTTAATTCAATCATTCTCTGCTGCTTTCCATTCAAACAATTCCATTATCTTAATTTGAAGTAATGTTTCTTTCTTTTACTCTCTAGTTTTTGTCCCTCTCTCTCTCTCAATTTTAAAATGAAATGTTTCTAATTTAAATAATTATTGTCCCTCTCTTTGACTAAACTTGTAATTATTTTGATTTTTTTTTGCTTCGATCTGTTTAAATTTAATGAATTTGCAACTGATAGGTTTGGTTTATTTCTGATTTTGATATACATTTATTGAAGATGTGTATTTACAATTTTGTATTTTAAGAAAAGTGAATGAATTTTTTTTTCGAACAACTAACTTATTTTTTCTTTTTGTGCTGTTTCTCAACACCTAGGACAGCAGGGTGGGGATTCGAAATAAGGCGGATGTATAGAGACAGGAAATATAATGGTCGGTTTCCGAAGAGAAAACAGGGCTACTAGGGCTTAAAGGAAGAAATAATCGCCTCTTAACCATTCCCAGCGCTTTACCTGTTCCAACCTCCTTGGTTCTTCACGTATCGAACTGAAACAGAAGATTCAGTTCTTGTATTATTGCCCTAAATCAATCTTTATATATGCACTCTTATTTTCTAAACTATCAAAGGTTAACAGATCCTTTGCTATTCTTGACTTTCCAGACTTTTCCTTATCCATCTCCTCCAACTACAGGCCTATTTCTTCTAATTATCACTCCGTTATTGATTCGCTTATAGTTCTCTTTGGTAAACTCCCCTCTCGCCAATATCTGTGGGAGAAATCCATTGCCGTCCAAACACAGGGGGACTTTCATGGACCTCTTTATTGACAATGTAAATATTTGAGAGCCATGTAATAATCCGGAAACAACTCAGTGAAACGATAAACCGGAATACCGAGGCAGGGCCGAAGAAGACCACCATCAGGCTGACTGCTGAGCACCATAGAGGGTGACAGAATATCTGTTTTCCAATAAGCTCTTATTTGGAAATTTAACGAAAGTTTCAGAAAAATCGGTTTATCGGAAGCTACAGAAGCGTGATCATTATCCAAAACGACTAATGGTATGTATTTTTCTTGCCTCTTCTTACAGGAGGGTCCATTTGAAATGAAGCCTTGAACATCAGTCCTGGACAAGGATTAGTATAAACATGTTCTTTTCAGTGACAAGCTAAAAATTAGTGCAGGCAGTCATTCTCGTCGAACCTTCTTCTTGAGAGATTCTAGGACCCGCCTCCATCCCAGTGACGTCAGAGAAAGATACCATGCTGAAGGTGGGAGTCCCATGGTCTAGGCTGACTTCAATTCAAATAGGCGTACACCTCTTCTTGTATTTGAGAGAGATACGCTGACTGCTCAAAGATACAAAATTGAGCCCTACGTGAGAGTTTAAGCGGTGTCATTGGGTCAGTTTATTTTTATGGATGATAATTCTCGTCCACATAGGGCAGCGCTAGTCGATGAATTTCCTCGAAAGTGAGAACATGGAGTATATATGAGAGTATGGATTGGCCAGCCAGATCTTCAAACCTGAATTCAATAGAACGTATCTGGGATACTTCAGAGAGAGTATTGGAGCAGTCAGTCCCCTCCCAGAATCTTCTTCGAAATAATACCTGCTCTCTTTTGGAAGAGTTTAATTTATTTCCTCCCTCAAGACCTTCTCCATTTTAATCAGAGGGAAATCAAACTGTGGAAATTGTATAGCTGTTAGAGGCGACCATCCTCCCTATTGAGCTATATTTCTTGGAGATATGCTACCTCATTTTGTTTATGTTCCAAATAATTTATAAATATTTCATATTTTTTTATAAAACTATGGTTCTTCTGTATATTAATTTCACACGTATACTTGAGCTATGTACCAAAATTAATAATTTTGAATAAATTATTTCTTCAATATATATACCACACTTAATTTTGGGCCCTTGTTTAAACAAACCAAGAGAAAAAACTAAAGAGTCATTATTTAGTGTTCCCGTAGGTAGTAGTGATGATACCATCATTACATTAGTATAATCATATTATTGATACGATGGGTCACAACGTGTATTTGCTCTTAGTATACTCCATAGTTCTTTCATTTATAAAGGTCACCTTAATGTTTAGAATCGGATATTTGAATAAAAACATTTAAAAGTCCAGCAATTACGTTATGTTGTGATATGAAATTATGTCCCCGAAAAAAAGAAGTTTATAATTATATTTAAAAAGAAGGGTACTCTATATATTATATTTATGAGCCAGAGCACTACAACAGAAACAACTAAAATCTCAAATGACTAAACACACACCTCAATGTTCCAATTGGACCATCGAGGAGAAATCTATTCCCAAAACTACATCATAGTCTTCTTTATTATTTTGAGAGCGTAAAACGGATGCGTAAAAGGAATGAGAATCATTGCGTGATTTGGAATATTATTAACATAAAATGATTGCTATAAAATAAAACTTTGATTTGCCTCCTAACGCAAAACACACTTATTTATATCATAGCATGCTCGAAAGTACTCACATAATGTATTTCCCTTTTTAGAAATTCACACCAAATGGGCTATATAAATGGGCCATCGTTTTAATCTAACCTTCTTTTTTAAAACTCATTTCCACGTCCAGTTGTATTCTATTTATTTAGAAAATTGAAAAAGATCCAGTAAACTAGAATAATAGGCGCATCCAAAGGTTTTATTAGCAAAAGACTTTCTATATATTTTTTCAAATTGAAGATTTTTGCTGTCCCTTGAAGGTTTATGAGGTTATATGAGTTAATTTGTATTTCCTTAATGGCACAATTTGTTCAAGCTCAGTTGAACATGTCAAACTGGAGGGAGGGAGAGGGGATATATTGCTAAGACATAGATCACCCATTTAAACTATTTTGAATATAAGCCGAAATGTGTTAAATAGAACATGAATAAATATCAATTGTAGAGTTGTTTACACTATTTTGTGTGTGCTGTGTTCCGAAATTAATAAACCGCGGTGATTAAGGTATAAAATGACAGAGCGTAGGCTAAGATTATAAAATTATGATGAAGGGCTGACGGGTGATGGATCAGTGGTGAAACCTGATAGGTCGGTGGCGTTTATTGTCTGGAGATTCTGTTTCCTGTTGATGTAGGAGGGATCACCTCGCCACGGCTCGATCTGTGCGCAGGCGCGGGTTTATATTGTCACGGCTCGGGCTTTGTGGCGGGTACGGGTTTAATTCGACACTGCTCGGGCTGTGAGCAGGCGCGGATTTACCTAGTTACAGCTCGGGCTTTGTGGCAGAGCTTGGTTTAATTTGTCGCGGCTCGGGCTGTGAGCCGGCGTAGTTTATCTAGCAATGGCTAGGACGGTTAGTGGACTCGGGATGCGGTCACGTACGCATTTACCTTGCAACTGCTCGGGCTATGAGAAGGCACGGTTTTACCTCATTACTGCTCGGGCTATGAGAAGGCACAGGTTTACCTCGTTACTTCTCGGGCTATGATAAGACACGGGTTTATCTTGCTACGGATCTTGTTGTGAGAAAGCACGTGTTTACCTTGTCACGTCTCGGGATTTAAGAAGGCACAGGTTTACTTCTCCATGGCTCGGGCTGTGGGCAAGCGCTGTTTTATTCCGTCACGGTTCGAGCTGTGGGCAGGTGCTAGTGGATGCTAGCCGGTGTGTGTATTCCGTCTATTTATACTGAACTACCAGCGGCTTTACCTAGTATATAGACTAGAAGAATACATTATAACGTACCAAGGTACGTTGGCTGCAATCGCCTTCCCATCACGTCCCAGATGTGCTCTATGGGTGAGAGATCAGGCGACCTTGCTGGCAAAGGAATAGTTCGGCAAGATTGAAAACAATCCATAGTAACACGTGCCGTGTGTAGCCGGGGCATTATCTTGTTGAAAACTAAGCCTGGGTGATGTGAGAGAACGGAAACAAACCAGGTTGTAGAATGTCATCTA
Organism: Cordylochernes scorpioides; assembly: GCA_030710605.1. NCBI lineage: Eukaryota > Metazoa > Arthropoda > Arachnida > Pseudoscorpiones > Chernetidae > Cordylochernes > Cordylochernes scorpioides. The sequence continues at coordinate 172,764,788 of CP092886.1, forward strand.
CATGCCGTAACGATGTCAAGATACCATTAATTATTAGCAATGGGGTCCTTCTATGAAATAAAATGGTATTCCAAACCATAACGCCTTGTTGTGGACCTGTGTGGTGTTCGAAAGTAAGGCCAGGATCCACACGCTGAACAGGTGTCTCCAGACACATTTGGACGGTCATCAGCACACAGTAAGACACGGGAATTGTCACTGAGGACTATATGTCCCCAGTCAGTGCAGCTCCAAGTTGATCGCTCCCGACACCACTGTTGTTGTACTTGTCGGTGTACGGTTTTGATAGGTAGGCATCGTAGTGCTCGACGAGCTATTAGATTCCGCTCTTTCAGACGTCTGTTGATGGTTCTTTTGGACACTTGTGTGCCGTCAGACGTTGGATGGTAGATAATGTCGAATACGGTGCTACGACAGCTGTTCTGACAATCGCCTTGTCCTCCCATTTTCTTTTGTCCCTTTGTTGACCGCTGCCGCCCTGACGTTGCTTTCTACCGTTGTTGACCCACTCTTGCCAACATCGGCTAATATTCGCATCAATTCGACACAGAATTCGTACGATTAGTCGATTTGACCAACCAGCCTCTTTTAATGGCACGACCTCTTTAAAACTCTGACATATGTTTGTAATGAGCAAGAATCTTTCAGCGAGGTATTAATAGAGTAGAAATAGGCTTACTGCAAAAATTTTAAACGGAAATTTCAAAAACTAAATCGTACTGCGCCGAATATTGAGTCTAGACTATTCGTGCTGGTTGCGCAGTTCAGATTTACAGGAGCTCTTGCTTTGGATAAACCGACCACCAAATTTCAATCATTTGCATGTTTGGTCGAAACGTCTTTGTATACGTATTTTATATGAATCGGATAACTCCTTCTTTGTGTGTCGAATTTTTTTATAGAGCGTATATATGTATATATATAAGGTTGCTCCCCTTTTTTCTTCCATATATATATATATATATAATAAAAGAGGCATAGCCTGACCAGGCTCACATGAGCATTTCTAGATGACAGAGTGCCATCTAGTGGAACAAAAATAAACTAAACGTTTATTTAACTTGTTCCGTGATATTTGGCCAACCCAATTTCTTGACAAATCAAGAAAAGTCATCCACGACCATTTATAATTTTTATTGTTTTTTTTCTCCTATATATTTATACGGAAGAAGTGGAGCAACCCTTATAAATATTTATAAATAAATAAACTATATCAGCTTATATATAGATATATTTTTTGGTTTAGCAAAAACGAAATTTATATTACCAATAATTTGTGAGGAAACCTTCCTATCTTTTATGAGTTTTTTAAAATTCAAACTGAATCACGTAAGCAGATTATTTACTCTCGCAATGCAAGAAGTGAAGAAACCTTATGAAAATTTTACAGTACATTAGACATAAAAAGAAAAAATATATATATGTATACTCTCTATAAGTTTTACATCTTAATAAAATATTTTTATAGATATATAGATATAAATAATAAATTCTAAAAATCATTATTTTACAAATATTACTGATAAAATTAAATAAAATACGTATATTTGAAAGTAAAGTAGAGTCATATCCTGACCACCTGCACCTGTGCTTTTTATATGGCAGAGCGCCAAATAATGTAACAGAAATCAAATAAAGGTTGATTTGGCCTGTTCCCTGAAATTTGGCCAACCCATTGGCGCTCTGCCATCTAAAAAGCACATGTGCTCCGGGTCAGGATATACCTCTTCTTTGTTTTTAATATCAACACATGACCTTTTTATTTATTTTTTTCTATCATTTTTTCCCATATTTAAAAGTATATTTAAAAAATGATAAACCTAATTTATGAACATTTATCAATTCTCTATAGATTTCTGATAAATTAATGTTTCTTTAATTCTTTAATTAAAAATCAGTGCTGATTATAAATTAAACTAAAAGATACAAGTATAGTAAGATACTTGTAAATTATATATACAATATATTATTTATAAATATTAAATAAAAATAGTTTCAAATAATATAGAAAAAGTTATGAAAATAATTTAGGAAGGTATAAATTCTCTATAGATTTATGGTAAATTAAATTTTCTATTTATGCTTTTCGTGTTTTTTCTACAGTGACCCAGATTTCTAAATATAATCTGCAGTGTGTTTTAAGATGAAGGCCTTTTCACACACACAAATTCCGGTATACGGCTAATATCGGGGGCTACTAGGATCGATAATGGCTTGTGATTATGCATAGTTATTTATGTTAATTCATACGTTTTCTTTTCAATGATTTGCTGGTGTCTAAAATTTAAAAACGTATTTATCAATGTGAATAACTTTTCACAATCACACACACAAACCATTATTGAGTCTAGAACGCACTGAACAATATCCATATATTGGAATTTGAAAATGAGTATTCATCTTTTATACCAGAATATCAAAGAAAAAACTGCAGATTGTTTTTGGAAAACAGATCTTCTGTAAAGACACGAAAACGATAAATATAAAATTTAATTTACCATAAATCTATAGAGAATATTTATCTTCATAAATTATTTTCAACACTTTTTTCTATTTATTTTAAAACTATTTTTATTTGATATTGTTGAAAGTGGCCAGATGTTTCAACGATACAATACTCTTGTTATTTGCATAGAATTTTAGTATTGTCTATGTTAATTCGACATATCTGCCAATATAGCGCGGCCTTGTTGGATTGTTGTAGTTGGCTAGAAGTTATTGAGTAGGGCAGGCCGGCGTGAGCTACTGATAGACATATAATTTAATCTCTTTCTTCTTCTTTATTGTTTTATACCTTCAACTAATAAAGAATCTTTTTCTTCTTCTATGTATCTATAATTTTTCCCCAACAAATATTTATAAATAATATATCGTATATATATATATATATAAATAAATATAAAGCATATATTGGATATAAATTTATTAATCAGCCAATATTTCTAGGGGCAACACGCCTCTCTTTATCAAGGCTTTTCTTTGATTTGAACTAAATCACGTGGGCATGTGATCCACTCACGCTATACAAGACCAAAGTAAGAAACCATCTAATGAAAAATTCACTGTATATAAAATGTATTTACAATTGCTATATTTAATAATAATTAAAAGAGTATATAATTAAATAACCATTTGATTAAATAAATGAAGAGACTGATAAATATTCATTTATTTAATCAAATGGTTATTTAATTATATACTCTTTTAATTATTATTAAATATAGCAATTGTAAATACATTTTATATACAGTGAATTTTTCATTAGATGGTTTCTTACTTTGGTCTTGTATAGCGTGAGTGGATCACATGCCCACGTGATTTAGTTCAAATCAAAGAAAAGCCTTGATAAAGAGAGGCGTGTTGCCCCTAGAAATATTGGCTGATTAATAAATTTATATCCAATATATGCTTTATATTTATTTATAGATATTATTATGGATTGCTCAATATTTAAAATATATATATATATGTCATAAAAAAGATGTATTTTAGGTACGTTACCAATTCATTCATGCAGTCGTGGATTGAAGTGAAATGATAACTTTTATATCCAAAATTGTATTTTTTTAATGATTATATTTTAAGAACAAAAACAGTTTGCATACATACAATTTTTTATAAATATAATCTAAGTATATACAAAAAACATCTTGGGTTGTACTCCTTTTGTTAAGGATTTTAAAGAATTAACTCTGTGTTAATTCTATGATTATTTAAATTATAATTATATTAATGAATAATAAAAATCATATTTTTATTATGTCATTTCTTCCCTCCAAGGATAAAAATTAGGGAGTAATTTTCAAAGTAAAAAAAAAAAGTATCATTATTATTTACATAGATTATCAATTAAGATGGAGGATACCAATTGAAACTATATCAATGATGCTCTTTATTCCTTCTACATATTCCTATTGGTACCTTTTTTCTTGACAGTAGCTGAAAATTATCCAATCTTATTTGAATTTATAGGTGTCTCCTTCCTATAATTCATAAGGGGATTTACCTCATGAATTGAGTAGGCCTTCTCAGGCTCTAAAGATTCAAAAGGTATTTTGCCACATACCAAAAAATATATTTTTGAAAATCACAAATTTATTTCTCATAATGACGAGTGGTATCCAACATCTTGTTTCACATTTATTTGGTTTGATCAGAATAAAAACATAAAATAATGGGTTATTTACTTCCACATAATGAAAAATATTTACACATGAAGTTTTACTATTTACATTGAAAAAAAAGAATGTTCGAATATGAAATGTTCCATATAAAATTTGTGAGGGAAAAATATATAGAATCATATGAGTGAATTTCTCAACAAATAAAATCAAAATGTAAAATATTTACAACAATTGAAAAGAAAAGTGTCAAGTTATATCTTATGTGTGCACAAAAATTATATTCTCAAGGCTTAATTTTTAGGCGTAGTTATTTTTGGTATTGTCTTATTTATATTAAGATTTCCCTACCATTATTTAGTAAGAAGAGGGATTCTACTTTTCACTACCTTAGGTGCCACTTGTTGGTTTGTTTTTTTTCTCTAAAGTGGGTATTTTACTTTTTGTCAGTTTTAACTCAAATCCTTCTTTTGAGTAGTATGGCCTCAATTTGGATGAATGAATTACCATGGTAGTTTTTCCTAAATTAGATTGGGGTTTATCAATTTTCTAATCGTTTCTATATTATTAGTGCTGGGTGAAAATTGATGGTTTGATATTTCATATCCTAGAAAAGAAATCTGATAAGTAGCGAATTTACATTTACTTAGTTTTAGCTTAATATTTTCCTTTATGCAAATATCTAAAATTACTTTTAAATGGGTCAAATGTTCCTGAAAATTATTTGAAAATATAATGAAGTCATCGAAGTAATTCATGCAAAAATCAACATCATATTTATTTAAAATTTGCCTTAAAACTCTTTGGAATTGACTTGGACTATTTTTTAATCCAAAAGATAATTTATTAAATTCGTAAAGTCCGTGAGTGGTAGTAAAAGCTGTGTATTCTTTATCATCTGGGTGTATATCTAAATGGTGATAACCTGATAAAAGATCTAGTGTAGTGAAGATATTAGCTTCTGAAAGCTTATCTAATATAGAATCTATTCTTGGTATGCGCTCAGAATCTCTTTTTATTATATCATTTAATTTTCTGTAGTCTATTACTAGTCGAATTTTACCTTCATTTCGCTTATTCACCAACATAGCAGGGGATGCATAGGAGGAATAAGATGGTCTAATGACATTATATTTTAAAAGTTCTTCAATCTGTCTTTTAATTTCAATGTTGTCCGAGAAGGAAGGTCTAAAAGGCTTTAATGAAATAGGTGTTTGTGAGGTAAGTTTAATTCTAATTGGATCTGCTTTAATATGTCCTATATCCATTTTATGGGCAGCAAACGCTTCCTTATTTTCCTTAATTAATTTAATTAAATCAGATTTTTCATATGGTGAAAGTTTTTCATCAAATTCTACACTATTAAAATTTCTAAAATCATTTTCATTAGGAGGAATAGTAGATTTAAATAAAGGAATTACATTATGATGTGTATAATTATTATTATTAGGGTTATGGTAATTAACATTAAGAATTCTACCAAATTGAGTAATTGTAAAACTTTGAAAATCAATGTCTAATTTAAATAATCTTATATGGTGTAAAGAAAGCAATACATATGGCAAATTAATATCAGAGGAATAAAAATCAATATCTCTAGTAATAAATCCTATAGTTGTATTAACATTAATTTTTGAATTTATATTTAGCATACCGGATGTCTGTTTAATAAGAGGTAAATTATTAAAAACAACATAGTTTGGTTGAATCTTATCTATCATATGTTGAGGAATTATAGAGAAGGTACAGCCAGTATCCATGAGAGCTACAATACTGTTATTATTCACATTTAGATTTATATACAGACCTTGGCGTCAGGAGTGTTGAGGCGGAGCTGGTCGGCATTCGCTCGAAGGGGCTGTTGTCTGCGTCAAGGTGTCCATGGATCGAGACGGCACGGACATGAAGCTTGCAGCGGGGGGGGGCTTGCACGGCCCTCTCGCGAAACCAGCACCTATTCTCAGGATGGAAGCGTCCGGCATGTCCCCGGTTCAGGCAAATTCGGCAAGGACGTCTTTTAGAACTATAGTCCATAGGGCTTCTACCTGGATGTCCCCATTGCTTTTGTTGTACTTCCATTCTTGGGGCTGTTTCCCTTTTAATAGATGACTCCTCCATTTCCTTATGTGATTCCCTTCTTATTGAATGTTTCTCCACATTTGCATCTTTATTTGGCAAACTCTGCAAGCTTTTTGCGTGAATTTCTAGAAATTCCATTAAATCCTTAATTGAAGGCACAACCCTTGGGTTGTTCTGCAATTCCCACTGTTTTCTTGTGGTTTTATCAAGCTTATCTTGTATGATCTCGACGAAAAACACATCAGATAAACTATCGATTTGGTAACCTAATACCTTCACTGTTCTTACTATCTCGTTGCAACTATCTAGAAGTTTAAACATTGACTTATGGTTGTCATCGGCTAACTTTGGTAATCTTAATACATTATCTATTTGGGTGAAAATCAGATCCTTTGGATTATCATATCTTGTTAATAAGGTTTGCCAAACCTCAACATAATTATCGGCTGTAATTGGAAATGCGTTGACCAGTCTTAGGGCTTCGCCTCTCAGTTGGCCTTTCAAATATTGTAACTTTTCAATTTCCGGTATTTGTGAATTAGAACCAATTGCAGAATAAAATAAATCCTTAAATGAAAGCCATGATTCTAATCTACCATCGAAAGTTGGCAATTCAAGTTTAGGCATTTTAACATGTAAATTTACTTTTTTTTCAGATGTTTCTTGCCCATTATGCCTTAAATCCAATTCACACTTTAATCTTATACACTTATCTATGCAATTTTCCACTTCGTCATTCAAATCCTCATCCTCAAGTTTCTGCAAGAAAATATCACTCATTTTCATCAAATCATTATTTGCATACTCTAGTTTGCATTTCGTTGCATTTACATCTACCATAGACACAATGGATTCGATATTTTCTTCAATGCCTTTTATACTTTTTTTTATCCTTTTTAATTTCTTAATTAAAGTTTCGACTTCCATAATTGCTATTCTTTTATCTATATCTTTTCCCAAATATCTTAGTTGCAATATATGGCTTTGAAATCTATTGGAATTCTTCTCGTACAGGGTTAAAATACATCCTGTCGACTATTAAAAAAGATGTCATAAAAAAAGATGCATTTTAGGTACGTTACCAATTCATTCATGTAGTCGTGGATTGAAGTGAAATGATAACTTTTATATCCAAAATTGTATTTTTTTAATGATTATATTTTAAGAACAAAAACAGTTTGCATACATACAATTTTATAAATATAATCTAAGTATATACAAAAAACATCTTGGGTTGTACTCCTTTTGTTAAAGAATTAACTCTGTGTTAATTCTATGATTATTTAAATTATAATTATATTAATGAATAATAAAAATCATATTTTTATTATGTCATATATATATATATATCTTTAAGAAAAAGGCATCTCCTTATCGTGCAATTGAAAGTTGCTGATGGCTTGCGCCATCTATCGGAATATATATCAACTATTCTCGTTGATTTTTAATTATTCCATAATTGGCCAAATACCCATTCTTGATTAATCAAGAAAAGCTAAACACGGACGCGTTTCGGGCTGTTGGCCCTCATCAGCTGTACCTCAACGACCAAAAAACTGGTCATTCAAGCATCCTGAAAAATCATGAAACGGGTAGTTAAAGCCAGAATTGCGTGAGAACGCTACACAATGTGAAAAAATAGTACAAATGTGATGCCTTATCCCAGTACAATAATAAATTTGTACTATTTTTCCATATATATATATATGTTTAATTTATAATCAGCGCTGATTTTTATCCATTATTATGTATCTTATACAATATATATAATCATAATTCTATTATCCTAACTATTATAGATTGTATATATAATGTACAGAGAAATTTAATCAGATCTTGTTACTTAATTCGGTCTTGTATAACGAAAGTAACTCACCTGCTCCCACGTGATTTAGTTTTAAAAATAAAATCGATAGAGAAAAACGAGCTGCCTCTCGAAATATTGATAATGTTTTTTTTTTCTTAAAATATCCAATATTAGCTGAGAGTTTATTTATTTACATATATAAATATTAAATTTTATAAATTGAAATTTGACGTGTAAAATATAGTGTCAGTTTATAGCAAGCTAAAACTAAACAATAAATTAAGATTTCTTTGCAATGTATTTATTAAATGTATTGTTAACGATTTTTAAAGAATAGAAAAAGGGGAGAAACATAAAAAATAAAGAAAATATATTTATATATATTAAAAGGCATTTATATATATGCTCAATCAAATATATGCCTTCTTCTTATTTGAAAATCTTTATATAGGTTTGCTTTATTTTCAAAACAATATATATATGTATATCTTAAAATTAATAAAGATAAGGTAAGAGAAATAGAATGAATAGAAGAGAATATTTCTTTTGAGGTGAATCTTTTTATCTTCCAAATTTTCAAATAAATATTTAGAAATTTCAACAGCAAGATTTAAAGACGGAACCAAGTTTATAAATCGGCTTTTAGGGCGTCATACACTTGTTCTAAAAACTGGGGTATCGCGAACCAGAAATTCTTCAATCAAAAAGGGAAAAGTAAAATATTTTATTGAGAAACAATATCAACAAATAAAGCCGCCTCTTAAAAACCTAACAACATTATAAATAAATCTTAAAATTGTAAAAAGTTTTAAACGTATAGATTGTTCTGAATATAGAGCAATCCATATTTATATCTTTAGATGTTTAATTGGCAAATAAATATTTTTTCAATCCAATATATGCCTTTGTATTATCTATATATGGCTAATAAAAAGGCTTATATTATAACGCGCCATCTGTTATAAATATTCGAAACTATTAAAGACGCGTGAGATTCTTTTTCGCAATAGAAGGCAGTAAAAATTGTTTATTTTTAAAAAAGAATTTTACGCCTCTTTAATAGCTTCGAATTTTGAAAAGGATATATTGGATTAAGAAATCATTTATTTTACCAATATATCAGTTGGCTGAACGCCAACCTTTTTCATGGTATTATAACATATGTGTGTCAAAAACAAACTCAGCGCCACATAACGTCAATAGAATCTATTGTATTGGATGAATTTCTCATAGGTCCTGCATTTGTTTTTGAATACAATAAATTGGTGTTTTGAACAAGCTATAGACATGTGCTTCTAAGACTGTAAAAATTTAAACCTAAATTAAATATTTAATGCATAGAGCAATGCTCTTCTGCAAAAACACAATTAAGCCTGTTAAGCAACATTTAAAATATCAGTTGCACAATCAGGAAATGCCTTTTTTCTTAATTTATCCACCTGATCCAATTACAAATTCACTTTTGTACTAGTTTTCACATTGATTGGCATTCTCACGCCCTTCCAGCCTAAATACCTGTTTCATGGTTTTTCAGGATACCCCAAAGATCAGCCCTTTTGGTCGTTGAGGTACAGCTTGCACCACACTGATGAGGGCCAACAGCCCGAAACGCGTACGTGGTTAGCTTTTCTTGATTAATCAAGAATGGGTATTTGGCCAATTCTGGAATAATTAAAAATCAACGACTAGTTGATATTTATTCAGATAGATGGCGCAAGCCATCAGCAACTTTCAGTTGCACTTCAGGAAATGCCTTTTTTAAAATTTAAAATATCATCATCAACTTAGCCCTATCTCTATCGATGAAAATTATAAACATATTTTACGCTACCTTTCTTCTAAAAATTATATAAATAAAATTCATTTCTAGCCCTTATCCTGCAATGAATAAAAAGAGAGGATATGGCTCATCAGTGGTAAACTCTTTATGCGGATTCCCCATTTCGATATTTTTATTTTTCTATATAATGTTTTTTCTTCATTTTGCAAGTAGTATATTTTTATAAAGCAAACCAATATTCAATAATTATAAAACAAACAAAATATATTTAAATTTATATAACAAAGAAAAAAAGGATATAAATAATAAAAATATGAAAAAAAAACTTCTACTCTTTCTTTTATATATAAAAAGCACATGTGCTCCTGGTCAGGATATACCTATTTTGTTTTTAATATATATATTGCTAAGGAATATTTAATTCGTTGCTCCATTTGTTTTTTGGACAAGTGTATGACGCTCTAAAAGCCTATATAGAAGCTTGATTCCGTTGTTAAATAATGCTCTGTTAAATATTTTAAATGTTTATTTGAAATTTTTGAAGATTCGCCTCAGAAAAAAAAAGTAATTTTCTTCTACTCATTTACTGTTTCTCCTACCTACTCTTCATTAATTCAATTTATATAAAATCAGAGTATAACCACCGGCTTCTCTGTTAAATATAAACTTCCTTTTTTACTTCAAATTATTTCAACTCCATTCAATTAATTACTTTTTAAACAAATTTACTTATTTTGGAGGAGATAGAGGCAATTTTGTTCAAACTTGGTATCTCGGGTGTCTTCAAAAATCACTATATATTAAATACTTCCAGATTTATTGTCCTAATCCCGATATACATACAAAATTACAATTTCCTTAAGTTTTATCTCTAAAGGTGTATATAATTATTTTAATAAAAACGTATTTAAATATTTTATACCTTAAATAAAATATGTTTCATAATTGACGTGTAAAAATATCAATATAATATGGAACAACCAAGAGAGAGGTAGAATCCAGAAATAACTCATAATAGCAATTAAATATGAATTTTAATGATAAATTTGTGTGTAAGGTACCATTTTATTATTATTTTTTTTAGAATAAAATTAGAGAAATTTGTAAAATAGGATATAAACCAGTTTTAACAGCGGAAGAAGACGTTTTCGCTCAAATTAATTCTTCAACTTTCACGGTAAAATGGGCAAATGTATTTTTTAAGTGCGTGGTGTAAATTGGATAGCTGTAACAGATAGTTTTACATGACCTTGAAGAAGAGAAAATGTCTTGAAAGAAAATTGATACGACAAATAAAAAAACTTGGAAAGTTATCACAAAGTTTGGCCCGAATCCGAACACGTCATTTTACATTTAATTCCTGATTAAAATTGGACATTGTGTGGATGAATGAATGTAGACACACCCATAGTGTTAGTTTGCATTTAAAATGTCCTCAAAGAAGGTTCTCCTGGAATCACCTGTATTGTAGAGTGAAGAGATTGAGATTGAAACTACTTTACTTTAATGTTCATATGAGGTATATAAGGTTAAATACAGAATGAATATGATTAAAATAAGATTATATAATGATAGATATATGAATAAATAGATAAAAATAGATAGACGAAAAGACGAAATAAAAGAAGAAGAGTTTCTTTTAATAGAAATATATCAAAGCAAGCTTTCGGGCAAAAAACCCTTCTACAGGCGTGATTACAGCATCAAACTTGGCACTATAATGCAGGTACAATGGATAAAAAGAAAATATATACATATAACTATTCACATATTTGCGGAATAAATTATGAAAATGAGAATTTGCATTAGTTATGACTATTTTATAATTAGAGAGTTATTAAGTAAATAAATAAATAAATAAGGAATTTTTATGCTTGGAGTTTGAAACTATAGGGGAATATGCCAATGTAAACACTCGCTCACGCGGCCACCTCAAAAACCCAAGTAATATTAATTTCTAGCTATCTTGTTGAGGTTATTACTGCAAGGCCAGGAGAGCACGATATAAATATATAGATAAAAATAGATAAAAATAATTGATAAATATGCATATATATAAAAATATATACAAGGTCTTCATTGATGGTGCCCACCGCGGGAAAGACTCCGCCACCGGTGGACTGCGAGAGTTCTTTCCCACAGAGTGGGCAGGTCGATAAAGAGTGAATTTGAGTAAAGAGAATAATACGAAGCACAAAGAGCATATGTGAAATGGTGGCTTTTTTGTTAAAAATGTCGTTTAGAGAGGTTTCCTAGAACATACCTGTATTGCTATAGAAGAGAGAGAGAGCTTGAGATCGAAACTAGTTCATATGAGGTTATATAAAGGGAAAAAAAAAATGAGATAATACAATATGAGATAATACTTGTATATAATACAAATAGCCCGTCTAAAATGTGTAAAATGTCGTTTAAGGAGGTTTAATAAAACATACTTGTACTGCGTAGAGTGAATAAAATACCATAGAATACAAAGAGCCCATTTGAAAAGGTTATTTTTCACTTTTTAAATGTCTTTTAGGGAGGTTTTCCTGAATACTCACATATTTGGTTTATGTGTATAGGGTGAATAAGATCTAGATAATACGGAGAGCCTATTTTAAACTGTGATTTATATTTAAAAATATCTTACGAGGCGGTTTTACTCGAATATATTTAATTTGGGTAGCGCGAGGAAGATATATCGTGATTAAAAATTAGAGATTTTTCACCATGAGTTTCTTTTTTCATGCGAGCTTTGAAACGAAAATCGCTCTTCGACAGGCTTGAATATATTGACTATTTCTAAATAAGAGTGTTTTGAAGCAGTGTGGATATTTACAATCTAAATTAAAAAAAAAAAATCGAAATCAATAAAATATATTTTAGCTATTTATACCTTTTGTCTTTTTATCTATAATTGATTATTAGGGAATTGATGTCTATTTACAATTAAAGGGGAAGAAGAAAAATCAATCGACATTAGAACCCCTGAAAGATACCATTTATTTTATCTGCATTTTGTTTCCTACAATCCAATTGGTTCTAAAATAACATATTTACCCATTGTTCCTCAACTGCTTTCAAGAAACTTAAAAAATATATCAATTTTCAAGAACTTTAGTCAAAGAGATTACCCACACATCCTATTTTATCAATACACACAGTTTTAATCCCTTCCAACAAAGAACAACTAATATGTCCAGGGTAGCCTAGTGGACATGGCATCTGCCCGGTAAGTGGAACACTGTGGGTTCCATTTCCATCCCTGGACACTTTATTTTTCCCTTTATCATTACTCTTCACAATTCATCCTTTCATACTTCATCCCTAAGGTTAGAAATAATCGTTATATATCTCCTTAAAATAAAAAAAAATCGTTTTTTTTGTTTGAAAGAAACATATGCGGGATAATTTTAAAATGTCGTTCTACAGTTATAAGCCGCAGTATATTGTATCATAAACAACTAGTGTATTTGAAATATTGATGCAAATAATATTATGATTGAGTTAAATAAATTTAAAATATTTGCAGAGTTTCTTTATTAAGGTATCGGGAGGCAAGCTTTCGCGCTTCATTAGGCCACTGGCTCCGCAAAGGCGTGCAACAGATACAATAGAGATTCAGAGAAATACATTTAAAAAATCAAAATTAAAAATAGTGGCAGTTGTAGCGCGATACTTAATATTCCAGCACGAAAATTCTACAGGTCATCAATTCAACCTACAAGATGGCACATGTCACTTCCATAGCATATTCTCCAAATACAATAGACTCATTCTAGAATCTTTAATCTCCAAAGACAATAATAGCATAAACAGAATAATTGATCTACCCCAACAGTTCCAGAATATTCAACCCAGATGATGCCAACCCCCAATGTAACTGTACCCTCTACAACTGCCACTATTTTTAATTTTGATTTTTTAAATGTATTTCTCTGAATCTCTATTGTATCTGTTGCACGCCTTTGCGGAGCCAGTGGCCCGATGAAGCGCGACCGCGCGAAAGCTTGCCTCCCGATACCTTAATAAAAAACTCTGCAAATATTTTAAATTTATTTAACTCAATCAACTAGAGTGTATATAGAAACAAAATACACCCTTCCTTATCCTAATAGTAATGAGAAATTATTGAACATATTCTCTGGAAACAAGCAATTCAAACACTTTAGTAACCACAAATCTATCGGTCAGCTTCTTAGAAATCCCATCACTTAATCAAATAAACAATTGAAACCCGATCTTCAAACCAATGCGATAGGCTCAATTCGATGCCAAGAATGCAATACCACCTACGTAGGTGAAACTGGCATATAAAATATTATTAGATTTGTATAATGACAATAGAAATCTTAGAATTAAACACTAAAAGTATAAAAATAGAGCTCTCATTTTTTAAAGCTCTCAATCTTAAAATAAAACACAAATAAAGTTATATAAAAGGATAGGTCATCTCTCTTGTCAAAATAACGCCTAAAGGACGAATTTGCTTTTATAGATCAATATCCTCCTGGAAAAAAAAATCCACAAATAAAAATGTAAATAACCATCATATATTTAAAAAATACTAGAGGACGTACCCGGCTTCGCCCGGGTTTTACCCGAGTAAAGGTTTGTCTAACGAATCTCTCGATAAAGTGAACATTTTTCCCCGGTCCCTTGAAAAATACTCGATAAGTTGAATAAAATTAATATTAATTGGTTCCCTCGGTAATTGGAAGTTGAAGGAATAGTATCTTGCCTTGGAATTGTATCATTATTCTTGTCTCAAATAAATTTCCGTGTCATCCTGAATTTTGTCTTTCCTAATTTTCTACATTACAAAATCATCATATCATCATGATAATATTTAGAGTAGATTGTTGAATTATAACAGATAAATTAGAATATTTATCTTGATTATTTTTAGGCGAAAAGTTTTTTCAAAAATTTTATTTGCTAGAAACCTTCCCAGTACTATACTAAATAACTTCCCGAATTTTCATGGCGTTCCAATGAATATATAGATTGTAAATATTTACGCTGCGCGCATAAGTCAGTAGACACTCCTAGTTAGAAATAGCCAATGTTTCCTATTTAAGCCTGTTGAAGAACACGATTTGTCTTGAGAAACAAAGCATTTAGAACAAAAAAAAAAAAACATTTTGTGAAAAATCTTTATAATATAATTACCACTTCACAGTTAAAAAAGACTTTTCACTTACATCATTGTCCAGTAAAATTGATATTCAGAAAAATATTAAAATCTTACTTAAAACGTATCTTTTTAAGCCTGATTATATGGAAAAAGCGCGCTATACGTATTCAGAAGAATACATATTTCTATAATAGCTTCTATTTATATAATGACTTATATCTATTTAAAAATAGATTTTATTTCTATAATAGTTCTATTTATATATACAGATTGCTCCTTTTGGCCTTATAATAAAGGGATGACAAAAAGGCTAATTATATTTGCTGATTATTAGCTGGAGTGTAATGGTCGTTACAAATATTAAAATATTATCCTACTGTCCTGAAAGCTTATTTCCATATTTCCCTTAAATACTTTCACCAAAAGGTAGCATTGGTGAGTACTAAAGTATCGAAAATATAAGCGAATCTACTCAATATATCCGTGTAGTTGGCATTCGGCGATCCAGCAAATCGATTTATGTCTATTTTTTTCAATAAAATATCGGAACGGACTTGTAGATTAAACTCGCAAGACCGCTGGGAAAGTCACCACTGATAACTTTGATCATCTACGAACAGAGACCTTTCATAGCGGTTACAACTATCTGCCAAGTGCAATTTTCAGCCTGCAACCTCTAACCACATCACTGGCCGTATTGGCTCAATTATCGATGACCACTACACATCCCCACAGTAAACACCAATGAAATGTTCAAGATCCATAGACTTGACATCTTAGTATGTTTGAGTGGAGATAAGCATGAAAACTGAAGAACAAGGCCCTTTAAATATTTCTCATTGCAATAAGAGCAGATGGAATTTATTTCATTTGAAAAAAGTATACTCTCGCTGAATAATTACTCTATTTCTAATTCTAATTTATTTAATTATTTTTCCACTCCTGCTCTCTCTTCCTTAATTATTCGTTCTAAACTAGAACTTTGCATATACAAATATAATAAATAACAAAAATGAAGTAAGAAATCAATCATTGTCACATCTCCGCTTTCCGCTAATGACCTTCAGCGAGACGTATCCAAGTTGTCATAAGAGAGGGGCGTTTAAAAATAAGACTCCCGTTTTAGAAAGACGGTCAAATTTTAGAGGAATCCGCGCTGTGGAACGTGGGACCTCGGCACGACTTGGATAGACGTCAAGGAATTCATAACATTGCTCTTCTTTCTTCATTTGACTACAATACATGGCATATCAAAGAAATTTGGTAAATTTTTAACGTTATTTTTCATAAAATTTTTAAAGCCTCTAAAGAGAAGATTGAAACTTTTGGAGGGTTTGACTCATCAGTAGGAAACCACTCTGCGGATTCTTCAGATTAATCAAGCAGACGGCAATAACTATTGTATATTGTAAGTTTTTACTATAAAAAGTTTTCAGTTACTTTTATTTAGGAAAATGATGTTTAGTATAACTATTGGTATATTAAAATATTATAGATGCAAGACAGTAAAGATATATAAAGGGCTGTGACGATCTAGAAAATATTAGAGTGAGGGTTTACCATTGATGAATCTTGGGTCTTCCCAATATTTTTCATCTTCTGTTTAGTGGTTCTAAAAATTTGTTTCTACGCAATAAAAAAAATTGCTAAATAATTTTCGATTTTTCATATTCTTTTTAAATTTACTATTTCACATTCTAAATTCTTTCAGTTCACATTTGGATGGTGCTTATCCGATAAAAAAAAAACATATATATCTGGGTATAGCGTCTTACATAAACTTCGAATAACAAAACGTTAAAGGGGCAAAGTTGCAACTTTTTGTATCAGAAAAAAATTACAGAAGCTTTAGATCATACTACTCTGATCAAAAAGTTTCGACACTTTGCTCATAAGTTAAAAAAACTTTATTTTTCTACCAAATTCAAATTGTCCCCTTCAAAGTAGTCTCCGTTGGCCGTAATGCACTTCAGCCACCTTTTTTCCAGTCGGCAAAACACCTCTGGTAGTCTGTTTTCGGAATCGCCTTCATGGCCTTCTTAGATTCCACTTTGATCTCTTCTATGCTCTGAAATTTCCTAACCTTTAACTTTTTTTTAGCTTTCCAAAAAGGAAGAAGTCGCAGGGGGCCAAATCGGGACTGTAGGGGGGTTGGGGGAACACAGAGGTTGAGTGGTCCTGCAGGAACTTCGAGATTTTGAGGGGTGTGTGCGCCGGCGCGTTATCGTGGTGGAGGATCCACGACTTGCTCCTCCACAGCTCCGGCCGTTTCTGCCTGATCGCTTCCCTCAATCGCCTCAAAACTCCCAGGTAGGAGTCAGCAGTTATTGTAGAGCCTTGTTGTTAAAATTCATGATGAACGATGCCCTGGTAGTCGAAGAACACCGTCAACATGACCTTGACTTTGCTGGTAGCCTTCCTCGCTTTCTTTGGTCTCGGCTCATTTTTGAAGCGCCACTCCGATGCCTGTTGGGTAGTTTCCGAATCAAAGCCGTAAATCCATGTTTCGTCTCTAGTAATGACCCTCTTCAGCAATTCGGGGTCGTCGGTTGTCGCTTCGAGATTGAGACTGGCCGTTTCTTTCCTTGGCGTTCTTTTGATCAAAAATCAAATCTTTGGGAACGAGAACGGCGTTGAGTCTTCTCTCTCCCAAAATGTCCTTCATTATCGAAACGACCCGAATGTTATCCCTGCTTCTTCAGCGACCTCCCTAACAGTTATTCGTCGGTCTTCATGCACTAGTTCCAACACCTTGTCCACTTTTTCAGGCGTGGTTGATGTGGACGGTCTCCCAGAACGCTCGTTGTCGGCGTCTCTTCCCGACCCTCCTTGAAGCGCTTGTACCACTCGAAAACTCGTCTTCGGCTCATGACGGCATCCCCGTAGGCTGTTTGCAACATCCAAAAAATTTCGGCATCCTTGAATCCGTCTTTCACACAGAACTTGATGCAAATTCGTTGATCCTCCATTTCGGTGACTAACGAAATCGAAGCACGGGCAAAATGGCTTCACTTCGAACAGGCGCTGCTCGCGCTGTTGTGGCGCGTGATTTTGAAAATTGGCAGGTCTCCAAGCCAAGGGCGACGCTTGCGTTTGCCACAAACCGGGAGAAAATATATTGAGTTTTCAGGATATCATGAGCAAAGTGTCGAAACTTTTTGATCAGAGTAGTATGCTCTTCTTCCGCTATATAAGCTGAATATTTATCTAAAGTTGAGTTTAACCGAAAACTTCTGTGATTCCTTTTAATGAAAAATTTAGCGGCGTTATCATTACACTTTTGTCGTTGTCAGAACCCGCAAATCTCATGAAAGAACTTCAAATTCACATTTTCGCCGACTTTCTCGAAGAATATACACGAACCGCACTCTTTGTCCCAGTGCTTTATATTTCGAACAAGTGAATTGATAGAAGTTGAAATATCAATTGACCCTTTAGCCAAAAAATGAAGAAAAATATTTCCCAAAGCAACACCGAGGCACATTTCTTTCTTTGAATTAATTAAACGGAAGATAAGATTTTCCATATATTTCTCAACTTATCAAAATTTGTTTGACCTGTAATAATAATGGTGTGAAAATTATAATATTTGAGCTTTTTTTTTTCATAAATAAAATACCTTTCTATATAATGACCTTACTGAGTTGAAAAATATTAGGTGAGCCTGACTCATCAGTGGTATACCATCCCAGTGGTTTTGCCAGTTTAATATTCAGTTTGTATCAAATTTCTCCTGTAGAAGGGCGTTATCCTGAAAGCTCGAAAAACGTTTAATAAAAGATACTTATCCTTGGACGTTTACTGTATTATCTAAAAAAAATAATATTCTATTTCTAACTAATATATAACTAAGCTGTTTTACTTATATATCCGGTACACGAGAAGAAAAGGTATTTAAGTGGGCGAACTATGAACATAAGCTTTGTCGTCACTAGAAATACACATGGTGGAAAGATTTACCACTGATGAGAAGGGTCCTTCTTTATTTATTGCAGTAAGGACAGTAGAAAGTTGTTCTATTCAAGGAAACATATACCGCTCTGTAAAATATTATCAGATATACATATGGTGCACTAATGAATCAAATTTAATAAAAATGGTGTTTATTTATAGTAATGAATACTGTCGCGGAGATAAATAAAGCAAGTCCGAATTTGTAAATAATTGATTTATTATAAAGTGGTATTCAGTTTAATGATCTTCAATAAAATTATATACAAAGTATTTATAGGGAGAGAGTCATTTTTGAAAGACAACTTATCAAGATTATCAAAAAGGGTGTTTCGTCACTCAGGTGTATCTTTTCTTTTTTCTTATCTTTTTGATAACTTTCAAAGAACCCAACGCACCTGTGGTTGCCCCCTAGCTGAGTCCAGACATGATTGACAGGTGTCCTATAGAGCTTTCTGGCTAGAGTTGTAGATATTCTTGATAATATATTTAAATTTTGATATTAATAAAGAGAAAGAGAGGTAGCAATATTTCGAAATATTTTAATAGAAATTGACAGATTCGCGCAGGCGTAGTCTTTTTCTACACTAAATATTCAGTGGATTGTCATTTAACTCAAAAATTGATATTTCAGTTTCAATTAATAGATAGATTGTTAATCAAAATTCAAACTATTATAGACGTGTATGATTCTTTTTAAAAATAAACAATTTCTACTGTCCTTACTGCAATGGAAAAATTAATGGGAGGGCCTGGCTCATCAGTGGTAGCCACAAACAAATTAATTTTTCCATTGCAGTAAAGACAGTAGAAATTGTTTATTTTTAAAAAGAATCATACGCGTCTATAATAGTTTCGAATTTTGATAACAGATGACGCGCTAATGCATCATAATAGATTGCTAATATTTTTCATTATAAATGAGAGGATATTATAATAGAAATATAGTTCAACATGTGTTAGCTATACGGTACACTGGCGTGTCATTTCTTTCCAACAAATTCGATCCAAATGCTAGAAATAATGTCAATTCCCACTGTAACACTTCGAAAGTCAATATGACTTCAACCTAATTGCTACAGATATTGATATTATTCTATAGTAGAGCTGTATGTTTGTATCTAGACGCCAAAATGGAATGGTGACATATAACTAAGGACAACAAATTATATCTTGCTGTGACATGTTGTCCCAAGTATGAGACTTAGTGTGATCTATGACTCCATAAATTATATGCTGACATCTGATATGGCCATTCTCTATCATCGCGGGGCTAGCTCTTTATTGCTGGAGAACTCACAGAAATCGATTTATTTGAATCATTGATAAATTTGGTGGAACATTTGCTACATCCTCTTCTCGACGCTCATATTTTAATCTAATTTTGGAGTTGTTTCCTTTTGTAGTACGAAATATTATTTTGAAATGTTTTTTAAATCAAATATTTTAATTATATTTTGTATCATTGTTTATCATGCAGTCATGGACAAAACTTAAGGAAATTGTACCTTTTAGAATGTAAATCGGGATTCTGACTCTGAAAGATGTTTGATACAAAAAGACCTTTATTGAAGACACGAGATAACCAAGTGTGAACAAAATTGTCTCTGTCTTCCTTAATAATAATAATAATAAAACAGACGACCGGCGACATCAAAATAATAAGCTTCCTTAAGTTTTGTCCATGAGTGTATTCTCTTGATTGTTGGCATGATTCTGTCTGAATTTGAATTTTCGGAGAAGTCACGGATGACCATAGCCTACAAAGGACCTGATTTAGAATAAAAGGTTTTATTCATTACTTTTGTTCATTTAGGTAAAGTGTATGGAATGAGTGACAAAGAAACAAAGTTTAATATGATCGTTAAGCCGCAACTTTGAAGCGAGTGTAATAACATTCAAATTATATAAAATATGTATAATATAAATTTTAAATCATGTCAGTTTGTTCATCTACAGAAAAAAACGTCCTAACACAGATAATAAGTTTGAGTCAAAAGGCGATCCATTAATTAAGATTATATAAAAGGGCGTACCTGGATCTGTAAAGAAAAAACAAACAATTTTTTTCTTAAAATATTTCGAAATATTGCTCCCTCTTTATCGATTTATTGCACAGTACAATAAATTGATAAAGAGGGAGCAATCTCTCGAAATATTTTGAGAAAAACATGTTTTTTTTTTCTTTACAGATCCAGGTACGCCCTTCGTATAACAGATAATAAGGTAATAAAATAAATAATACTTCAAGGGCTAAGTTTCTTATATAACTTTTTATTTTCAAGTACTTGGACTTATCAGCACTTCAAGATTATAATAATATGATATTATACTAAATATGATATCATATAATTCACACACACAACGCAAGATTTACATAGCCTCTCCAGACGCCGTTTTGACTAAAGGGTAGCAAATATTTGAAGGAAAGCTTAATTATGCTAAAATCTGACATTTCATCTGTTCAGGAGAGAGAGAACTCAGATATACAAGCATTAATAGTAATTTAGATATTCTTATTTTTTTTACAATAATTTTTAATCATTCATAGTACACGTGATACAGGCCATAATAATCATTGTGGCTAGAATTTGGCGACTGAATTTACTTTAAGTGCACCACATGTCTACCCATGTGAAAAGCAGTACGACTTTTGCCCTTACAAGTGTGACAGAGAGCCCCATTTATTAATTACTTTCATTCACTCGAGGGTTTGGAATATTTCAAGATTCGGGGGCCATTGAAGCATTTTTCAAATTAGAAAAATAATTATAATATAAATATAAATTATTTATATAAAAAATAGACACTTCGGTCAGTTGGAGTTTTTTATTTTCTCAACGTTTCGACAAAATCTTTTGTCTTCGTCAGGAGAAGTAAATAAAAATAAACATTTGGCAAGGCATTAAAAATTGTTCTGAGGTTTGCAAGGGCGTTCTCACGTGATTCTTCGAATTTGTCGAAACGTTGAGAAAATAAAAAACTCCAACTGGCCGAAGTGTCTATTTTTTATATAAATATGAATGCCGGCCAGGCAACCTCTATCTTTTCGATAAATATAAATTGTTAAAAACACGAGAATATTAAACTTATAGCGATTCGTTATAAATTTTTAATATTATCGTGTTTTATATTTATAAGGAATATTCCCCTTTTCCTGATCGTACAAATTAATCTTGCTAATGGCATACCGTCATCTATAGGAATAAGTAACTAAATTGTATTGCGGCATATTTACCAGAACTCTTTATGAATGATAGAGTACAAAAATGGATTGCTTCGGACTGAGGATCTTCTTAATCAAGAGAAGTCATTTTACTGACTGAGGGAGATCTTCTATATAGTTTATATTGTGTACAAATTAATACAAAGCAATAACGCGCCATCAATATACAAACAAATAACAAATGAAAACATTAAGACGCGAATTTGATTTATTTGTGAAAAGAAACATTAGTGTCTTAATGTTTTCATTTGTTTTTTATATTGTGTGTGAAAAAATTATTTTATAAAAAAAAATAATTAAAATAAAAAAGTCAGTGTGACGAAGGCTTACAGCCCGAAACGCGTTCGTGGTTGGTTTTTCTTGATTTATCAAGAAAATAGGGTGGTCAAATAAAAGGGACACAGGTTAAATCAACGTTTAGTTAATTTCTGTTTCACTAGATGGCGCTCTGCCATCTAATAAAAACGCTCTTGTTAATGGAAGAATATGCCTAATTTGTTTTTAAGTTTATATTGTAGTTTTATATAAATTTATTATGTATGTGAGTGATTTTTTTTTATTTTTGTCACATTAAATAATTTCTATGCATAATGCAAATGACACCTTAACCTTTTAGCAAATGAATTCCAATTACATTTCCTTACTAATTAAATGAATCAGCAATTTTCATCAAATTGTCGGCAGTTACAGGTCATCAATATAGAATTAGAATGGAAATAAAATTTCAAAACTAGAAATAGAAATTCGAATATATGACAGACCCAACGATAAGCCTTTTCATAAACAATACTTAAAATTATACCGCATAAGTTTCTTTTCTATGAAAAATCAATATTTATTTTAAAGAGAAATATTTACTATTTCTAACTTTTTTGAATGAAGTATGAGAGGGTGAAAATATGAAGAGTAATGGCGAACGGGAAAAATAAAAGTGTCCAGGGGCGGGAATCGAACCCACAACCTTCTGCTTACCGGGCAGGTGCCATGTCCACTAGGCTACCCTGGACGTTATTTCTCCGTTCGTAAATAATACTTAAAGTAACTTATAATACATTATAAAGGACTGCGGCGTGTGATTATAAACAATACTTAAAATTACTTATGCGGTATAATTTTAAGTATTGTTTATAATCACACGCCGCAGTCCTTTATAATGTATTATAAGCTTTTTTATATATTAATGAATATATTACATATATTTTGACTGAAGATCAATACTTATTTATACTTAATTAATTACACTGGTCAACAAGATTTTTGCACAAGAGAACCTGATTATGTTTCTAGTGTAACTTTTCATGCTGAACTCAAAAATCTAATCAGAAATTTCCTATCACGTATGGTTTTTGCGTGACGGTCTTTTTTTTAGTATTGGGATAAATACACTAAAAATTGCAAACAATGTCACGTAACTGGTTTATTAAAAATATTTTTCTTTGTCCACAAAGAAATAGCATCTTATCTACATGTCCTGAATCCAAATATACCATAAGTTTTTTTCTATTACACAATATTTCTGAGATACACCTACTTGAATTTGGAAATATTGTTAATATATAGGCATATATGAACGAAACATATTTATTATTGAAAAGCAGTGACAGTGGATTTTCTTCTATACTTTGCTTGTGGTAGATCCCTCTTGAGTGCCCAGCAGTCGTCGGCAAGCATAGCGGGACTCCATTTACCTTGGTACCGCTTCTCCATGCTTGATATAGCTTGATGAAACCTCTCACCATGCTCATCGCTAACTGCGCCAAGATTGTCTGGAAAGAAATCTAGATGTGAATGCAGGAAATGGATCTTGAGGGACATGTTACATCCCAGTGCCTTGTAGGAAAGCAACAGATCATTAACTATGTCTCGGTAATTTTCAACCTTGACACTTCCTAAGAAGTTTTTGCAAACGTTTCTAAAGGAATTCCATGCTGCTGCTTCAACTTCATTCAAACTATTTTGAAAATTTCCATCCTGCTGCAATTCTCGAATCTGAGGTCCAACGAAAATGCCTTCTTTAATCTTCGCTTCACTTATACTAGAAAATTTGTGTTTTAGGTAGGCAAATCCACTGGCATTTCGATCCATTGCCTTAACAAAGTTCTTCATTAATCCCAGTTTAATATGTACTGGTGGTAAGTAAATATTTTCTGAATCGATCAGGGGTAGATTTGCAATATTTTTATATCCTGGAGTAAAGATTTTACGGTTTGGCCAGATATTTTTAATGTAATGCCTTTCCCTATCTCTGCTATCCCACTCACACAGAAAACAACAAAATTTTGTATATCCAAGCTGTAATCCACGCAAGAGAGCAACGACTTTCAAATCGCTGCATATTTTCCAACCGTATCTTTCATATTCTATCTTTTTCAAAAGCAGTTTCATGTTTTCGTAAGTCTCTTTCATGTTGGATGCATGTATTTATCCCAATACTAAAAAAAGATCGTCATCAAAAACCATGGGTGATGGGAAATTTCTGATTAGATTTTTGAGTTCAGCATGAAAAGTTACACTAGAAACACCATCAGGTTCTCTTGTGCAAAAAAAAAGTTTTT
This sequence comes from Cordylochernes scorpioides, assembly GCA_030710605.1. NCBI lineage: Eukaryota > Metazoa > Arthropoda > Arachnida > Pseudoscorpiones > Chernetidae > Cordylochernes > Cordylochernes scorpioides. Next base: position 172,789,426 of record CP092886.1, read on the forward strand.
TTTGTAGACCTGTGTTATTACTTAAACTATATAGTTACTTATTTAGATATATTTATTTTCTTTCCATTGTATACAATACTGGATTTCTTTCCACTCACGCACTCTCTTCGATACATATATATTATATAATAAAAAGGCATATATTGGATTTAATAAAAGTTTTATTTGCCAATATTTCGGTTGACTGAACGCCAAACCTTCATCAAGGCATTACATTTTTTCTATAAACAAACTCAGCGCCGCATAGTGTTATATATAAAAAAGGTGTAATGCCTTGATAAAGATTTGGCGTTCAGCCAACCGAAATATTGGCAAAAAATATTTTTTTAAATCCAATATATGCCTTTTTTATTATCTAATGATTTAAGTATGGATTGCTCTATTTTCAGAAATAAATATATATATTAAAAATATATATATTCATTTATATTCACAATTCTCTTTTTTTTTTTTGTTCATATATAGTTTATAAAGTTGTTCTTTGAAGGAGAATTATATTATTACCTAAATTCTTTTTTCAATCTAAAATAACGCAGAGAACAACTCTCTGCAAAGGACAGTTTTAATCGTCAAAAGATTGACAAGTTATTATGAATTTTCAACTCTCTAGTAAGATGACATCCATCCCTAAAGGAGGCTCTGAAACTAGATGCCCTTTAAAGAGAGAAGCTATACTATAATATTAATCAAATTTAATTTTAAATATACAGTTAAAACTGTCTATAGCGCCCCCTCTTGGGACCCATCAAAATAGGGTGCTATAGAGAGGGTGTGCTATAGACAGGTTACTTTTAATGTAAATCGCATCGTACTACGTATTTAAAATTGGGCGCTATAGAGAGGAAGGCGCTATTTAGAGGGGGCGCTATAGACAGGTTTAACTGTGTATATTTTTATCATTGAATTTTTCCTCTCTCTCTCTTGTTTATCCCTGATTTGAACTTAAATAGATGTAATTTCTATCACATTTTAGGTACAAAGATACCAAAAATGAATTCATTTTTAAATATTCGTGATTGAGAATACATATCCAAATAGTTGGTGCTCTGCGCTTCAAGAGAAAGAAACCGCGGGTTATCTATATATATTTCTAAACATAAGACAATAACGCGCCATCTATATATAAGAAATGAAACCAATATATATATCATCGGAATTGAACAACAGAAAGTTTGTTTTATTTGGAAAAGAAAAATTCGAGCTTAATGGTTTTATTTATTGTATAACTCCCTCTATCCGTGAAAGTTTTCCACGGAGTCTCTGCTAGTAAAGAAATTTCATCATTTTACTTACAGTACTGGACTCCTTTTGACGTTCTTATATGCCCATATAACGAATTATCAGATCAGAGGTTTAAGAAATAGAAAACAAAAGATAAAATTGATAAAAAGGCATCTCCTGATCGTGCTACTAAATATTGCTGATGGCTTGCGACATTTGTCGGAATAAATATTATAACTAATCGTTTATTTTTAATAATTTCAGAATTGGTCAAATATCTAATTTTGATTAATCAATAGAAGCTAACCTGTAATAATTAAAAAATCAACGATTAATTTATAAATTTTCCGACAGCTATCTCAAGCCGTTAGCAACTCTCAGTTTCACAATCAGGAGATGCCTTTTTCCTTAATTTATTTACTTGATCGCAGTACATTTTTACCTCTATACTATTTCTAAAAGATAAAATGTCAAGAAGATGTCCACATCAAAAGGAAATAATTAAAATTATAAGAAGAGTGAGAGAAAAATCTTCAAAAGTTGAACCTATTATTTTAAAAGAAAGTCGCAAAATATCGATAGGAGGCAAAGAACTGCCGGGTCATTACAGAAGTGTTGAGCGGATTTCAATTACGACGGATGAAGAAATAAGATCGGGAAGTTCGAGGATAATCGCTGTTCTTGTATGAGTCGCTAATAGAACGTAATTAGAGCAAACCGTCTTAAAACAAGTTTCGTATGTTCGTCACTTATTCTCTCTTATTGTTTTTAAAATTTAAGTTGTACTGTATTTACTCATGTAGCTTCAACTTGTGCAGCTTTTATTTTGTACAGTTTTAACTTGTGTAGTATTTCCTGTATTGAATTAGCTTGTTCAGTCTATCTTCTACTGTATTTACTAGTGCAGCCTTAATCGTACTGTTTTTACTTATACAGTCATAACGGACATTGTGTTTACTTGTGCGATCTTAATTTGTACTATTTTAACTTGTATTGTATATATTTACTTGTGTATCTTCAACTTATGCAGCCTTTTTTGTATCGTTTTCACTTATGCAGTATTTGCAGTATTAACTTGTTCAGTCTATTTTGTACTGTATTTACTCGTGAAGCCTTAATCGTACTGTTTTTACTTATACAGTCTTAACGGACATTGTGTTTACTTGTGCGATTTTAATTTGTACTGTTTTAAACTAGTACTTACTTGTAAAGCTTTAACTTGTGCATTATTTCTTGTACTGAATTCCATTTTGTAGTCTTTCTTTTATGGTATTCATTTGTTCAGTCTTTGCTTATACTGTATTTAGTTGCACAGTCTTAATTTGTACTGTTTTTACTTATGAAGTCATAATTTGTAATTATTTACTTGTGCGGTGTTAGGTTGTACTATATTTACTTGTGCCTTCTTATACTTTATTTACACTCATGGAAGTGCAAACTTAAGGAAGTGCAAAGTCTTTGATGTCACGCTGGACGTCTGTTTTTTTTTTTAAGGAGACAGAGGAAATTTTGTTCACAATTTGATCAACTCGTGTGTCTTTAATAAAGGTCATTATGTATCAAATAACTTTCAGAGTTATTATCTGAATCCTGAAATACATGCTAATAGGTACAACTTCCTTAAGTTTTGTCCATGAGCGTAATTTTATAAACTTTACTTTTAAAAAGCCTCCTTTTATAGTGATTAACTTAACTATATTACCTTATATATTTTTCACTTAAAAAGGCGCCCCATACTTTTATAGTGCCTTCAATCTAACACACCATCTTAACATATATTTTTTACTTGAAAACATGTTTCTATAAATAAATGTTATTCCTTTATTTCACACACATAAAAAGGCTCAACTTCTATTCCTTTACTTATACCGTTAAGACCAATGCTGTGATCCACATTTGCCTAAATCATGACCTTTATGTTTTACTACATTGACAAAAAGAACCACAAAATAATGAAAATATAAACGTTAATTATTCCACGCATAAGACGTATTTTGATATATAATTATATGGTATAAGTCCGAGTTATATTTAAAAAGTTAATTTTTTAAACAATTTACTATATATACAAAGAAAAGAAATATACTTCGAAAAGACAAAGTTTTCTAAACAGTAACTAAATCAAGTTTAGGAAGCCGCAAAATCGTCCTCTTAGGCATAATTAAATTTTCCGAATGTCAAAGGTGGATGCGGATTATTTTGTGAAGAGCGCAGGGAATGGCCTGCTTATAAAAGACTTCGTAGTATTTCATTGGTATGGAGGACTAGGGCGATTTTCCTTAATGTGGTATTAAATCATTAGAGGCAGCGCATACTACACTGAGGCCATTAGAATACTTAGAAGTATTTTGAAATTGTAGCAATTTTAGGTATGGCAAACCGGAGCTATTTTTACCAACGTGTACTAGATCATTAGAGGTAAAGCATACTACCGATATCAATAAAATACTTCTTAGTAATCTAAAATTGTAACCATTATTTTGGGTATGGTGGACTAGTGAGATTTTTCCCAACGTTGTATTAGATCATAAGAGGCAGAAAGCATACTACACACACACACCGTGATCAATAAAATACTTCTTAATATTCTAAGTATTTTATATAAAATTGTAACCATTATTTTGGGTATGGTGGACTAGTGAGATTTTTCCCAACGTTGTATTGTATCATAAGAGGCAGAAAGCATACTACCGTGATCAATAAAATACTTCTTAATATTCTAAGTATTTTATATAAGATTGTAACCATTTCTTGGGTATGATGGACTAGGGTGATTTTTCCCAAAGTTGTATTAGATCATTAGAGGTAGAGAGCATACTACCGTTACCAATAAAATACTTCTTAGTATTCTAAGTATTCTAAAATTATAACCATTTCTTGGGTATGATGGACTAGTGTGATTTTTTCCCCACACAACGTTGTACTAAATCATTAGAGGCAGATAGCATACTACACCGTTACCAATAAAATACTTCTTAGTATTCTAAGTATTCTAGAATTATAGCCATTTCTTGGGTATGATGGACTAGTGTGATTTTTTCCACTTTGTATTAGATCATTAGAGGCAGAGAGCATACTACCGGGACCATTAAAATAATTCTTAGTATTCTAGAATTATAACCATTTCTTGGGTATGGTGGACAAAGATGATTCTTTCTCAACGTTGTAATAGATCATTAGAGGCAGATCATAATACCGTGACCAATAAAATACTTATTAGTATTTTAGAATGGCAGCAATTTCTTGGGTATGGCGCGGACAAAGGCATTTTTTTCCCAACGTAGTAATAGATCATTAGAGACAGATCATAATAATCTTAGTATTCTAAAATGACAGCAATTTCTTGGGTATGGCGCGGACAAAGGCGATTTTTTCCCAACGTAGTAATAGATCATTAGAGGCAGATCATAATAATCTTAGTATTCTAGAATGGTAACAATTTCTTGGGTATGGCACGGACAAAGGCGATTTTTTCCCAACGTAGTAATAGATCATTAGAGGCAGATCATAGTAATCTTAGTATTCTAGAATGGCAGCAAAATTTCTTTGGTATTGCGCGGACGAAGGCGATTTTCCCCAATGATGTAAATATTAGATCATTAGAGGCAGAGAGAGTGCATACTACCTAGGTAATTGTAATATACACGCATAGATTTTATTTAAAATTCATATCAGGTTAATTAGATATTTCTCCAATAATATAAAATATTTTTCTTGTGTGTCTATCCTTTCATTAATGAACGAAATTCGATTAGGGGATAATAAAGAAATATCAATCTAATTATCTAACGGAAGTATATATTAATGGGTATATCTCTTTGATATAACTCAATTTTGGTAATGGAAAATAAATCTAATAGGGAAATCCTGATAAAATTAATAATGAGATTTAATAGGTTGAGAATAAAATATAAATATATATATAATATATATAATATATATAATGAACAAACTATGGCGGTATAACTTAGGTAAATGCCACTCATAAAGAAACTTGTTTTTTAACCATCAATTTCTTCGAATGTTTATGATTCATCCTTCTTTGTGAAACTCAATAATGATCTGGAAGGTTCATCATTCAAAACGGTATTGACGATCTTAACGAGAACAAATCATAGGAAATGTGCACAGCACCAGCACTAATTGTAGCATCTACTTTATGTGATTGTAAAGAGATATTGAGACTGATGTTGTTCAAGATTGTTCTACCAGATTTTGAACCAGCAGGCAATATATTTCCTTTCAAACAACTGGGAATTCTGAAATGTGGTTGTCAATTTAGGTGTGTGATTGCTCTATTCAGAACTGAAAACATTGTAACTGGAATAAACGTCTATAAAAAGGCTTCGCCACACGATAGACAAAGTCAACAAACTACAATTGAAATGGCTTGGTCACCTCTTGAGACACTCTCCTAGAATCTATTTCAACTGGCTTGTTCTCTATACCTTGCCAACTTGCAGGGGCTGAGGAAGACCAACAGTATAACACTGACAGCATATCAACTAACTCTTATATCTCAACAGAAAACTGTTGACAATTATCCACAGAGTTGTGCAGTATGGACAAAGTTTGGCAGCCTTATTTATAACCAGATCTCTCCAGAGATTATAATAAATGTATATAGTATCCCTATTTTACATATTTTGTTGAGTAATAAATATATAGTAGCTATATATACTCTATATATATTAAATATAATATTTTATATTCTTGAAAACTGAATAGTATCAATATAAAAATAGATCTCCCAACCCAATATGATAATATCCCGAACCCTATTCCATAATTACCAACAATATAATTTTCTTTTCATTATGTGTATGTGTGTGTTGATTTATAGAAAATAGTTACACCATTAACCTCTCACGTTCAACGTGGAGAGAAAGAGGGATAAAACTAAAGGAAGTTGTACCTTTTAGCATATATCGGGATTCAGACATTATATCTGAAAGATATTAGATACAGAGCGACCTTCATTGAAGACACACGAGATAACCTAGCGTGAACAAAATTGCCTCTGTCTTCTTAAAAAAAACGACCAAGACATGAAACACTGTCTACTTCCTTAAGTTTTGTCTATGGGTATATATTAAAAGAAACGCTCTACCCATCAATTAATTTTTCTCATTTAAGTAATAATATAGGAGTACAGATTGATAGTGGAAATGGTGTATGACATAGAAATAGACAATATGTAGATAGACTGCGGTCTGAACGCTATCTGTTGTCGCCTCAGAACCTTCCACAGAGGTGATTGATGAAGTCGGTGCCAATAATCCCGAGTATAACATACATATATTGGCTGAAGAGGTGATTTGACACCACTGTCACGTCCAATCTGGCTAGTATTTATGTTTTATATGTTTTCTTGTATTATATGACCATATATTATCTCCTTTATTATTGTCACTTAATCCAAGTACACATTGTACAGTGGTGGTGTAATAGCAGAAACTGTCGCTTCACGACGACCAGAACTCTGAATAGAATCCCAAAACCTTTATGTTAAAAAAATAATCCAATAGTCTCCGAAGATAACAATTCCAATCCCACCAGTTATTACAAGTAACCAAACGTAGAATTGACATCTTATAAGTATAAATGTCGGCCTAATTCGACTCGCGTAGAAATATATCGGGATTCAGACAATAACTCTGGAAGATATTTGATACACAATGACCTTTATCGAAGACACACGAGATAACCAAGTGTGAACAAAAACAGATAACCGGCGAAGTTAAAGAACTTCCACTTCCTAGAGTTTTGTCCATGAGTGTATTTGTATGTAAAGTGGATGTGTTAGAGGATTATGTATTTTTTTATATTTCTCTCCCGTAGCATAGAAATTCCTCGATAAATAAGGGAGTATTAAAATTACAAATATATTCTCACAATGAGTATCTTTTTTATTTAAAAAACGCTAGCTTTCAAGCGTTAATCGCTCTTCAACGGGCTTACTATAATATTGACTTTATCCCACCAGAAATATTTACAAAAACAAACGCGCGCAGCGTGGATATTCATAATTGAAAAAAATATTTGTAATTTTAATATTGTTTTCACAATTTTATCATGAATAGAAATAAGGGAGTATTTGAGAAAATATTTTTTGGATTAGGTTCAATGTGTTTTTGAAGCGCTTGGCGAGTGTGACCAAACTCTATATCTCGGATTGAAATACTTCCAAACCAGTTTTCTTTCTGTAAATGTCAATATATGCCTCACTTAAAAATGAATGTTTTCCATCACAATATAGAATCAATTTTATAACTATGGAAAAATGGTTTTCTCAATAAAGTTTGAGTTCATCAATAGTAAAGATGAGTTATCCAGTTTTACATTAAGCTTTGTTGCCTACATCAACTTACGGAAACCTTTAAATAGGATATTATTTATGAATTACACAACTTGTCCATAATTCACTCCTAGTTCCTTATCGTCAACAACCCTGCTCTGACACTTTTATTGAGTTCGTAATATTACAGACAATCTATCCTCTAAATTCAAATTTATTATTATATATTCATTTATTTCCAAGATCAGAGTCTTTGACGAGTTCAATATTTGTTTTTAACTCGTGCTTTAGATGTTGTACTTAATTCAAAAAATTACGTGAGAACGCCCTTGCAACGTCAGAACAATTTTTAACGCCTTGCCACATGCTTTATTTTATTTACTTCTCCTGACGAAGACAAAAGATTTTTATCGAAACGTTGAGAAAAATAAAAAACTCTAACTGGCCAAAGTGTCTATTTTTCAATGAAATCCAAATTCAAAGGTACACTCACTTTGAATAGATTTCACCAACGTTAGCACAATCTTGGCTTCCCTAAATTTTGGCGAGTTTTTGTAAATCTTTAAATTGAAACAGAAATCCAACATATCGCTATCACATATGGATTTCAAAATAGATATTTGGCGCATAAATATTATTCAATAGATTTCCTCTTTCAAAAATTAAGGCGAAAACATAAGCGGCCCTTAGGGATTTTTGCTTTTTTCATTTAAAAAAATTAACTCGTCCCATTTTGGACGGTTTATATATTTTCACCCTATTATAAATATGATTTTGACCATCTCTCTTCTTTTTAAATTCATCTTTCATCAACGTATTTCAATTCAAGGAGTTTAACCAAGATCTAAGAACTCAAATACTCATCTATAGATTTATATTATTTCAACTGTGATATTATAACACTATGCGGCGCTGAGTTTGTGTATACAAAAAAAAATGTAATGCCTTGATAAAGGTTTGGCGTTCAGCCAACCGAAATATTGGCAAAATAAATCTTTTATTCAATCCAATATATGCCTTTTTATTATCTGATAGATTTATATGAACGCTCTGAATTTAGGTTCATAGTAAATTTTATTTTTACCGAGTATTAATAATAAACACAGAAAAATAGGTATTCAAAGCGGTTGAACAAGGACAAAAAAAGAGTTGAAAACAATTATTATCTATGGACTTTTGGAGAGTGTCTGCATCTATATGTATTAATGTAAATTAATATTATTAATAAAATTTGAACAATTCACAAAAAGGTTTTACAATTAAAAGCTTCTTCGGACAGTAAATCTTTTTATTACAATAAATAGCTAATAAAAAGATTTACTAGCTGAAGTGTCTTTTAATTCTAAAACTAGAAAATTTCTAGCTAGGCAATATATATCTTCATGATAATTCACAAAATTTTATATTTGGATTAAACTCGTATGTAACAATAAATAATAGGTTCAGGAAATGTTAAAGTTGGCCTTTATTGAACTTGAGAGGCTGTTAATTCTTGTGTGTAAAGTGAATAAAGCTGTTAGTCTTCCCTCTGTAATCCTAGATAGACTTGTCTTCCAAACTTGCCGCCAGGTAACCTAAGCCTTGAGCTTAACCAGGAATTAGTTGGGACATTCCGGAAATTTCCTGGAGCAGGACTGGCACGAATACAATATGTCTTGGGCGGAGTTCCTTATATCTTATTGACACCGCTCCCCCGCTGAAATACTTATAAGATTCTTTCCTCGTTAGGGAAGCCGCTTCCGTCGTGTGTAATTAATCTTCCCTTTGTACGGCTTGGCCTGTTGAATATTGCAAACACCCGCCGTTGATTGGTGATCCTGTTGTTCTTCTTCTAGAATATAGGCTTTATATTACGTGCATAAGAAAATCACCATCGCTAGCTCATTGGTAATTAAATAGTGCCTGGTTTTGTATGCTTAATTGAATATATAGGCTATTTGTAGAATTATATATGTATATATTTGATAATAAAAAGGCATATATGGATTGAATAAAATATTTATTTGCCAATATTTCGGTTGACTGTTTTAAAACATTAAATTAAAAAAAATTAAAATGTAATGCCTTGATAAAAGTTGGCGTTCAGCCAACCGAAATATTGGCAAATAAATATTTTATTCAATCCAATAAATGCCTTTTTATTATCTAATGATTTAAATATGGATTGCTCTAATTTCAAAGCAATATTTAGTGTGTGGAACTTATGCAAAAATATAATAAATAATATATAGGACAATGGGATAATTTCCTGTAGAAGGGCTGTTTTCGCCCGAAAGCTTGAATCTTCATTAAAGTTTAAAAGAAAAATATCCTCGTACGCTTCATATCCTTTACTTATATAGGACAATGTAAGAAATTGAAACAACTTCAGATGCGTATGATTATTTTAAAAATTAAAGAATTTTCTAATACTCTCTCTTTACTGAAATGATATATTAATGGGAGGGTCTGACTCATCAGTGTTGAGTCAAGCCCTCCCATTAATTTATAATTGCAGAAAGGACAGTGGAATATTGTTTAATTCATACGCGATGTAAAAATCATACGCGAATAAAATAGTTTCAATTTATTTTAAAGAGATGGCGCGCTATATAATGCATCATAATATAACAATATGTTTTGAAAATAGAGCAATCCATAGATAAATATTTAATTAAAAAGGCATATATTGGATCAAAAAATCATTTATTTTACCAATATTTCAGTTGGCTGAACGCCAACCTTTATCAAGGTGTTATAACATTTTAAAGTGTGTCAACAACAAACTCAGCGCCACATAACGTCATTAATGCTGTTGACGATATGTGGCGCTGAGTTTGTTGTTGACACACTTTAAAATGTTATAACACCTTGATAAAGGTTGGCGTTCAGCCAACTGAAATATTGGTAAAATAAATGATTTTTTTATCCAATATATGCCTTTTTAATTAAATAAAAATATGTGTTTACTCATTATAATTTATAATTGATAGGATTTATAATGCGATCATTTCAGAAGGATTAAGGATCTTTAAACAGAAATTATAGAAGTGAGGTCCAATTATTAGAGAAAAATACGTTTTCATTTTGTTTTGATTATGATGCATTAGCACGCCATCTGTTATAAAAATTCGAAACTATTATAGACACGTATGATTCTTTTAAAAATGAAACATTTTTACTGCCCTTACTGAAATGGAAAAAGGCCCTCCCATTAATTTTTCCATTAAGTAAGTGCAGTGAAAATTTATTAATTTTTGAAAGAATCATACGCGTCTACAATAGTTTTGAATTTCAGCTCTATATTCGTTTCAAATGCCGCTCGCAAACTACATAGCCTCCATTGTAAGTTGGAAACCCCTGATTATTGGCGATTTTGAAATCACCTCTCAAGTCCTTCCATTGTTCTTTATTTTCCTTTCAAAGGTAAGCTTCAGTACAACAAGTCATTGCAACAAAATCTTCCCACTATAGATGCAGACAGATCCAAATCTACAAAAGAGGTTGGCGCTGGGGACATCTTGCCATCTCCCCTTGGACCCATACTCATACAACTTCACCGTGAATGCTCAGCCATAAGTAGCCCTTGGTCCCCAAGACCACAACATTTAGCTGAGATCAACTGTGACCTACATATGAGACTAAATGTTCAACTATTTTGAGTCAAGGGTCGCAGCGCTATTGAACCCTTTAAGCTCTAGGGCCCGAATGCTAACTATCACTATCAGGACCACACTAATTAAGCCTAAACTGATGATCAAGTAGTTGTTAAGTAAAAAATGTTATAAATAAATAAATATGATAGATAGAAGTGTTCTGTAAAGTGTAATATAATCCAGACTCCTCTCTCAACACAACACTCTGATTTTATTATACTGGAGTGAGTATTTAATTTTTTAATTGGGGGTTAATTATAATTAATTGAATAATCGACTTGAATTTTTCAAAATAAGGTTTTACAAATATAAAAAGGAATTTTAGATATATACAAGGCTATTTACAAAGCTAACACTTGTGTTTAAAAGCACAGACTGGATGCAAGCCTCTCTTGCACTTTGAACATATGGTTCTAGACCTCCGCTTCAGGCCTTCTTTTGTACACTCCACACATCTACTCTCTCTCTTTTCTGGAAGTTTTTCGAGTACTTCCTGGCTTGTTGAAGGCAGTACTGGAGGTTTCAAGTGATTTTTAACTAATTCATTTATTACTGAATAGTTAAAAGCCCTTCTAGAAAGCTTGGGGTTGTCTTTGGTATGCTGTTCATATAGGATGAAGGAGTTTAGGAAAGCCCTGTGGAAGATGTTGAGGATCACCTTTCTATAAAATTTTCTTCCTTTTCTTTCATCCATATATGTATACAACATTTGATCATTGAGATCTACCCCTCCCATGTAGCTATCATAGCATATTTTCATCTGTGGGTAGTCTCTTTGGTCTGACACCTTCTTTTTGCCAGAAGAAGCATCACAAAATGTTGAGAGAAACTTCACTGGAGGTTTGCTCTTCTTTTCTTTGTAAGCCAGGGCCAGTAGATTATTATTTACCATATAAAGGGATTCATCAACACCTAATTTTGCACTTTTTAAGGTTTTAGGAAGTCCTTTCCTATTAGTTCTTATAGTACCAGTCAAATAAGTATGACTGTCCAGTAAGTCCTTGGCTAGGTTGATGCTGGTGAAAAAGTTGTCAGTTATCAAATGATAACCTTTTCCAAGTAAACTGGATTCCTGGAGCAGATTCATTGGAACATCATAGGAAAGGGACTTGATAATTGGAGATAATTTCCCTTTATATGGCTTCATTCTCAGACAATAGCCAGTTTTAGATTCACAAAGCATCCACAGTTTGACTCCAAATCGACCATGGTGCTTTTGGGGCATATATTGTCTAAGACGAGTTCGGTTTTTTAGGCACACCAAGCTCTCATCAACTGTAAGATTTTGAGTAGGCTTATAATAATATATAAACTTGTTGTTCACATGCTCTATGAGCTTCTCAAATCTTGCAGTTGGGTTGTAATCAGGATGAGAACTTGGAACCAGGTTGGAGTCATCAATCAGAGAAAAGCAGCTGTAGAGCAACTCAAATCTCCCTCTAGACATAACTTTACCAAACCAGGGCGTCTCTAAAAGTTCATTCTTGCTCCAATAGTCCCTGATTTGGTTCTTCTTCACATTGCCCATATTGAAGATGACTCCAATAAAGGCCATCATCTCATCCAAGGTAGTGTCCTTCCAGGCCAGCTTCCTAGAAAATAGAGGCAATTTGTCCCTATTGCTTGCCAATAAAGTTTGGGCACATTTATTGGTAAAAGCCACAATTTCCTTCATCAAATTAATTGTTATGAATAACAAAAAGTATTCAATAGGCCGGATAATAGAGGGGGGGAAGGTGCTGTGGGCCACAAACTTCTCCAAAAGTCAACGTTTTAGATGTGGAAAATGGAGTATAAACTCTTACCCAAGGACTTGGCTGGTTTTCATCCACTTCTTCATCAGAAAATTCATCTTCAAAAGTGTCTTCAACACTTTCTTCAAACTCAGAAGACAAAGAATAAACTTCAGTGTCCTCAGAAAATGCAGAGCATTCTGAACCGGAAGCCATTTTAAAAAAATTAAAAATAAAAAAAGGAAATCGCAAGACAAAGGAGATAAAAACACAGCTAACGTGTAGAGACAAGCCCAGAAGTGAGAAGGGAGGTGATAAAAATAGCCAGCCACCACCCCCTCCCCCACGAGGGGCCCTACAAGGAAGTAACGATAGATCGGTACCCCGGCGCTCCTGGTGACGTTATAGGGTAACGATGGATCGTTACCTCGGCGCTTAAAGGGTTAACACTTTATCCGATGAATTGTAAGGGTAAAAAAAAGATTGTTGAGCCCTATGTGAGAAATTCAGAGGTGTCACCGGCCTTCTTTTTATTTTAAGGGATAATAATGCTTGTCAAAACATAAATCAGTGATCGTCAACGTTTTCTTTGAGAATGAGGGTTTTCAGAGTATGGATTGGCCAGCCAAATCACCAGAAAATATCTAATAGAACATGTCTGGGGTACATCGTTCTGATGCATAATTAAAGGGAGAGGTACATCTCTTTAGGTACATATATAGCAAAACTCCATATTATATTGTTGCTTAATTCAAATGCACCCTACATTTATTCAAAATATTCTATGATATTTAATATTTATAACAGATTATTTAGATTATCATCATTCCTTTGTATAGTTTCATTCCTCTTGTAATATTTCATTGTACACTAGACGGGTGACCCGGGTTTCGCCTCGAGATTGACCCGTGTGCATATCTACCCGAGTGATATATATTTAGATAAGTTTTTTTTTTATAATTGTTTGTTATTAGCATTATCTATTTGTTTGCATCAGCATAAATCAATCTAATCTTTGATAGAGGGCGCTGTTCGTGAGCTAAGTAGAATAATTTGAATATATAGGTTTAATAATTGATTTATATATATTTTTTAAAATAGCCTATCGTCTTCCCCGTATCCTTTTACCTATGTATGGAAATTTTGGTTTGAATTAGTGAACTACTGCGAATTTGTATACCGGACATACAAACAAACAAACATACAAACAAACAAACATACAAACATTGATTTATATATATATAGATATATATTGATTGGTTATTGGAGCGAGAGAGGACATGGACGAAGACTGCAGATCACGACCTATGAGGAAGACAACGAATAAATACCCAAAATAACTCTAAAAGGTAATTTATTTTTATTTACTTTTCTTTATTTTCTTTGAGTATGGAAACCCGCTCGGGAAACGTGTATAACACCAAGAATGAGGAAACCAAGGTCGACGACCTTGCAAAGCTACAACTTGGTGCAACAATATATACACTTATTTATAATTTATTTAGACAACATCACCATACACGGTATAAACTAAAAACTTAATTGATCCAATACATGCCTCATTAATTCATTTAATAGGTCCTGGTAATGAACCTGAAAATAAAAGTTTAATTAGATTTTTTATATTTATGCGCGCAAACTTCAAATATACATATTAATATAGAGATATACTATAAGTTGAAGAAGTAAAAGCTAAATATTTATTTTGGGGCTTTTTACTTTCGAAGAATTGTGGAATTCAAATGATGTATAGAGGATCTAAACTAGATTAGAAAGAAAGGGATACAGAGAGGCGTCACATTTCCTCAAAACAGCGGAAATCGTGCAAGGAATCTTTTAATTATTTTCTCTATAAAAGAGAAAGAGAGAGGCATACTTTATTAAGTTTAATATTTAACCTTTAGTTGGGGGTCGGTGGACGAGTGGTACAAACCGTCGACAGCCACGACCCGGGATCGAATCCCGCATTCACCACTTTTTTTATTGTGGTATTTTAGTAAATGACCACAAACACGATTCGCCAACAAATAACTAGTTTATTCAATATTTTAGTCATTCTTTTGAAATATAAGGAATTGGGTAGTTAACATAAAAAAATAATTAAATTAACAACTTTTAGGAATAGAAAAATGTACATCCCTATATATAGTCACGACCGTCTTTCCTCATCGGCCTCTGTCACGGATGCGCGCGCACAGGGAGGTCACGTGCTCGCCGGCAGCCAATAAAAATTTAAAAAAAAATAAATAAAAACTCCCTCGAGCCGGATTTGAACCAGCCACCTGAGGATCACCGTTGTAACATCTACAGTCCTCCGCTCTGCCAACTGAGCTATCGAGGGATACAAACTGTATGAATAAGTTTACCTTATAAAGTCAACTAATCCTATTTCTACACAAAATTTACTCATACATATTTTATATTATATTATCCCTATATATAGTCACGACCGTCTTTCCTCATCGGCCTCTGTCACGGATGCGCGCGCACAGGGAGGTCACGTGCTCGCCGGCTCCCTCGAGCCGGATTTGAACCAGCGACCTAAGGATCACCGTTGTAACATCTACAGTCGGGTAAAACACGGGCGTTGCCCGGGTCTTCCGGCTAGTATGAATATAAACATTAAAAGGTTTGGCAATAAATAAGCATAATATCCAATTAGATAAGGTTTGTCTTAACAGCGATATCTATGTATAGTTTTATAAACTATTTATCCTACATTATTGAAAATAATTCTCTAATGGCCCCCGAATCTTGTATAAGTCCAAACCTACCAGTAAGTTCCAAGTAGCCAAACGTGTACAGGCACATTTGTAAGTACAGCAGTCTAACTGCTCTCTAGATGTGTAGACATGTGGTGCACTTACAGAAAAAGAGGTAGGTCGCCAGCGACTCCCCACCATAATTATTATAATCTATACCACGTGTACTAGCGATTTAAAAAAAAAAACATTTCTAATTATCCAAATCGATTTCCGAATATTTCAAATAAATATTTTAAATTACCCTTGGGGAAATAAGCTGAAACCCGAGTGATTTAAAAGAATCGCTCGCCGTGTACATTTTCCATCTAGGAAATGTCTAAGTTTAGAAAGTAAAAAGCTCTCAAGACTTTTATAATGAGGTAGTTTGGAAGATGAAACACAAAGTGCCTCCATCTGATATCTGAGACGGCGCCAATTCCCAAACCAGTCGAAAGAGAAAGCTAAATTTGGACTGTGTGTTTATTTTCTCGGAAATGCGTATTAAAGAAAATAGCTGCGACATTGTTAGAGAGAACGGCAGGTTGCGTGCAGGTGCGGTGGGGCTAGAAATACCTTCAAGATGCCTTCCTTCTCTATTTCCTGTACCTATTCTTGGATACTTATCTCTTTAACCTCGAGTTTCCGGAATACAGCTATTGGTTCAATGTCTCATTTTGTTGCAATTATCGAGGTCATTTATATTCCGTTTCTAATCTATATATGAGTATTGTATTTTGAAACTATTTACAGGATTTTTAATATATTAAAACATCTTCCTATTGTTCACACTGTGATGCTAAAATATTGGGAGAGCTCATGAATTAGTGATATCGTTGAGAGGCTCAACTAAGGAAGAAGATCAAGTTAGTCATTTTAATTATTATTATCCCTAACACACATGGTACAGGAAATGATAATCATGGTAGATAGTAGTGCCAACAACCATAGGAGATTGAGACTGGCCGTTTCTTTCCGGGTGTTCTTTTGATCAAAAGTCAAATCTTTGGGAACGAGAACGGCGTTGAGTCTTCTCACTCCCAAAATGTCCTTCGTTATCGATTAAGGCGACCCGAATGATATCCCTGCTTCTTCGGCGACCTCCCTGGCAGTTATTCGTCGGTCTCCACGCACCAGTTCCAACACCTTGTCCACTTTTTCAGGCGTGGTTGATGTGGACGGTCTCCCGGAACGCTCGTTGTCGGCGGTCTCTTCCCGACCCTCCTTGAAGCGCTTGTACCACTCGAAAACTCGTCTTCGGCTCATGACGGCATCCCCGTAAGCTGTTTGCAACATCCAAATAATATCGGCACCCTTGAATCCGTTTTTCACACAGAACTTGATGCCAATTCGTTGATCCTCCATTTCGGTGACTTACGAAATCGAAGCACAGGCAAAATGGCTTCACTTCGAACAGCCGCTGCTCGCGCTGTTGTGGCACGTGATTTTTGAAAATTGACAGGTCTCCAAGCCAAGGGCGACGCTTGCGTTTCCCAAAACCGGGAGAAAATATATTGAGTTTTCAGGATTTTATGAGCAAAGTGTCGAAACCTTTTGATCAGAGTAGTATTATGAACCATTAATATTTTAATACAATTAGTCAGATTTTTAAGCGTATATTACCTAAGTATAAAACCTTGAAATAAATTTTATTATATGAGATTTAAACTAATTTTTTGACGTGTATATGTCTTTTTAAAATAAAACAATTTCTACCTCCCTTACTGCAATGATAAAACAATAGGAAGGCCTAACTCATCAGTGATGAACCTTGCCCTTCTTCTCTATCATTTTATCATTGCAGTAAGGGAAGTAGAAAATAATTTTATTTAAAAAGAAGCATTCGAACCTATTAAAGACGCGTATGAATATTTTTGGAATTTAAACAATTTCTACTTCCCTTACTGCAATGGAAAAATTAATAAGAGTACCTGGCTCATCAGTGATGAACCTGGGCCTTTTATTATTTTATCATTGCAGTAAGGGAAGTTGAAAATTGTTTATTTAAAAAGAAACATTCGAAACTATTATAGACGCGTATGATTATTTTTGGAATTTAAACTATTTCTACTGCCCTTACTGCAATGGGAAAATTAATGGGAGTACCTGGCTCATCAGTGGCTTTCGCCAGTTTAATCTACCATACCATACACGTCTATAATAGTTTCGAATTATCATAACAGATGGCGCGCTAATGCATCATAAAAATTTTCTATTTAAAAAAATATATAAATATATTGACAAAAAATAATTATTTTAACGTATTTTAATTTGACACACATCATTTAAAATTAATCAAATACATTAATTAAACGGTCGTTTGAATAATTCATTTGTTGTGTGTCGCAAATATTGAATTACTCATCTCAAATTTATATTTTTCTTTTAATATAACTTAGTGCATATAATATTTGAATCCTTTTAAATATCATCAAATATTTAGATAGAATATATTATTCTTATATTTGTTTTAATCTCATATATTATATATTATTTATAAACCTCACACGTGTGTTTTATTTATTCAAATTCATGTATATATTTTATTGTTTAGTTAAATATAGGTTGTGGTTATTAATAGAATTGAAAATTAGCTCGTCACATATGCGGAGATTTCAATAATAAATAAACCTAAACGGCATCGTAATGAAATCGATTTATTTTTTCGCCTAGAACTTATTAATCAATTCTTGAAAAAAAATGTTTAAAAAAAAAACATATAATATATGACGCAAAATATATATTTTTTATTTTGAAAATAAAAAAAAAAGGTGGAAACTTCGAGAATTGACCCTTTTTCATTTGATTCGATTTATCTCATTGGGCGAAAGATCAGAAATGCTTACCTTCATTTGGCAATTCAGTTAAAGTGCAACAAGGTTGTACTTTTGGGGTAGTCCTCTGATCACTGAAGTGGTGAATTCTTGATCTTCAATCTCTGCACCAAGGTTTCTTGCTTGTTCTAATAGCTTCTCTGCTCTGTAGAGATATTCTTCCCAATTTTCTTCTTTCTTCATTGTCAATCTTGAAACGTCGTTTCGGGCCTCAATGATCCTCTTTTTCTTTTTATCTCCTTCATATCTTTCATGCAGCGCTATCCAAATATCTTTGCTTGTTTTGCAATTTAATATTAAGGCGACTAAGGAGTCAGTCATAGCAGATGTGATGATTCCTTTAGCCTGAGCATCTTTCTTCTTCCATTCTTTGAATTTAACTTCATCTTCTGGTGGATCACCTTCCAAAAGGTCGTCCAATTCTTTGCCTTCTAAAATTGATACGATCATAAATTTCCAAGAAGCGAAGTTTTTTCCGTCAAATTTGGGAACTTGTTCACTATTCTCCATTTTCTTAAGATGTGTATATCTTACCTTTATGGTAAATTTGTTTTATTTTTCAAGAATGTTGACGCTCGACTTAGGCCTTTTTTATTCGCGCGGTGGGAGAAGTGCTATGCCCATAACCATTGAAGGAGTTTTTAGTTAAAGAAAGAGTTTTTAATTAATGATTTTATTTAATCATACAAACATTACAATTATAACATAATAGAAAGAAAAATAATGGGAACTACAGCAATCAAATTATATATGTGCTATCGAACAAAAAAGAAAACATCAGAGTGGTCAAAAATCAATAAAAATGTCATCAATGATAATAAGCTTGGAAATTAAATCCAACATATATGATCACTTTGGGGACGTAATCGCTATACAACTTGGAACATATCTAATAAAGAGGTTATACAATAAACAATTCAACCTACAAGATGTTACATGTTACTTCCATAACACATATTCTCCAAATACAATAGACTCATTCTAGAATCTTGAATCTCCAAAGACAATAACAGCATAAACAGAAGATCTACTCCAACAGTTCCAGCATATTCAACGCAGATAACCCACCCCCATTGAAACTGTACCCTCTACAACTGAAAAATATTTTTATTTTGGATTTTTTAAATGTATTTCTCTGAATCTCTATTGTATTTGTGTTGCACGCCTTTGCGGAGCCAGTGGCCTAATGAAGCGCGACCGCGCGAAAACTTGCCTCCCAATATCTAAATAAAGAAATTCTGGAAATATTTTAAAATTTATTGAAATCAATTATAATATTATTGCATCAATATTTGAAGTACAATAATATATGGGGTTTATTCCCATCCTTTGGATTCTTGAGAAGTTGACTGTTCTCCAAGAACTTTATGTCTATGTATCATAACACTTAGGTGATACAGATGCCGTTATTAATAAAGTCTTATATACTATAAAACCTTTTTTTACTTTTCCATATATCGTGTAGCTAAGAGCCAAACTTCTTCGGGGAACAAGATTTGCTTCAGGAAGCGTATTTAGAGGCCGCTTATAGCTCCTCGTACTTACGTGTCTGCTATGGAATTTAAAACGATGTCAAACCTACGATTTATATATTTAAAATTTCCTAGCTGTCTGTTGAACACGTAGAGCCAAAAGCAAGCTCCCAACAAGCCTCTCAAGATAAATTTGATTCCACGAGGGAATTCGACGCATAAACACACGAAATATTGGAGGAATAAAAATATCTTGCCCCAAGATATGAGATTTTAGTAATAAAATGAAGTCTAGATTATTCTGTTTTGAACACATATATTGTGATACAATATAAAGCTGCGAGAGTATTATATTTATGTACATAGATAATTATTTTTGGCAATTTAAACTATTTTATTGATTCTTCTAATCAATTGTTACAAAGGTGGAAGAAAAAATAATATAGTAAATGAAGGGTATATAAAATATAGGGGAATATATATAGTTGTGTATGTGTACAAATTTCTTCAGCAAGGAAGGCCTTGAGAGAGTCCTCCTCCAGACAAGGTCTTCTTGAACACTCCTCAGTTTCACGCCGAGGAAGTACCTATAGATGCGTGTCT
>CP092886.1:172810062-172823844 GCA_030710605.1 Cordylochernes scorpioides
TGGCAGACGCCAGGATGGCCAGGGCGTCATCGTCTAGGCCATGCCCGAAGACCTTCATGTACCTAGAGAGGTATCTATCCTTTTAATTATTCAACAGAACGATGCATTAGGTTAATCACCCTAATAAAGAACATCGCTAGTGATGATGAAGGATGAGCCACAGCCCTAGTT
Organism: Cordylochernes scorpioides; assembly: GCA_030710605.1. Classification (NCBI taxonomy): domain Eukaryota; kingdom Metazoa; phylum Arthropoda; class Arachnida; order Pseudoscorpiones; family Chernetidae; genus Cordylochernes; species Cordylochernes scorpioides. Next base: position 172,810,234 of record CP092886.1, read on the forward strand.
TTACTAAATTCAAATAAAAGCCAACCCGTAAACAATGGTTTCGAGGGCTATGGTTATCATTATTCATCATCATTAGTAAAGGTTTTTTACTAGGGTGATTAACATAATGCATCGTTCTCTGATGTATAATTAAAAGTGAAGATGCCTCTCTAAGTAAATAAAAATATCGTTTTGCTTATTTTGTATGCGGCTTCTGATTCATTTGTGAAAAAATGCCTTCTACAAGAATTGTTTATTTAGACCCTTGTCACAAAATGGTACATTTTCCATAATCCATATGGTGCCCCTCTTGGGGCTAGAGCGATGTTATTGATTTGGACATAGGTCAAACGTCTCCATTACATGATTAGCTCTCTTTTACGACTTCCGGTCAAATTATGGGGTTAGGCCTAATGAGCAGAACCCTCACATTGCTTAAGAGGCCGCACGGGTCTCTCTCCCCGGCCAATAAAATTGACCCGTCTACTAAGCGACTGCAAGATAAACACGATTAGGTAAATTTTTAATTGGTGTCTTTGGGTAAATTCCATTAAATTAATTATATTAAGTTAGGATGTGTTCTTAATGAATTTTCCTCATTTATTCCATTAAATCGCTAATAAGGAAGCTTCTCGAAAAGAGGAAGTGTAAATATATGCTCTAACAGATTGTGCGCATGCGTGTGCATAATTTTCTTAAGAATTCAAAGTTTAAAATTGAATTAGCGCTTATATATATATTTAATGTTTGTCACAAAATATAAACACACGGCATATAAGTGAGGACAAAGTTTGGCAAAGAAAATATTTAACAACCAAAGGATCTTTTCGAACTTTATAATTAGTCCATTTATAGCATATGTTTAAAGATAAATGTTTCTGGATTGTAAATATTAGTTCAAATTGAATTGCTTCTTAGTAGAGTTTATATAATAATAAATTAGATATTGTTTGGAATACTTTAATGAATAGACTATAACATAATAAAAACGTTGGTCTAATGAAGTAAAATATTTGATGTTATTTCTTTACTTTATTTATAACACACACAATATATATATATATTAACAGTATTATTATATCTATTATTTTACACATATGTATAATGTATATGTGTAAATAATATAAACGATATTACTATTGATTTTTGTTCGGTAATAGCTTGCTATACTGACAACATATATTATCAATTCAATATCAATTTACCTCAAGAATTAGTTTCAATCAGTATAATATATATAAATATATATATGCATCACGCCGATGATGGGCTTAGCAGGAGTTCGAATTTCTAAAGGAAGATAGGCGAACAGGCTCGTCGAAACATCGGAAATATCTTTTAATAAATTATATTGATACAAAATATGCCACTCTTTTAATGTTGTTTAAATCGATTGCTAAATTTTTAACATTATATATGTTATGATAATTTTTGTTTTGTTGTTGAAAAAGATAGAATTGGAGGTGCAGTCGTGAAAAATAGGAAATAAATTATTTACTCACACACACACACACACATCAAGTAGTTTTTATTTTGAATTACTTGAAGCAAATTACACATAAAATTATTTATCACAGCAATATAGAATTTATAAAATGAATCATATATTCGTGAATTAAAAAAAGGGTAGGTTAACTATACATATTTACAACAAATATTTTAAGTGTTATGTTCTAAATCTATGGTCAAAAATGTAGAACAGTCAATGATTGAAAATAAAATATATGTTTTTTTTTAAATAAAATATTTGCATTTTATATTATATAATATATACTCGTATATAGATGGAAATTTTGCTGGGAGGAAATTGATCCAAAGATACAAGGGTCACCTCTCCCGTCAAAACAGACGTCTAAAACCAGACGCCATCTATTGACCGTCGCCGCAACTAGCGGCCTCGGGTCGGTGACAAAGCCACAACACCAGTTTTGGCAAACTGAAAAGCGTCCACCTAGAGACCATTTAAGATCAATTTCCTCCCGGCAAAATTTCCATCTATATTCTAGCCATAGATATGGCCCAGCCACTTTGCCAGCTAAACACCTTTGGCAGATTGTCAAGATTTCATTAGATCCCGTGTGGATCTCATGGAATAAAGTCCGCCCTAAACTGACGAGGGCCATTAGCCCGAAACCATGGTCTCTAGGTGAACGCTTTTCAGTTTACCAAAGCTGGTGTTGTGGCTGTGTCACCGACCCGAGGCCGCTAGTTGCGGCGACGGTCAATATATGGCGTCTGGTTTTAGACGTCTGTTTTGACGAGAGAGGCGACCCTTGTCACTTTGGATAATATATATATATGATAATTTAAACCAATAACCCTATATTATGTAATACGTATAACAAAATTGTCATGTTGTATATAGAACTAATTATAAACTACAACTAATTATACGCATAATTGACGTGTGTCCTTGTATCTCCAGATGTAATGTACTGAGGATGAATAAATAAAATATAATAGATTAAAAGCTAAGTTAAGAGCCAAAGAGAGAATCACAAGTGACTTCTAAAGATAGATTGGACCCCGACAGTCTGTCGCCAGTGTCCGGTGTCCATCGACACGTGCATGACCCAATTCTCTTAGTCAGAGCGGTCGTATAAAAAGGCCGCGTAGCAACAACCAGTTCAGTTCAGTCCAGGAGTCTTCAGGTCAGCGTCATCCCTTATTGTCTCCAGAGACCAACTCATCGACGATGTAAAACAGTAAGAAAACTTCTCGATCTCCATCTTTGCTCTTGGCTCGCTTTTTATCTATTCAAGGAACTTTCTTTCAACTGTGTCTCTTCGTTTTGTGTGTGTGGACATTCCCCAGTTTTCCACTCTGCCTCGACCACGACTGCCTGTACCCTGTGAGAACTGTTAAAGGTCCTACAAGGTGCAGCGAGGTACTGGAAAACTCTCCACCCCTGACTGTCCCTCGCGGTTACTACAGGTTTGACCCTCGGTTGCCACAACTTATAGCGAGAGTCGACGAGGTTCTACAATAAGCTTACCAAACCCCAACGTATTATTACAGAGAGTCGTCAGGATCTCAACACAATATTACAGCTAGTCGACAGGATCCCTAATCACAGATAAGTCGATTCAACAAATTATTACAGATAGTCGACAGGATACCCACAACGAAAGAGACCACAACGAAGAAGGTAAAGACTGTCCAGATAGAAAAGAGCCAAGAAGCAAGATGGAGGAGCAAACCAACCCGTCCAACGATACAGCCGAACAAACTATCCCCAAACAAGAAACGACATTGGAAGAGGAGGAAACGTCGCCGCCCCAAGATACCTCCGCAGACCCACTGACACAGATCGCCGATGCCCTGAGTAAGTTACTGGTAGCCCGATCTCCTAAGGAGATAGACGTAAGTCCATACGATGGAACTTTTGAAGCCCAAAGCTTTTTCGACAACTTCGATGCCCAAGCAGACCGAACTGAACTGACCTACACAGATCGCCTACGCAAATTACCCTGCTACCTACAAGGTAAGCCCCTCCAATATTTCCGAAGCCTACGGTTAGATAGGTTATATTATATTGAAGCCCGCCAGAGATTGATAGACTTATTCCCAGCAACGACAGAAGCGTCGTTTGCACGCTTTTTGGCAATCAAAATGACACCCCAAATGTCCCTAGAAAACTACTACCAAAACAAAACTGTTATGGGTATGAAACTCGACCTACCCGCCGACATTTTAATTGAATCTCTGACCGACGGACTACCCGTCGCAGACCAGCGATTAGTCGCAACTGTGCAGCCAAACACCATTAAGGAATGGTTCGACCTAGTGTCAAGAATAACTCAGTGTGCCACCAGTGCAGTGAACCAGCGCCAAGTAGACAAGGCTCCACACCCCACCTACCACAACCCACCACCGCGGTACAACAGCCAGCGGCCATCACGTGTAACATACCCAGTTACACCTCCCCCCTCGCCTTGCAAGTATTGCAATGCCATGCACTGGCACTCCCAGTGTGTACAACGGTTCCCACGGGACCAAACACGCCCAGTCTACAGCGCCCGACCACACACAACCACTGTACCAAAACGTGGTACCCACACCCAGCCCAAGGTCCAACCTCCGAACCATGTTCCCCAAGTCCAAGCTGCAAACCAAGACGACTCTGCAAGCCCCGCGAGCAGCTCAACGGTAGGAAAACCTGAAACTTATTTTCGTTGAACAATTAATAATATGGACTGAATTGTCACCAAATGTAAACTTGCCCTTTTTAATAGACACGGGAGCATCTATAAACCTACTTAACTTAGATATTTTAAGAACCATAGAAAATAGATTACCATATAAAATTATTATCCATCAGTACAGTTTAACTATAAATGCAATAGCCCACAATGTAAATACCCTTGGATATATTTTTTTAAAACTTAAGATCGGTAACCTCACCCAAAAACTAAAATTTTTTATAGTAGAAGCTTCACTACCTTTTGGTATTTTATCTATTAATACCCTTAAAATATTTAAATTAATTATAGATTTTAATAATCTCCAAATTTATCAAAATAATGATGCTCTCCCAACGAATGTCTATAAGTTCACCAAGTGCAAACAGGATTTATGTTCCACTCAACCGAGGGAAACTGATATGTTTACCACTTTCCCCTCGCACCAGTCCTGTTTACACGTGGCGGACTCTACTCCAATTATATGTTCACCCCCTATATCTCCTACCCATGATATTGAGATTTCTATACCTTCTAATGCGGCACCTCAGTTAGAACATTGTCCACACGAACTCCACCGAATTCTATATGAATTCTCACAAGTGTTCTCTACTAATAAATACAATGTGCCCAAATTGAACATACCACCGGTAAAAATCAATACCACCACAGATAAAATAATAGCATTACGCCCATATAGAGTGCCACTACACGACCAACAAGAAATACAAACCCAAATAGAACAAATGCTCCAATATGGAATCATTGCCCCGTCAGTTTCACCTTATGCCAGTCCTATAACGCTTGTTACCAAACGTGACCAAACGAAGCGTTTCTGTATTGATTACAGAAAACTTAATGAAATCATCGCTCCAGACGTACATCCTTTACCCTTAATAGAAACCATTCTTGACAAATTGTCAAAAGCCAAATATTACTCTTCTGTAGATATAGCATCCGCATATTGGCAAGTGGAAATAGAACCTAACTCACGTAATCTACTAGCTTTCGTGACGTTAGATAGTCAGTACGAATTTTGTAGACTTCCTTACGGATTTAAAAATTCACCACAGATATACCATCGTGCCATAAACCAGGTCATGCAAAAATATAAACTAAATTTTGTTACCCATTACTTCGACGATTTCATTATTTTTTCTGACACCCTTGAGGATCATCTACAACACCTACAACAATTTCTAACAGTGTGTCAACACGAAAACATCAAACTTAATTATAATAAATGTTCATTTTTTAAAACAAAAATAGATTTCTTAGGATACACTGTTACCGCAGGTACTTATGCACCGCAGACGCGCAACCTTGATACTATAAATGCCATAAAAACACCTAACAATCAAAAAACACTACAATCATTTTTAGGAGCAGTAAACGTTTATAATAAGTTTATAGCAGATTATGCCCGCTTACGAGCACCTTTAAATAAACTACTTAAAAAGGATGTAAAATGGAATTGGAACACAGACTGTCAACAAGCTTTCACCACTCTCAAAGAGAGTTTAACCAGTAAACCAGTACTACACTTGTATCAAGTCGGTTTACCATGCCGCCTTTATTGCGACGCATCCACCCAAGGGATTGCCGGCATACTCAAACAGGTACACCCAGACGGACAAATACATCCTGTGCAATATTTTAGCCGCGCCCTTAGGGCACATGAGAGAAACTACACCGTTTCCGAACTTGAGTGCCTCGCCATCGTCGAAAGTGTAGACAAATTCCGAATATACCTCACCGGTATAAAATTCACCATATACACAGACCACCAAGCTTTACAATGGCTTAAAACTATAAAAAATCCGTCAGGCCGACTATTTAGATGGAGCCTGAGACTATCTACCTATAATTACGAAATACACTACATCAAAGGCAGTCAACAGTATGAGGCAGATTTACTCTCAAGAAACCCCTTTGTAGGATTTATCAGTACTGATATTATAAAACAGCATCAACCAACAGCATCCCCCTTCAACATTGATACAAACGGCTTACATACCATTACCCGAAAAGGTGTAACTAAAATAATAATTCCCGAAACCCTGCAACATACTCTCATGAACAAAGTTCACCAAGAATATAACCACCCAGGCATCTCTCAGATGACCCGCATAATTACTACCCAGTACTACTGGAAAGGTATCTCTAAATCTATAGAAAAATTTGTCAGGTCGTGTCACACCTGCCAAATCATTAAAAGGCCCAAAGGTAAACCCTATGGTGCCCTCGGACAAATTCCACCACCTCAACAACCATTCGACTTAATCTCTATAGATACCATAGCTGGATTTTCGAAATATGGACACTCCAAGACCTATCTACACGTAATAGTGGATCATTTAACGCGATATGCTTGGACCTTTCCATCGAAGTCCACCAGTACCCTAACGTACATTCAAACCCTCAAGACTGTACTACAGCAAGGATCTCCAAAACGTCTGTTATCTGACAGAGCGCCCGCTTTTACCTCAGAAAAATTCCGTAAATTTCTAATAATGCATGGTATACAACCTCTACTAACTACCAGCAATAACCCACAAGCAAACGGTTTAATAGAACGCTTAAATGCGACCATTACAGGCAAACTCAGACTAGCTTATCTAGAAAATCCAAAAGCTTCCTGGACTCAACTAGTTAAACGCGTCACTCAGACGTACAATAACACACCCCATTCTGTCACAAGTTTTCCACCTACCTACTTAATGTTCAATGTTATCCCCCCAGATCTAAGAACTCATCTTAACCCATATCCCGAGATAAATATAGCTCGAGAGATAGCAAGCTCTCGTACTCAAAATAAACATAAAAAAGATAAAGAAACATTTGATAAGCAGCACAGAACACCACATTTCGAAGAGAATGATCTTGTTTTGGTAAAAAATTACAGACATCCCGACACAGGTAAATTAGCACCATATTTTACTGGACCCCACAAAATAATTGAAATAATTTCACCAAATGTCGTTCGAATAGATCGTCCAAATCAGCCACTCAATAGAGATAGTGACACCATACATGTCAATAAATTAAAATATTACACAGAGGATGTGTTGTACATAACACCTCCACAGCCCCGATTCGTTCAACACCCACAGCGATTGCCTCAAGATGTATATTTCATTGAATTCAATCATTTGACTCCAGATATCTTTGAACAACAATATTTCCGAATTATACCGCCTACAAGCTCACAGCCTTTTTTACATTTAAATCCCAGTATTTTCAATTAGGTCAGAAAACAAACTGCCAGAGTGGAGGTAGAGGAATTTTCTTCCAGCCCGCAGGGTGACTCACAAACATCAATAAACAGTTGCAGCGGCGGCAGGTTACATGACACCTCCAATTCCCGTCCGCCTGTACTTGAAGCTCGTGGTCCAGCTCGCAGAATGGATAGATTGCAGCACCTAAAACTAATTGACTTACCAATAATTACCCAATTCACTTATTAATTTGAATTTTAATATTGAAAAAAATAACATTAAACTTTATATCTTTAATTATCATCGTGTGTTTTACAACTTTTACAGTGTTTGCACGCCCAGTGTGGAATTTTTTTTTTGACGCAAAAGAACAATCATTCAATTATATGACTTTTGGGTACGCTTTTAATATGAACAAACACAACATTACCGGCTCATTCGTTAGGAATAAAAAAGAATTTAACCTCTCATTTCTCCTTAGGTAACGCAATGTTACATGGAAAAAGGATCTGTTAAATTAATAGTTTAAATGATTTTTTCCCAAGCGTAACAAGCCGGCGTTTGGGTAGGCTCACCTAAAAATTTTGCAGACCAAACTGTATAAAACGCTCTGCAATCTTTTTAGCGCCTAAGACATGCACTATACACTTCATGTATCCAAAGTCCCCATCTTCCACTACACTACATCATTTTTAGGGATCAAGATCGCTCCCCGTCTGGTCTCACATAATATAATCGGGAAGATCTGGCAAAGACCAACTTCTCAGACCGGACCAAAGCGACATAGGGCCACATTGCCTCCCCATAGGTCAAACTAAAGACACCAATAATCTTGGACCTACACCTAGACATTGTGTGAATATGTTCCTTTCTTTTTTTTTTCAGGAACGAATATTTTTTATTTTCTTTTAACTTTTCTTCAAAAGAGACATTTTTTGCTCCATTTGTTACTACTTAACATTTATCTAATTATTATATCTTTTATATTTTGCTAATTCATTATTATATCTTTTATATATTACTAATTCTAATTATTATATCTTTTATATTGTGCTAATTCATTATTATGTCTTTTGTATATTACATGTTTGATTTTATCCCCTTATACTGTTGTTATCCGCAATCATATTTCTATCTTTTTATTCACTATATTTTTGTTTAAATAACTTTATTATATGACAATGTTTATCATCAACTATCGGGCATCTACAACAATCGTTTTCAACAATCATATTCTTTAACTAATTCCCTATACTTTCTCACTACCTATTTCAGCCATTGCTAGAAACGACAGTACTGCTTGACAATTTTTCTTTTGATTTCGTAAATCAACAAACTCTTTGAAAACACCGTTCCCCAGAAGTACAAGTCTCAACTTTTTGGTCTGAACACGTTTCAAAAGTTTATTTCAATCATCCGCAGAGCACATCACCAACGCATGCACAAAGCGTTCACATTTTTCAATTTTCAATTTTTTTTCAGCTCTAGCGGACCACAATCAACCTTTGATTTCAAGTCAAGTCAGACAACTTACTGTCGCTACAACAATTCTACTTATCGCATGGCTCTACCACCCCTTTCAATCATATTAATTCTTTTCTTCAACATCTTTTCAACCAATAACCTTACAATTGTGACAAAGCACTGTAACCTTATACAGGATCACAGGTGAAACATTGCCAAGGAAGACGCACAAGTCTATATCCTCGCTTTGCACCTGGATCTCAGTATTTGATTGTCTGTGCAACACTTACAATTGCATATTCTTCAACCCCTAACCCTTTCCAACGCCCGCCAACAACCTTTTAGAACATCATTTTTTATCATCATTATTTTTAGCAAACAAAGGTTTTATCTACAGTTCTCTTTTATAATGAATATCATAACTTTTTAATTAAACATAAGTTTTATTTTTATAATTTTCAGATATAGCCAAATAAACATCTTGTTATAGCCCTTTCCCCTCACAGTTTTAATTAATTAAAATAAATTCTAATTACTTACCTGTGTTAGAGAGGCTTTACCCGCTTAAACCCGGATAAACCCTTTCACTCACGGGGCCCATCTATGATAATTTAAACCAATAACCCTATATTATGTAATACGTATAACAAAATTGTCATGTTGTATATAGAACTAATTATAAACTACAACTAATTATACGCATAATTGACGTGTGTCCTTGTATCTCCAGATGTAATGTACTGAGGATGAATAAATAAAATATAATAGATTAAAAGCTAAGTTAAGAGCCAAAGAGAGAATCACAAGTGACTTCTAAAGATAGATTGGACCCCGACAGTCTGTCGCCAGTGTCCGGTGTCCATCGACACGTGCATGACCCAATTCACTTAGTCAGAGCGGTCGTATAAAAAGGCCGCGTAGCAACAACCAGTTCAGTTCAGTCCAGGAGTCTTCAGGTCAGCGTCATCCCTTATTGTCTCCAGAGACCAACTCATCGACGATGTAAAACAGTAAGAAAACTTCTCGATCTCCATCTTTGCTCTTGGCTCGCTTTTTATCTATTCAAGGAACTTTCTTTCAACTGTGTCTCTTCGTTTTGTGTGTGTGGACATTCCCCAGTTTTCCACTCTGCCTCGACCACGACTGCCTGTACCCTGTGAGAACTGTTAAAGGTCCTACAAGGTGCAGCGAGGTACTGGAAAACTCTCCACCCCTGACTGTCCCTCGCGGTTACTACAGGTTTGACCCTCGGTTGCCACAACTTATAGCGAGAGTCGACGAGGTTCTACAATAAGCTTACCAAACCCCAACGTATTATTACAGAGAGTCGTCAGGATCTCAACACAATATTACAGCTAGTCGACAGGATCCCTAATCACAGATAAGTCGATTCAACAAATTATTACATATATATATAGACAATTAGTATTTTAGTTGTAAATGACATTTTCATTTTTACCTGCGGAATCTCTCTCTGTCTATGAGAGCTTGATTAGGATAAAAATTGTTTACCTAATTGTATTTACCTAAAGGCTTTGTAAAAAAGGGAAACAACATTTTGTTCTGTTCAAACTTATCACCAGAGCGATTCATATTTATGTTCAAAAATGAGATACACCGGAAAAAAATAAATTTGCCAATCATAAATAAAATCTTTATAAACTGCCGAGCGAAAATGTTTACTGGGCCGGTATGATGTGATATAAGTTTAAAAGTGCCTGCGGCCTGCTTCCTTTTTATTCTTTTTAAATCAATATCTTGAGAGTTTGAATAATTTCATAACGCTGTTTATATATTTGAAAATACACCTTCTATTTCCTCATATATATATATGTAAATATGCCCTTCAATTAATATATATATATATATGTATTTGAAATCATACAATATATTTCCTTATATATACAATTGAAATCATACGATATATTTCTTTTTATATATATATTTTTCGATAAATCAAGAGAAGTCATCCACGTACGCGTTTCTGGCACATGTGCTCCTGGTCAGGATATGCCTTATTAATTTTAATTTCAACACCTTACCTTTTATTTTTTTTCTATTATTTTTTTTTTGTATTAAAAATAAAGAAGGCATCTCCTGACCACGAGCACATGTGCTTTTTAGATGGCAGAGCGCCATCTAGTGGAGCAAAAATAAACTAACCGTTTATTTAACTTGCTCTGTGATATTTGGCCAACCCAATTTCTTGAAGTGGTTACAGCCTACTCCACGCTGACGAGCGCCAATAGCGCGAAACGCGTTCGTGGATGACTTTTCTTGATTTATCAAAAAATTGGGTTGGCCAAATATTACGGAGCAAGTTAAATAAACGTTTAGTTTATTTTTGCTCCACTAGATGGCGCTCTGCCATCTAAAAAGCACACGTGCTCGTGGTTAGGAGATGCCTTCTTTATTTTTAATATCAACACCTGACCCACTTATCTTTTTTTTTTTCTATTTTTTTTTTTCATTTTTTATATACACTGCGTGACATTGAAAATGGAACACCAAGAAATAGTGGCCAGAAAGTGATGAAACTCGGCAGACAGAGAGAGACAGGGACGAACAATAAGTGATCTTTATTTCAAAATGATAGTCATAATACAGAGCGAGAACGGCGTCGGCTTAGTAGCAAGTAGGACCACCGCGGACGGCGATGAACGCAGCAACACGTCTAGGTAGAGAGTCAATCAGAGTACGGATGGCGTCCTGAGGGATGGCTCTCCATTCCCTCTCAACCATTTGCCACAGTTCGTCTTCTGAACGCGGCTGTGGCAAGGCATGCAAACGGCGTCCAATGATGTCCCAGACGTGCTCGATTGGTGAGAGTTCAGGAGAGTACGGTGGCCAGGGAAGCATCTGTACATCTTGCAGAGCTTGTTGCTAATGCGAGCAGTGTGCGGTCGGGCGTTATCCTGCTGATAAAGGGCATTGGGTACCCCCTGAAGGTAGGGGAGTGTCACCGGTCGCAGCACATCATCAACGTATCGTTGGGCCGTCATAGTGCCATGAATACGAAGTAAAGATGACCTGGAATCATACGCGATTGCGCCCCAAACCATGATTCCACGTTGTCGCACGGTGGGGCGTTCCACAATTGCTGCCGGATTGGACCTTTCTCCACGTCGACGCCACACGCGTACACGGCGACTATCACTGGACAAGCAGAAACGCGACTCATCTGAGAACACGACCCTGTGCCATTCCGTCATCCACGTCGATCTAGCCCGGCACCATTCCAAACGTTGGCGCCTATTCGGTGGGGTCAATGGCAGTCTTCTTAGCGGACGGCATGAGTGCAAGCCATTAGCAACCAATCGACGGGAAATGGTTCTGGTCGAGATGGAATGATCTAGGGTGTCTTGCACATGTTGCAGGATGGCGGTACAAGTGGCTTGTGGGGCCGCCACTGCTTGTCGAAGGATACGCCGATCCACACGTGCTGACATCACTCTGGTTGCACCGACATTCCTATAAACTGCCACATTTCCTTGTTCCAACCATCTTCTCCACAGTCGGTGTACCGTGGACGCACCAAGGTGTGTATCAGCTGCGATTTGACGTATGGACCAACCTGCCCTTTTCAGTCCGATCACCATGCCTCTCGTAAAAGCGTCTGTCTGCTTGAACTGCCTCCGTTTACGATGACCTGGCATTCTCTGTTATTACACGTGTCTTTTGACACAAGAACAAAATTTCTACAATGATTTTCCTTGAAGAAATAACGACACGAATACTGTCCTTTCTGCAAGTTCCTTCCCTTATATCTTACTCCATGTGCGCAACAGAGCTGCGCATTTTACATCATTTGCATAACTCGGTTAGGCGCGTCTACCCTGAAATTTGCATAATTTTCTGGCCATTATTTCTTGGTGTTCCATTTTCAATGTCACGCAGTGTATATATATTTGAAGATATACGATATATTCCTCATACAATTGGAAATAAACGATATATTTGCATATATATACTTGATATTATACGCAATTTTACTTATATAATTTTGAAAATATACGTTATATTACTTCTATATTTGTTTGCGGAAGAACATTGCTCGATTCATGTGGTTATATGTACATAATATATATATATATATATATATATATATATATATATATATATATATTGTCTATTGTCCTCAAATAGCTTCATATCCGAAGTTTGCTTTTAACAAGAATTCGTCTGTAGTATTTTATATGTATAAGAACAGTTCAATATGCGATATTGAACAGTGGGATATATTAAACTGGAGAAACCGCTGGGAGGATTTAACACTGATGAGCCAGGCCCTCCTAAAATTTTTACCTCGTTTTAAGGAAATTGGGAAGTTGTTTTATTTTTTAAAAATGAGTATTTTTGCTAAATGGCTTCACTATCATATACACTTGGCGCGCTATTTATTTAATATATTTAATTTATAATTTAATTAATAATTTAAGAGAACAATTTTTAACGCCTTGCCAAATGTTTATTTTTATTTACTTCTCCTGACGAAGACAAAAGATTTTTGTTGAAACGTTGAGAAAATAAAAAACTCCAACTGGCCGAAGTGTCTACTTTTTATATAAATATTTAATCTAGTCATTTTTTAAATGAGATATTTTCAGTCGAAACTTTCGATCGACACTGTAGACACAAATCATTTTAACATATCGGCTGTAATTTGTCGCATTTTTAGATTTTGTTAAAATACGTTTCGCAATAAAAAAAATATTTTCAGAAAAATGCAAGCATTATCTTTTATCTATAATATATTATTTCTCTGTGTC
>CP092886.1:172823944-172861640 GCA_030710605.1 Cordylochernes scorpioides
TAAATCCAGTGAAAAGTATTCGTGCTGATTGCAATGTAATATATTCAAATAAGAAAATCATTTCCTACCAGGCACATGTGATCATATTCTAAATTACATGTCGCACATCTGGGTATCATCAATAGTGGCATCTCACCTCAACCCATAGCAGTATCTCTGTCCCATCCGTGACATTTTGATGACATCTCCCGAATTCGTCCACGAATTTCATTCTGGTCTTTCTTCCTCTTGGTATTTCTTCCATGCATCCCTCCTGCAATATCTGTATCAAGTGTCGGGAAAGATGTCCAAACAGGCCGGATCTCCTACTTTCAATCGTTGATAGTAGGCCGTATCTCTCTTCGAACATTTTAGGACATCTTCATTGCTTAGTTTGTCAGTCCATTATGCTATTATCTTTCGGCGAAATCACCATATATTGAAAGAACATTGCAGTTGTATAGCAGTTGTCCTTCTGAGATATAAAGGTGCTGGGTTGCATAATGACACGGGGAACTTCAACCTCCGCCCAAGATCAACATACACTGAGTTAGCTGGAGGCTGCGAGGTGGACCACCACTCTCTCTTGTCGTTCGGGCTAGAGCATCCAACTCCTTGGTGTTCCAATCGGTTGTCAACCACTTCTACGGCTACTTGACCAACGACTACACCGTTTAGCACCATTTATCTGGGGGCCGGAGCGCACCGCTTGGTTACCTGGTAGCGTTCGGGCGAGGCCCGGTCTGTCTAGGATTCGGGCTCATTGACCCATCCCCATTTGTTATGCTTAAAGGGCCTGCCGGCCGCTCTGCGTGGCATCCACAGCGGTTAACTTGGCTGGTCGGGAGCGTCATGTTGCTTTATTCCCTCCATCCGGCACCTCGCTCCCGCCGCGGCGTATCCGGCTGCTAAAACTGGGAGGGCGTTACTGACATCTTACGCTAGACCACCGCGCACTGACTCCGTCCCAGCTCCTGACCTTCATCGGCAGCTGCTACCTTCACCGGCCACCTGACATTCTGTTTCCTACGCGGTTAGACGGCGCCTTCGTATACCCTGCCGCTCCCTTCACTCGGCCTCCTAGAAGCCTGAAATTTTGTATTCTTGCAATCTTAGCAGCATTGAACTAGTCTCTTAAATGCCAGACTTCTACGTGGTTAGGAAGTATGATAAAATTTATCTTAAATTTGAAAAGAAATATAGAAGAAAGACCATTTACGTTCGGTCAGGAGTCTGAAATTTTGCCAACTTTCAATGTCAATAGGTTTGAACAGGTGTACAATATTTCAGACTTCTAGTTGCTCTGTAAGTATATCATAAAGCGACTACGAGATTTAAAAGGAATCTATTAATTAGTCAATGCCGATAGAGACCAGCCAGAGGTCAAATATTTTGTCAACTGGCAATGTCATGAGATTCGAACAAGTGTACCAAATATCAGATTCCTAGGTTCTCTGTAATTATGTTAAAAAGATTGATCACAAAAAAGATTTGTGAACAGACATACATGAAAGCAAGTTACATAAAAACTTCTAGAAATAATCTCCTTGTAGATAGTTTTCCGTTTAGTGAATTAGATATATTTTACTTGCAATTATCTACTACTAATTAGTTATATAATTATTTCAAAATGACATTTAACGTCATCCTTCTGTAGAAATATGATGTGCAAGCAATATTAGCCATGTTTATTCACAATATTGTTATTTGTTTATTGAACTAATATTGATCTTTTCACACGAAGCATATATAATATTATCTCTACTTCTCTCACATTCAAAACGAGCGCAATAGATGTCGAGTGATAGTTGAAAAGTCTGCAGTGAAACTAACCCGTTTACTGCAACAAAGATTCGTCTTTTGGCACTTAAGTTAATTACGACATAAGCTGTGTCAGCTAGTGAGGGAGAGAAATGTACTTAATACCTACACAGACGTTTAACTTGCACGCTTTGTTTTTCGATTTCTTATCTCGTAGATTGATCTCAACCTTCTATTAAACATTTCTCTCAAAATAATATAATTAAAATTGTTATATATTGTTAAAATATATTTTCACATGTGTGATTGGTAGATAGATGCTCAAAAATGATATTATCTCGGACTCAAAATAGTTTTATTTCCAATATTTCGACAGAAAAACTCGTCCATCTTTATTGAGGAATTAGAGTTTTTGAAATTACAGCATTTCACATATGAACTGATATCAGCAATCAAAATTCGAAACAATTATGAACGCGTATGATTCTTTTTAAAAATAAACATTTTCTACTGTCCTTACTGCAATGAAAAAATTAATGGGAGGGCCTGGCTCATCAGTAAGTAATTGCAGTAAGGACAGTAGAAATTGTTTATTTTTATTGCAGTAAGGACAGTAGAAATTGTTTATTTTTAAAAAGAATCATACGCGTCTATAATAGTTTCGAAATTTGATAATAGATGGCGCGCTAATGCATCATGATATCAGTAATGCTACGATAAAGATAGGCGTGTTGCTTGCGAAATATTAGAAAGTAATCAATTTTAAATCCATGATTGAAATATTAGTTATATGGATATTGGTACTAAGGTGAAAACACTAAGCTTTCAGGGATAGGTTTCTTGCTTAAAAAAATTAATTCAAGTCTCTCTCTCTTTAATCCCCGAAATCTAGATATCAGAATCAAATATAATTCGCCTTCTACACACATGCTTGAACGTAGTTACAGAATGTAGTCAAAATACTCTTGCTATTTTATTAAGTAACGTATCAAACTCCTTGTTGTGTTTAAGATTAATCACTCTGAAATAGGTGAACTCCGTGTTCGAAAAGCGTTCTTAATTGGCATGTTTTGATTCGGAATGTAACTCGATATTTTTTATTCAGGAATGAAAATTAAAGAATTTGTGTACATGTTCATTCTGAAAGATTGCGGTAGACAACTATGTAACGTTCAATTGAATGGTGTCTTTACCATACACATTGGAATATTTGCTATGTAAAAAGTGAGAAGAAGAACAATGCTCTAAGGAAAGATCCGCCGGGCGCCTGTCGCGGAAGATCGATCTGAACGTCTCCCCAAGATCATCACCTTTCGATGCGGACGGAGGAAGACGTATTGATCTTCCCGCAATTATTAGACTTTAACGTTCCTTTCTTTGTTGAGGATGTGCCCGCATCGCTCAGTGTGCTTTACATCTTCACACATTGTAGTTTTACACCCACATCTTGTAGATTTACCTAATTGTGTTCCTATTAACATATGTATGCCTCACGACTACACGCGTGTGTGTGTGTATCTTCATACTTCCATTCTGAAGAAACACCATTTAAACTAAATGCTTCTATGTTGCCCCTTTCACCTTTTATTATATTAGATAGGGAGAATCTAATTGTTTTATTCTAGTTCTTTCAACATATATGTACGTGTCTATAACACACTTCTCTTTGAACTGAGCATCATCACATGCTCGGATTGCTCTCATACAATTCTAGATTCCTCCTTTTTATTTATTTATATATTCATTTTCATCATAGCTACAGATTATTTTACTCTCATACTCTCTCAATTTAGTTCTACTCTGACAACCTCTTCTAACCATCGAATAATTCTATTTTCACACATTCTCATTATATAAACCTTTGTGTGTCACACACTTACAAACAGTCTTGCTATTTCCTCAATATTCCTTCTCAAACTTCTGAAAACTGCCGATGATCACACCTTTATAATCTCTCTATTTAAAATCTACGTCTCTTTTTCTCTGTTCACTTCTACATTCACTCTCACATTCTCCACGTAAAGTTCAGATTATTACTCTATTAATATTTTTTTTTAGAGAAAAATAGAGTATCTTCTAAGAAAATCCATTTATCTACAATACACATAGAAGGTTATAAATAGATTTTAATTTTGAGTATTTACATATTAGCATATAATACCTTTCTGTTGGATTCCCACACAGTTTCCCGATACACGGGTCTCTTAGGGATGCTATTGTTGCGTGGTACCCAGACGCCGTTTGTGTACTTTGTCTGATCAGGATGGCTCAAAGAGGACACGTGAGTTCATTAAGGACTTTATAAGAGTGGTAAGAAATTGAAGGACTACAATATAAGAGACTTTCTACCATCCTCCGCCGTCAGAAGAATCCTTGACGCCGTGGCTGTCACTCTTGTGAAGCGTCACGTTTCACACCGCCCACGGCCAGTCTGGACGACGCCGACTTGTAGGCTGATCTGCTGCGTTGCCGACCGACACACTTGTCCCGATGTCCGTTTCCAAAGAGTAATTTGCCCTGTACAGTCCAGACTACAACCTGGGCCTAGACAACTTCAGGACACCTCTGCGGTCAGGCCAACAGCTGCTATCCACCGGGCTGTGTCCGGCGCCTTTTTCAGAGAAACTCCTCGCTGGCAACCCTCCTCAGCAGACTGTAAAAGACAGTCCTTGTCCTCCGCGGTTACTCTCCCGACGCTGTTGGTCCCCAAAATATTTCTTCTGCCGCCGGCGTCATTCATAATTACTTATTTATTCCTTTCTCACCATCCACGACGTTTTTGGATCTTGGAGTAGCAAAGCCAGACGCCACATTATATATATTATTGCACTATCATACACTTTTAATTTGAATTCACATGTGATATAAATATTACTTATACACACTCTTTCTTCTTCCATATTTTATAAACAGGTAATTAAATACTAAAATGACGATCATATATAAATCTACTCAATAAATTGAGCCCTTATATCTAACTAAACTGAAATTATATAAGCCATTCCGGAAATAATTTATTTTGAGATTTTATTCAATATGTATAAATTTCGGACTGAAAAGGCCCTACTATACAGAAGGGCTTTTAAACTGAAAATAATAACAAACCAAACACAATCACCTAAGATATAAAAATTTTGTCTTTGAATTTTTTTTTTTTGCCCATGTAATTTTTTTTGTGAATATATCAAACATTATTTTCATAGTGAGAATGCCTACGTTTTTATGTTGTATTCTCTAAGATGATTCTCAATTAAATTCCCGAAGTAAAGGAAGTAATTTCCCTGAACCCAAGCTAGATGTTGTCTAATTAAGAATGACTCCGACAAATCCACCGTTAGAGATACTATCGCTATATGAAAGGAAGGTCAGCGCTCCCATTAGCCTTCCCAAATCTCTCTCTTTTCATCTTCAGTCATGAATTTAAAAATTCCACTTTCATTTGAAAGAATAACGTTAATGAGAGAGATTCCATTCCCGTCAGAAAACATGGGTATGAAAGGTTATCAACTACCATTAGTGTAACAAACAAGCCTTTAAAAAATATCTATTATCATTTATCGCCTCTCATAGAGAAACCGTTATAAATAAAAATATCAGTAAAACAATAAGAAAATTTCGAAATATAATAGTGCGAAAATAAAATAATATTTATTATGATGCATTATAGCGCTCCATTTGTTATTAAATTCGAAACTATTATAGACGCGTATGATTATTTTAAAATTTAACAATTTCTAATGCCCACATTCTGAAATGGGAAAATTAATGGGAGGGCCTGGCTCATCAGTGGTGAACCTTCCCAGCAGTTTTGCCAGTTTAATCTACCATACCGCAGTTATTTTCATTTTTCGATCTTTCTTATATAGTGATACTGATGCTAGACTCTTATAATGGGTATTTTAGATGAACTATGGACATAATATTATATATATCGCTATATATTATAGATATATAGCGATGAAAATGTGGATAAAAATTCCTATTAACAAAAATTTAAATTCTACCTATATATATGAACTAGCGCAATGTTGTTTCTCAGAAACATTCCAATTACACCCACAAAGGTTTCACCTGAGATCTAAAGCGAAGATCTTCACCAAACAAATATAGTTAATTATATTCACAAACAAAGGGTGCCAATTTATTAGAATTATATTAATTATAACGGCGCCGAAGTGGGGGATAATCAGACAAACTTTCCAGAAATGGCGGCGGACTTTATTCCGCCTCTTTTATTTTCCAATTAAATCGGATTTATAATCAGTTAACAATGCTCCCAATGACAGCGCGCTAAATAATTAATTAATGAAGCGATCGTCTCTCAAAGGTAATTGGTGTCATTTGCGGCACAGACTTAGAGGTTTCTTGTATAATATCGCTGTGTTGGGAGGTTGAGAGTATAAAGAGACTAATTAATTACTTGAAGGAAATTAATTCTATTCTGCTTTATAATTTAAGAGGAGAACATTTCTCCTAATTAGGTTTTCTTTTAAAATTTATGTTTTGAGGTTTTGTTATAATTGCAAAAATGCATTATTAATTGGTCGTTCTTCCGTTTGGATAAAAATCCCTTCAAGAACTACGAGGAATTCATTCCAAATTTAATTAGATTTGTTTAAGTAGACCAATTGGAATTGTCGGTAAACTGGGTTTGTTCTCCTGTACATACAAAATGTGATTAGGTAAAAGGGACATTTAAAATTCTGTCTAATTCACGGTAGCGTGGTGAAACAACTTTTTTTCCCCATAGTGAGTAGAGAGCGAAGGAATTAAATATTTTATCAATATAATCTTTCTCAGTAGTTAGTCATAGTGGATTTGCTTGATGATCAACTTCTGTCCATACGTTATGTTCTAAGGGCACGAACACACATATATAATATGGTTGGCCAAATATCAGGGAACAGGCTAAATCAATGTTTAGTTGATTTCTGTTCCATCAGATGTCGCTCTGCCTTCTATAAAGCACATGTGTTCCAGGTCAGGATATGCCATTTTCATTTTACATATATAATAATAATAATTTTTGACTCGTGCTTTAGATGTTGTACTAAATTCGCAAAATCGAATGAGAACGCCCTTGCAACGTAAGAACTATTTTTATAGCCTTGCCAAATGGTTTATTTTTATTTATTTCTCCTGACGAAGACAAAAGATTTTTGTTTGAACGTTGAGAAATTAAAATAAAAAACTCTAACTGGCCGAAGTGACTATTTTTCACAGACCAGGCAACCTCTATCTTCAGGATAATTTTATGTGTTATAATATTTTTGAGATGGAATATATTTTCTTTTTTGTGAATAAAAGTATTTCGCAAATGATATGCAGTCGTGAAACACTTTTGAAAAATGCAATAAAACATTTTAGATCACAATTTTATTTAATTGTGCTGATTGATGAATAAATAAATAATTTTTGAAAAAAAACACAAAAGTCGCGATACTTTTTGAACACACCTCGTATATATCATAAAATTAAGTCAATAAATTTTATTTATAACATCTATATTTATTTTGAAAATAGAGCAATCCATGAGTAAATCTTTAATTTAAAAGGCATATATTGGATCAAAATATCATTTATTTTACCAATATTTCAGTTGGCTGAACGCTAACCTTTATCAAGGTGTTATAACATATTAATGAGCATTAATATGTTATAATACCTTGAAAAAGTTCGACGTTTAGCCAACTGAAATATTGGTAAAATAAATTATAATTTGATCCAATACATGTCTTTCTAATAATAATAATAATAATATATATACAGTAGAACTCCTCAAATTCGGAAAGCTTGGGGCGCAAGGTATTCCGAATTTGAGAGAGTTAGATTTGTGAATATTTATGTGGCATAAATAGGCATTTAGATGACTGAGACAAAGATTTTGAAGCATATGAACAATTTTAGGTTGAATATTATATGTACATTACATAATTTTAATTACGATTTTTAATCAAATGTTCCTTGACTTTTATGAGTTTTGAGCATGAAACCGATGAAAAATAGTAAAATATTTTATTATGTATGTAATGCAATTGATGGCCAAGTAAGTTATGGCTTGGCAAAGAAGTTGCTGATTGTTGTCTGTTTCTTTGGCTTGTTTAACAAAGCTTCTTCTTCTCTCATAAGCATAGTTCGAAGACTATTGATGGTGTTGTAGCTTGCAAGCATTTCTGGTTCAGTGCGCTTTTCCAAATATTTTAATGCAACATCCAAACTTTTCAACGCTTCGCATCTGGGAACATCCGGCTCCAAACTGTCTTCAGAAGTTGAGGAACTATCATCAGAACTGCTGATTTCCATTTTTTTCACTCAAAACAGCTTCAACTATATAATCATTGCTAAGAACATTGTGACCTGGATCATCAAGGTCTATATCGATCCATTCATTAATGCTTTCTTGATTTACTTCAATTCTAGCTCTTTGAAATAATTGCTCCAGCCGTCTAATTTCTTGTTCATCTTCATCAGATTCATCCTCGGATAATTGTAATGCATCACCTGCTGTTTCCAAATCTGAATTATTTTTGTGTTCAAGCAAAATCTTCCATCCATTTCTTATTGTAGAAGATTTTAATTCATCCCAAGAATTTCCAAAATTGAATATCGCTTTCTTGGTGTCGTACTTTTTTAAATTAGAAAAAGTTTGTTCACCCACAGAGTTATTTGGCTGATCTGCATCACTTGAAAATACTAAACAACTTTCTAACTGTCTTCGTTTATACAACCTTTTAAAGGCAACAATAACTCCCTGGTCCATAGGCTGCAATACAGATGTTGTATTAGGTGGTAAAAACTTGCATTTAATGTTGCCGTCATTACTGATCAGCTCTGTTGGATGAGCAGGAGAATTGTCAACTAGTAGTAACGCTTTTACTTGATCTGGAGCAACTCTTAACTTATTTTCTTGAAAATTGCGAACTTCGTTTATGAACCGTTTAAAAAACCATTCACTAAAAATGCTTTGATTAAACCAAGCCTTGTGTGAAGAATAGTAATGGACAGGCAATCGATCAATAATGTTTTTGATTGCTCTTGGAAGTTTTGATTTTCCAACAACAGCCAAAACATTTTATGTGAAGCGTCTGCATTTGCACAAAGTAAAACAGAGAGTCGATCTTTGGATTGCTTATGACCACTAGCGCTGTTTGCATTTTTGACTTGAGAATTATCGGGTAAAGACTTCCAGTAAACTCCTGTTTCGTCGCATTATAAATTTGGAACTGTTCATACTTTTCGTCAGTCATTAGTTTGTGAAAATCATCTTTAAAGCGATTAGCTGCATCTTCGTCAGCACTCAATGCTTCCCCGACAACTTTTTTATTTTTCAAATTATGTCTGGCTCTGTATCGTGACAACCATCCACCACTAGCTTTAAAAGTGGGATTATTCAATTTTGATGCAAAATGACTGGCAGCTGTTTGGAGTTCAATACCACGAATAGGAACCCCTGATAATCTCTGACTTTCGTACCAGATGTTAACTGCTTTATCAACATTTTCGTATAACGGATTTTTTACTTGAGAAAACTTTTTGACATCTTTTTCGGTAGAATCAACAAACTTTGTAAGTTTAAGCTCAGACTTTTTTTATATCATAAACAGTTGTCTTAGAAATTTTATACTTTTGCATTATCGTTGTATAGCTTAATCCTTTTTTAATGTCACTAAGAACATCTAACTTTTCACCAAGCTTAAGAATTCGGTACTTGCCTCGTTTTTGCCGCTTCTCTTTGGATGCCATTTTGTTGAAGAACAAACTTGTAAATGCAAAAAATTGAGAGTTGAATAAAAGAATTTGAAACTTACAATGTCTGAAAATGTTTGATAATTTGAACTTTAGGTGAATCAACTTTGCAATAAAAAATGCGTGAATGGCTTATGACGTAATAATGCTGCCTTCTTATTGGACAATATCCTAAACTAAGCACAAAGGTCAAATGAAACTGTTGATTTATTTAAGCTTTTAAAAAAGGGGATAAACTCCTAATTAGCGATTATAAATAATCGGTAAAAGTAAATTAATTAAACACTTAAATTAAAAATAAATTACTAATAAAAATTAAATTAAATTAAATAAAAGCAAAGCAAAAGTAAAAGTAAATAAAATAAAATAAAATAATGTTGAAATATCAACAAAATAAAAGCATGTGAAAATTGATTTTTTGTATGTAAAAAAAAAAACATTACAATACTTTCCGAATTTGGGAGTTTCCGAATTTCAGAATTTCCGAATTTGAGGAGTTCTACTGTATATATATATATATTAAAAAGATGCATATATTGGATTTATAATGAATTTATTGTTCCAATATTTCGAGGGGCAACTCTCCTCTTTTTATCGAGGATGTTTGTGTTTTTTACTAAAACATGCGCGCACGCGTACACCACTCTCGTTCTAAAAGGGGCCAATGAAAGAATTGTATCTTTGATTTAAACATTACATTCAGTATATATATACAGATAACAATTATATATAATATTACAGATCAATACCATTATTATTATTTTGTCTACACATTGTGCTTGAAATAGAGATTTATATACAACAGTGTAACCGTAAATAATTGTGTGCATACATATTAATTCTGATTTAATGATAAAAATTTGAAGGAAATAAATGAGTAAATTAAAAGTATATACATAGTTATTTACAATCAATTAGGATATGAATTCTTTATAAATATCTGGAAAATCAATTTTTCTGTTTATACTGTGTTTATCTTCGGCAGAAGCCCAAATTTCTAAAAACAATCTACAATGCTTTTCTGTAATATTTTTGTATAAAATTGATGCTTGTTTGAAATTTGGTATATGGCTATTATTTAGGGAATGGTCAACTAGGAGGGATAATGGTTTGTAGTTTTTTAAAGCTGCTTTATGTTAATTTATTGGAACAATAAATTCATTATAAATCCAATATATTCATCTTTTTAAAATATAATTTTAATTATGGATTGCTCAATCTTCACAATATATATATATATATATATCACTCAATTATATAATTATTTTATATTTCCAAACGTCTCTCTCATGTATCACAGAAAATATATCCTGTAGAAGTAAGCCTTCTTGATGCACAATTCTTTGACATTTCTACGCAATTATGTTACAGAAAGACGCTAGTGAAGATGGCGGTCTACTCAATATGCAATTATATCGCTATATTCATGCATAATATGTTATAAAGATACGCATTCGAACAGAAGATAACCAACTTGATATACAATAATTTAGTTATTTTAATGAGCAATATTTCGAAAAGAAATTCCCTAACAGAAGCTAGTATACTTAATGCATGCCTTTATTCCGCTATATATTTTCATGCACCAAATGTCACAGAGAAGCCTTGTTGCAGAAGCAAGCTTTTTCAATATGCAAATATTTCAATTTATCCACGCGTGATGTGTTAACGGGAAACTATTCTGAAGAAACTTAATAAGCATATTGTTACATCATGATTAATGGCGTATTTCTTATATTATTTTTAATATATTTGAAATTTAAATTATATATATATTTATTTTTTATATTCTATGATATTTATTTAAAACACAGATTATTTAGATTGTCATCATTTGTATTTAGGTACACGTGACTTCACTGCTCTCTT
The DNA here is from genome assembly GCA_030710605.1 of Cordylochernes scorpioides. Classification (NCBI taxonomy): domain Eukaryota; kingdom Metazoa; phylum Arthropoda; class Arachnida; order Pseudoscorpiones; family Chernetidae; genus Cordylochernes; species Cordylochernes scorpioides. Next base: position 172,835,300 of record CP092886.1, read on the forward strand.
TGATGTGAGAAAATAAATAAAGGATTCTGGTGGCTACTTAAAGAAGACTTATCTCGTTATTCCCTTTTATAAATTTGCAGGATGGTTGAAACACGCTCTGGTAAGATGCAAGACCCAGCACAGGAGAGAATCCAGGCTGAAGAGTCTGCCAAGCCGCAACCTGGTGCAACAATTGGTAGAGATGCTAGTTCCGACCCAGTTGTCCTGAATCCCAACATCGACATCCCCAAGTATGATGGAACGGAAGACCCTCGCCCATGGATTGAATCTCTTGAAGAAATTGGCTTCTTGTACCATTGGGCAGACTACATTATCTCTCGTTATGCCGCCATGAACATGACGGGAAGCGCTAAAACCTGGTTGAATTTACACAAGGCTAGTTTCACGAGCTGGGAAAATATTAAAATCCGCCTCATTCAGGATTTTTCTTTGGACGCGAATAAAGAAGAACTTAGAATGAAGCTCAACAGAATGCAACACTGGAATGAACCAGCAATCAGGTTCGCGGAAGACATTCTAGTGTTGTGCAACAAGGTTGACCCCGCAATGGAAGAAGAAACAAAAATTGAACATGTTATTGGAGGACTGAAAAAAGAGTACTCATTCGCGCTCTACCTGAACCCTCCTAAAACGACCAATGACCTTCTTGTCGTGTGCAAGAAAATGGATTCTTTTGAAAAGAAGTATCGGGAACGTGTGGAGAAATCCAGAAACCTATATAACGGTCCACGCTATTCTAGACCCCAACAACAATCGAGGTACGTGCCGCCGACTGCCGAACGAAACTACCAGACCACTTCCAGGCCCCAAGCCCCTGTTTCCAATAATTACAAGAACGACTCCCCTCCTACCCCCAGACAGTATCGAAACAACTTTCCCCAGCCCTCTACCCCTAGACGTCCTTATAATCCTAACTTTGTGCCGAAACCAAACCTTCAGAGAAATACTTACAATAAAAGCCAAGAAGTGAGCAAAAATAGGACGGAAGATGGAAGACCAATCTGCTTTAAATGTAACAAGCCAGGGCACGTGGCCCGTTATTGTAGGGTCAAGTTTATAAGAATCCTAGAAGAGGATCCAGCAGATACCCAAGAGAAGGTCGAAGAAAAATGCCAAATGAATGAAATATCAGAGAAATCAGGACCTCGGCTTTATGCTGATGTATGTCATAGCACACAGACAAATATTCCTACCCGGAATAGATATTCCGTGTTGGAAGATTTAAACTAAGCGTCGCGCCTGAATCTGTCAATCAAAGCAAGTCGACCATAAACGGAATCAAGAAGTTGGACCCTAAATACAAATTAAAAATTAATGTGGACAAGATAGGGACTTTTGAAGCTTTGGTTGATACAGGTGCTGACCTCTCGGTGGTCGACCTCAGAACGGCCCTCGATACAGGCCATGGTATAAGTAAACTCGCAAAAATTTGTGCAGGACCCGATGAAAAAAAATTGGACATGGTAGGAAGTATATTTTTAAATATAAAAATTGATGACGAAACATTATCACACAACTTTGTGATATTGAAAACGCATTTACGGACATTAATTCTTGGGAGAGATTTCCTTAAGAAAATGAACGCAAAAATAGATTGTAAGCAAGAAACTATAAAATATGATTTGACGAATAATCATGACGAAATCAAATTTGAAATGTTGAAAATAAAGAGTGCCAAGGATTCCATTGTACCGGAATGTTCCATGAAATTGATCAAGGCATTGGTAGAAACAGAGGATGGAGAATATATTATCGAGGAGAGCAGCAAAATGTTTCAAACAAATGGACTTCGTCTAGCAAGAAGCTTGATCAATGTTATAAATAGGGAAACACACATCTGGATAACTAATCCGTATCCTCGACCGTTAAAAATAATGAAAAACCAAACATTGGCTTTTGGAAGTAGTCCAGCGAAAATAAATGTGAGTCGAGAAAGAGAGGTAGAAAAGAACGAAGAACCTAGATTCCAAATAAACGAAAATCTTTCACCAAAGGAACAGAAGGAGTTAAAACAAGTTTTAGAAAGGTATGGAGATCTTTTTTCATCGAGATTAGGGAGAACCAATTTGGCAAAACATCGGATAGACACAGAAGACGCGAAGCCAATTAAACACAAGCCTTACCGGGTAAGTGCTAAAGAACGAGATATTATAAAAGAGCAAATTGACGAGATGCTTACAGAAGGCATAATTAGGCCATCTTCTAGCCCCTGGTCTTTTCCAGTAATATTGGTCAAGAAGCGAGATGGTAAATACAGATTTTGTGTGGACTACAGAAAACTGAATAATGTGACAGTAAAAGATGTCTATCCGATCCCTAGAATAGACGAAGTTATGGATACTCTCCAAGGATCTACACACTTCTCAGCAATAGACCTCAGATCTGGATATTGGCAAGTTGAAGTCGAAGAAAGAGACAAAGAGAAAACAGCTTTCACTACAGCGCATGGATTATATGAATTCAACGTGATGCCTTTTGGACTTTGTAACGCGCCTGCTACCTTTGAGAGAAATATGGAGAATATGCTTGGAAATCTGAGATGGCAAATTTGTTTGTGTTATCTGGATGATGTTATCATATATAGCCCGGATTTTCCAACGCACCTCAAAAGACTTGAAGCTGTTTTTAGATGTTTTCGTGAATCTAATTTAAGGTTAAACGACAAAAAATGCCGATTTGCTTTTGAAGAATTGGAGATTCTCGGCTATATAACGAGCAAACATGGTATAAAACCCGCGGAACATAACATCAAAGCTGTCAGAAATTTTCCTCGGCCCAAAAAGGTCAAAGAAGTACAATCCTTTTTGGGAATGTGTTCATATTATAGAAAATTTATCAAAGACTTTTCAAAAATTGCTGACCCTTTGACCAACCTTATAAAAAAAAGTGTATCATTTACCTGGACAGAAAGACAAGAGGAAGCGTTTCAAACCCTAAAAACAGCACTATTAAGTCCACCAATTTTAGGTCACTTCAATCCAAATGCACCTACCTATGTTCATACTGATGCGTCCAACATCGGCATAGGTGCAACACTTGTCCAAGACATCGGTGGTGAAGAGAAGGTGATCTCATATTTGAGTCGTACCCTAAGTAAAGCGGAGCAAAATTATTCAACCACTGAAAAAGAATGTCTGGCCGTTGTCTGGTCAATGTCAAAATTACGACCCTACCTTTATGGAAGACACTTTAAAATAGTAACAGACCATCACGCCTTATGCTGGCTCAAAAACTTGAAGGATCCAACAGGTCGATTGGCAAGATGGGCATTGAAAATTCAAGAATATGACTTCGATATAATACATAAATCGGGAAAGAAGCATCTGGACGCCGATGGCTTATCTAGGGGGCCCTTACCAGAAACTGATTGGGATGAGGATTTTGAAAGGCTATTTTTAAATCAAATAACAGACGAAGAGGATAAATTTATCGAAAGTGTTAAGAAAAACCTTAATGGAAGCAGGCGATCAATTGCGCAAAACTTTAAAGAAGAAGATGGATGCCTCTTTAAGAAAAACCCGAACCCTGAAGGCAGGGCGTGGTTGCTTGTGGTTCCAGAGAATAAAAAGAGAGAAATTATGAAAGAATATCACAATCATATGTCGAATGGCCATCTGGGCGTCGCCAGAACCATGTACCGAATAAAGAGTAAATACTTTTGGCCATCCATGCTAAAGGATGTCTCAGAATTCGTTAAGACGTGTCACCTTTGCCAAAGTAGGAAAGGCTCAAACCAATTACCTTCTGGACTACTACAGCCCATCCCCCCAGCCAACTTTCCTTTCGAAAGAATTGGAATTGACTTTGTTGGTCCACTACCATCTACGAAAAACAGGAAAAAATGGATAATCGTGCTGACGGACTACTACACTAGATATGCAGAAACAAGAGCAGTCTCGGAAGCAACAGTGAAAGAAGTTTCTAAATTTCTAGTAGAGGATATTTTTCTTCGGCACGGAGCCCCACAATATCTTATTAGTGACAGAGGCTCTCAATTTACCAGTAATTTAATGAAAGAGGTGATGAAAACGTGCAAGATTAAACATTGCTTCACAACGAGCTATCATCCCCAGACTAATGGATTGACAGAGCGGTTAAATAGAACATTGATCAATATGCTCAGTATGTATGTGAACACTGATCAGAAAAATTGGGACGAAATACTCCCATTCATCACTCACGCTTACAATACTACAATTCAGGAAACCACAGGATATTCTCCCTTTTTCCTGATGTTTGGAAGAGAACCCACGTCTCTTTTGGACGACAGGAATATCTCGGTGGACATTGACAAAGATGATTATGATGAATACATAAAACATCACTTAGACAAAATAAACAGAACAAGAAGATTAGTTATTAACAACACAATAAAGACTCAAGAAAGAATGAAAAAGAACTATGACAAGAAACACATGGAAAGAAGCTACGAACCAGGAGAATTAGTAGCAGTTTGGACACCAATTAGGAAAATAGGAAAGTGTGAGAAACTACTGAGAAAATATTTTGGCCCATATAGAATATTAAAGAAGCTGTCTAACGTAAATTACTTAATTGAGCCAAAAGATAATCCTGGCCAAGACCCATTGATTGTCCATGTCTCAAGACTCAAACCCTATTTTGAGAGAATTGATGAGGTAACTCACGAGGACGTGACGACCTCTGGAGAGGGGGAAGTGTTACATCATGATTAATGGCGTATTTCTTATATTATTTTTAATATATTTGAAATTTAAATTATATATATATTTATTTTTTATATTCTATGATATTTATTTAAAACACAGATTATTTAGATTGTCATCATTTGTATTTAGGTACACGTGACTTCACTGCTCTCTTTGATGTGAGAAAATAAATAAAGGATTCTGGTGGCTACTTAAAGAAGACTTATCTCGTTATTCCCTTTTATAAATTTGCAGGATGGTTGAAACACGCTCTGGTAAGATGCAAGACCCAGCACAGGAGAGAATCCAGGCTGAAGAGTCTGCCAAGCCGCAACCTGGTGCAACAATATAGACCTGCCATACATAATCACAATTACATAACTATTAGAGATATTTCTAGATAATTATCATATAATCGTTCCACAAAATAAGATGCAGTCGAGGAAACTAGGCCGACTCAGCCAGGCGCGACAGTGGGGTAATATAAGCTGCATTATAACCGGAGCATATTTGAGCTCCCAATAAATTATTTATGGCCCCTATATGGCATAATGGATTTTGGACTAGCTGTAGTATGGACTCTTGTTAGAACTTAAGTGCTCTACCCAGTATTCTCACTTTTTTATATAAAGATCTTCACATAAATATTTAATATTATATTTTATATATGCTGCTTAAAAAACTGAGAAACACCTTGATATAATATCGTCTGATTCAGTTTACTCTCTAAAAGCTTTCTAGTCTAAGTACGTTTATATATTTTATATAATATAAATTTTCTCCGCGAATAATAAATAAATATAATTGGATTACAACACGATACATTGTATTACATAGATTAATATATCCTGAATATACGAATTGGGTAGGCATATGAACAGAAAAGAAATATTTAATTAGGCAAAATTGATGACCTTCTTCCAGTGTATCTTGTATACTTGTATATATATCGTTCTGAAAATAGAGAAATCCATACTTAAATCATTACAAAGTAAAAAGGCATATATATGGGATCGAAAAAAATATTTATTTGCCAATATTTCGGTTGGCTGAACGCCAACCTTTATCGAGGCATTATATTTTTGTATACACAAACTCAGCGTCGCATAGTGTTGTAAAGTGTATGTATACAAAAATGTAATGCCTTGATAAAGGTTGGCATTCAGCAACCGGAATATTGGCAAATAAATATTTTATTCGATCCAACATATATGCCTTTTTACTATCTAATATATATATATACAGGGTGATCCAAAAGTCCCGCACAACTTTAAAAATTAATAACTCCGCGAATATTTGCGCTAGAGCAATGCGGTAAACACCATTGTATTCAGGATGCAATGGGATTTTTTATGGCAAATAATGAAAAATTCGAAATTGATTTTAGTTACAATTTTATTCGCCAGATGGCGCTCTACCAGAATCAGAGATTCAGCGGCCAAATTGTTTGATAAATTGAAAAATATAACTGATCGACATGTATTTTTCCTTTTTGAAAACCAGGAAAGAACCCTAATAATATCAAATAACAAATTAATAAAACACCACTTCGCCAAAAGTATGAAGAATTGTTTAACGATTTTAAATACAATCAGAGATATGTAAAATAGGTAAATGCAAATTAAAACATGTAGCAAAATATTTATTTTTATATGAGGTTTTGTGAAATAGATTGAATGTTTGAAAAACACTGCTGATATCAATACACGAATTTTTGAAATGTTAATATAGTACCAAAAATTATGATGGCACTATTAATAGGATTTCTTGCTATAAGAAATGTGTAGTTTCTTGATTGATTGGCGACCCTTGACTATTTAACTGGATATTTGTCATGATCCAACGAATGAAATATAGAGGGGAGTGACAACATATATTTGTCGTACTTTATTCCAAATATTCTATGGGCTTGTCAAATGTTATCATTGTTTATTATACTGTACACAATTTTAAAAATGTGTCCCCTCAAATAAAAATAAATTTTAAATCGACCTTTTGCGTTGAAAAACGTGGTAGTAAAATCATTTTGTATCATTTTTTTTCACAAAATTTCTAAAGTTATTGGTGTACAGAAAATATTCCTTATGCTACATGTATTTCTTATGTATGTATTTCTATGTTATCTATTATCTATGTATTTCTTCTAATGAGCGAAAAGCGAAAAACTAAACATAAGGGGTAAAATTGTGTGTACCAGTGTTATTCGAGAAGTTATAACACTCTGGTTTGCACGACATAATATGTGAGCAAATGACAAACAAAATATTACTGTTCACAAAAAAAAGAGTCAAGATGTGAGGACAGCATTTATTATCCCCATATCCCAACACAAAGAGCTGCAAAATATTGATAGATAATATAATACATGGCGGCTTATACAACACATGAGGTAACTGCCTTCTCTCTTGTATTAGGTCACAATCCTTGCTCAATGTGGCACCCTTCATTCTCAATCACCGCCTGCAGACGATAAATGACAGAATGGACAGCATTAAATAACATATCTGTTAAATTGATAAAGCGTGCCATCTGATAGAAGCCTTCAACATGGCCAATGTGGTAGGCCAGCATCGATAAACACACGATTTAATGTATCCCCATAAACAAAAATCGCAAGGCGTCAAGTCTGTTGATCTTGGAGGCCACTGGTATATAAAGTGGCGACCTATCACACGATTTTCACCGAACGTATCCTTCAGCAATTGTTTGGCACCTCGGGAGATATGAGGAGGTCCTCCATCTTTCATGAATGTTATTTCGCTTAGTGCTTTTACCCTGCAATATGGAAATACCCTTTTCTCATAACGTTCACCAGTTACAAAAACGGTTTTAAAAGTTCTTCCATTGATTTTTCAAAGAAAAATGACCCAATAATAAAAGAAGTGAACCCACACAAAACTGTAACTCTAGGCTGGTAAAGTGGCATTTCTGTGAAAATCCTAGGGTTTTCTGTTGCCCAAATGCGGCTGTTTTGAATGTTAAATTCTCCGTTTAGAGAAAAGTGAGCATCATCTGTCCACAGAACATTCGACAGCCAGTTTTCATCAATATCAATTTGCCGGAAAACCCATGCAGAGAATTCTTGACGCATCTCAAAATCGCCAACTTTCAACTCGTGAAATCTTTGCATTTTGTATGGGCACACAAAATAGAGACATTAAGTGAAGCGTCTTCGGATATCACAATCATACTTCGGCGAATTTAACGCCAAAAGTTCAATTCGGGGATCACCTGTCCAGGATAACAAAAGTCAGTAGGTTGAGGACATGCTAACCGACCTCGACCTTACACCGTTAAATAACGGAGAGAACACCTATCTATCTAAGTCCACAGGCACAGAATCCGCAATAGACATCACAGTGATAAATTACAACATCGCACCCACAACACAATGGAAAATCCTGAGAGGTGCAATCAGTGACCACAGACCAATTTTAACAACCCTAAACTTCAAAATTGAGAATGTCCATTAGAATAAAAGAACATGGAACTTTAGGAAAGCAGACTTGAAAAAAATTCACAGAAAAGCTTGAATAACTGTGCAACGAAAAATTGAATTACAGAACGCTTGACAAAAGCTTGGAAAAATTCTCTTCGAACATTTAAAAAGCTGCAAAAGAGCATCGATAACTAGAGGTAGACGTAAAGACCTGTGGATACCTTACTGGAAGGACCACAACATCGAGGCAATGATTTCAGAAAGAGATACAATATCAATGGACTTCTTAAAACAAATAAAACAGAAAGGAACTCATTGAAATTATTCACAAAATATAACAAGAATTTTGGATATTCAAACAAGAAAAATGGCAGAATTCTGCTAAAAAATGGATCCAAGAAAGGACAGCCAACACTGGAATATAATTAGAGTGTTAGAGAACAATCAAAACCAACACCAATCCTCCAATACTCTAACCGATATGAATAGAACAGCGAGAACGAGAACAAACAGATGGCTGACATAATTGCTGAATATCTTTCAAGCACTTCCATACTCAACTATACGAATGAAGACAGGACTCTAAAAATAATATAAACCAGTTAGTTAAACAAGCAAGAAACTTCCATCAACAAGATATTTTCTCGAGAGACTTCACACTGAATGAGCTAAACTCATCAATAAAAAAATCCAAGAGGTCACCAAGAGATAATCTAATCTTTGGTCAAATGATTAAACACTTTGAAGTCAAAACTAATAATCAACTCCTACGAATACTGAACATTTCATGGCAAACTGGTAAACTACCAAAGAATTGGAAGATATCAATTATAGTGCCAATACTGAAGCCAAACAAAGATGCCAAGGAATACAAGAACTATCGGCCAATTGCTCTCGCCAGCATACTTTGTAAAATACCAGAACGAATTATCCACTCTAGGCTCATAGTCTGGCTCACAAAAAATAATAAAATAAACCTCTATCAAACGGCCTATAGATCCCAGCACTGTACAACTGATCAACTGTTCTACTTCTGTCAATCAATAATAGATTCTTTCCGGGAAAAACCGCCAAAGAAGACCACGGCTATATTCCTTGATATGACCTCAGCTTTTGATCGAGTGTGGAGGGAGAAATTACGTGAAAAGCTGCACAACATCGGAGTAAGAGGAAAAACCTTTATCTGGATTGCAGACTTCTTAAGGGGAAGAAGGTTAAAGGTTCGGGTCAATGGAGAATTTTCCAAGGAAGGAAGAACATGGGCTGGTGTACCTCAGGGATCTGTGCTCAGTCCTCTACTCTATCTGCTATATATTAACGACATACATCCTTACCTCACTGAAGACACAAAGGTTGCCTGTTATGCAGATGATAAAGCCATATGGCACACAAGTAGCAGCATAGAAAATAAAACAGGAGCTGGAGATGATGACGCGGGCTCTGGAGCTCCCTTGGTTTAGGAGACACAGCCTCATCGAAGGTAATGAGTTCGCAGACAGGATCGCTAAGGCAGGATGCTTTAGAGGTAGATCACTGAGGACCCCAGTGACCAAGAAAGAAGTTTATAGGAGGATCAGGGGTCACCTCCAGGACTTATGGTTGGACAGATGGAGGAACAGTGTGAAGGGGAGAGAGGTATTCAATGGGGTAACAACACCCAAGTACCTCTGTAAGGTAATGTCCCACAAACTCATTAGGGTAGTTCGGGACATGGGCTCTCTTCCCCAAGTCTCCACAGATTTAAAATTAAGAGAAACCCTGATTGCGTCTATGGAGAAAGGGATGTGAATGCACGCCACTACGTCTTGGATTGTCCAAGGGTAGTGGGTGTGCAGGAAGAGAGAAGGAGGGCGAGGGGCGCGATCGAGAGTAAGCTGCTGAGAAATCACAGCAAGCTTCTTGAGAAAGCCCACGACGTGGCAGCTGAGCTTTTCCTCAGCTGTGAGTGAACAGAGTCGACCGGGGGCTGCCTCCCCGCCGTCCCTGCTGGACACAGTAGATAGTTTCCTATTTTGCTGTGATTAAAGGCCACCGGTATAGAAATCCTTCCAGACACGTTGTCTGGGAGGTGGTGTTTCCAGCTACAATGTCCAAGCACTAGCTTGGATACCGTTACTTGGCTTATGAGTTGAACAGAATAGCAGCGAAGGGCATGCTTCGCATGCCGGCTTGTGGACTTAAAGGTCTGGGTGGCCATCTGCTTCTAGGGTGTACCAACTGTGCTTAGGTGGGATCCTCCAGTTCTTGTTTATTTTGGCTACTGTTTCTATTTCTTTAAAAGTAAGTTTATTTTTCTGTAGCAAGGGTTCTTTTGTGCCTTTTTTCGCTAGCGCATCAGCAGCTTCATTGCCTTCAATGCTAACATGTAAGGGTATCCATTGAAGGTGAATTTTTGAGGTATTGAGAGTTTTTGGAGATAACCAATTATGTTCCTGCTTACTTTGTCTCTAAGTTCCCCTGTGTGACTCAAGTGTTGTATGGCACTTCTACTATAAGAATCCATATATCGTGATGTTTAGTATTTCTGATGGATTTTAAGACTTCATAGATGGCTATAAGTTCTGATCTGAAGATTGAGCAAAAATCTGGGTTTCTTCTGTTCATTTTCTCATTGCCATTTGTGGGTTTAATGAGAGAGCCACTGCCAGTGTGTCCCAACTCGTCTCTGCTACCATCGGTATAGATAGTTATTGCATTTTTAGGAATTTTATTAATTATTTCTAATGATAATTGTTTTAAGTATTCTGGATTTTGGTATTGTTTGTTGGTGGGTTCGTTTAAAGTGGCATTAAAAATAACATTTTGTTAGTGGTTCGCATGTAGATATTTTTCAGCTAAATAATATTTTTCCAATTTATATTTTAAAAATCCATTTCTTTTGGCCAGGTGGAGAGGGCCTTCTTTTTTTAGTCTTATATTGGGTTCCCAAATAAGTATGTAATTGAAAGTTCTGTGTTTATTTTCATAACTCTTGATTTTGTTTATATATTTTGGCAGATTGTAGCTTATTCTATCCTTTAAGGGCATAATGTCTGCCTCGCAAAGTACAATATTATTAGGGCAGGTTTTTCGAAGACCTGTATTAATTCTAGGTGCATTTAGTTGTATCCTTTCCAGTGTTTTTAGATTTGTTTCAGATGCTGTACCATAGATTTGATATCCATATTCCAAGATAGGTCTCATTAGAGATGTGTAAGTTAATTTTAGTGTTGTTGCTTCAGCTCTCCACTCTTCCTGAAATATATTTCAAGATTTTTAGTCGGTCTCTTCCTTTTCTAACAACTCCTTCAATATGTTTACTGGAGTTAATTTCTGGATCCAGGGTGTAGCCGAGATATTTAGGATGTTTCTTATATTGCAATTGTTGTTCTTTCAGAATAATATTTGGTCTTATTTTGTATAGTTTCTTATCGGTAGTAAAAAGACAGGTTTCAGATTTTTGGGGGTTAAATTCTAATTTATGTTTATTAGCAAATTTTTCTAGGTGGAGAATAGTCTTGTTCAAATCTCTTTCAGCTTTTTTCCAGTTAGTGTTGCTGCTCCATAGAATAATGTCATCAGCGAAAAGTCCAATATTGGTTTTATGTGAAAATTTGTCTTCTATGCCTGCAATAAATAGGGTGAAGAGAGTTGGGCTAAGGACTGATCCTTGTGGTAATCCTTGGTACAATTTGAAGGTTTTAGATAGAGTGCCATTATATTTGACCCTGATGTATATATTTTTAAGGGAATCATTTATCCAAGTGATAGCTTTTCCATCAATTTTGAAATGTTTGTATAATTTTGTAATTAACTTGTTTTTCCATACCTTATCAAAAGCTTGTGTAAGGTCTAAAAAGCAGCTATGGTGTGGTTAGTTGGCTTTTTGTTTTGTGCATCTTTTACCTTTTGTGTGAAAAATAAGAGTTGGACTATTGTCCCATGTCCTTTCCTAAATCCATATTGTTCTTCTGGTAAGAGATTTCTTGTGTCGGGGTGGTAGGTGAGTCGTCTGAATATAATTTTTTCCATTAATTTGCAGCAAATATTTGTGAGGGAGATAGGGCGGTAGTTTTTAGGGTCATCAGCAGATTTGTCAAGTTTTTTATTGGGAATTATTGTTGCATTTTTACAGTCTTGAGGCAATTTTCCAGTTTTCCAGGAGTTATTGAAAATATTAAGAAGTCTTTCTTTGCCAATTTTGCCCAAGTTTGATATCATTCGGCCATGGATTCCATCTGGCCCAGGAGTCTTGTTTAGGTCAGTGTTTTCTAATGCATAAGCTAGCTCTTTCATATTGATTTTTTTCATGGAAAATATTATGAGTGCTGGTGACATTTTTACAGTCATGAATAATCTTTCGGGCCTTTTTTCAACCTTGATTTTACTACTTATTTGATATGAATTACCTAAAAGATTGGCAGCAATTTTGTCATTAGTTCCAGGTGTACCATCTGTATTCTCAATCATATTTGTGTTTTCAGTTTGTGGCTGGACTCTGCCAATTTGTTTTGCCAAATTCCAAAGTTTTGTATTTGGGTTTCTTGGGTTCAGGTTTTCACAAGTTTGTTTCCATTTTTCCCTTTTCACATTTACGTATAATCTTTTTATTTTTGCAATCACAATGTTCAGTTCAGTTCTACAATTTGTTTGGTTTTGGGTGCACTTTTTTGTAGTTCATTTCTTTTAGTTATAAGTGTTTGAATATTTTTTGCCTGGTGTGTATAATTTGGAATCCATTTCTTAATATAACCTCTTGGTATTGAAACTTTGGCTGCTTTAATAATGGTGTTTTCGAAAGATATCACATTAGCCTTTTTGAAGTTCCATAATTTTTCTTAATTGAGCTAGTTTTGGTCTTGGTGCTAATTTCTATCAAATTAGGCAAATGATCACTTTCAAAACCTTTTAATATTTGCTATTTGCATTTGTGGAAAATGTCAGGATAGTAAAAACTTATATCAAGGATTTGTGCAGTATTATAGCTGTAGGAATGATGGGTAGGATTCCCATCATTTAAGCACATGAGAAGGCATTGTCGTCAAATATGTTTGATAGTATTTTGCCTCTTGGGTTTGGCGTAGAACATCCCCATAGTTGATGTTTGGCATTAAGGTCACCTAAAATAATAGTGTTGTCTGTAAGAAATTGAACCATTGTTCCATCGTCAATAAATGTATTGTTTGGAGGGTGATACATATTGTATATGTTGATGGCTTTGTTTTGATTAAGGTAGACTTTGATACCTTGGGTTTCGAGGTCTAATGTGTTTGGAATATTAACGGCTATGTCCTCATAGTACAAATTATTGATTAAAAATGCTAGGCCACGCCCTTTAACAGCATATACAGATGAATCTTCAGACCTTACCCTGAGTAATGGAGGGGCCGGAATTAACATAATACTGAAAGATGGAACAAACATCAAAATCAAAGAAGGAGCAGGACAGATTTCGTCAAACTTCACTTGTGAACTGACAGCTATCTGGAAAGCCCTTGATGTATGCCTTAACCAACCATCCCTGCATCAAGCAGAAGGAATTTTAATATACAGCGACTCCATATCCGCTCTAGAAGCAATTCAGAAGGGCAATATTAAAATCACACAGAAAATACACTCGTTACTTACCCAACTGGAACCATTGGAGAATAACTGCATTCTACATTGGATCCCTGCCCATGCTGGGATCGGGGGTAATGAAATGGCATTTGAATTGGCAAAGGAAGCCAGAAAGTTGAGCCAAAGGAAAGAACAAATGTCATTATTTGACGCTGATTCTTTGTCAGAATACAAGATAATTAAACAAAAAAATAAGAAAAGATCAAAATGCGAAATAAACTCTGAGAGAAAAATGACAAAACTATAACAAGACTTAGAACAAAACACTATAAAGGAATGACAATACATCCAGATGGCACAAGAACCTATAGGGCATGCAACAATTGTCCTGGTGTGGAACTTACACCTACCCACATATTCTCATGTCCAGCAATGGCCGCAGCCTTGCAGAAATTTGACATAGACCCAGAGCAGCAGCTTTACACACCCAAGATAGTGGACATTGCTGCTGATGTGATGGAGATGCATGGTACATCTGAGGCTCTTTATTGGACACGACAACAACAACGGCATTCCAGAGTAAAATAAATTATCAGAGATAGATACATATTTTTCAAATGAATTAAAATAAATATAATCGATACTGAGTGAGAGTTGAATTAAAAATATTAGAAATTTATTATCTTCGGAAACAAACCGTATCTAAAATATCAATTTTCTTTTTGCTACATGTTTAAATTTGCATTTACCTATTTTACATATCTCTGATTGTATTTGAAAATCGTTAACCAATTCTTCATACTTTTAGCGAAGTGGTGTTTTATTAATTTGTTATTTGATATTATTAGGGTTCTTTCCTGGTATTCAAAAAGGAAAAATACGTGTCGATCAGTTATATTTTTCAATTTATCAAACAATTTGGCCGCTGAATCTCTGATTCTGGTAGAGCGCCATCTGGCGAATACAATTGTAACTAAAATCAATTTCGAATTTTTCATTATTTGCCATAAAAAATCCCATTGCATCCTGAATACAATGGTGTTTACCGCATTGCTCTAGCGCGAATATTCGCGGAGTTATTAATTTTTAAAGTTGTGCGGGACTTTTGGATCACCCTGTATATAACATTAGCCTGCAATGAAAAAATTCAAGAGAAATTTAAATGAATTGTATGTTATTTGATATGCTGATTTCAAAAATGACCCCCATTTCCCCCCATCACAACAGGAATTTTGGGAAAATCGATCTATAAAAATAAACAAAAATATGGATATATTTGTGTGTTTGTTCCTTATTCACTCACGCAATATGTGAAAAATCTGAATGTAGTTGTTACAGGTTATAGAACTTTATCTGGAAGGAGTACGCAGATTCGAAACCAGAAAAATCGATTTAGACATAAAAATGGAAATATTAGTGTATTATTATTATTAGAAATTAGAAATTGTTTATGATGATAAGATTATACTATTTGTCCTTTATTTGTCCATGGCATTCCATGTCCAAATTTTAAAAGCTTCAATTCTTTTTATTTATTATTTTCTAAGGGTCCAGCTTTCTCATCCATAAGTGACTACAAGAAGTACTAATGCCTTTATACAATGCTCTTTCTTTGTAGTTCTTTCTAATAAGAAAATGCCTTATAATTCAAATTCTTGTCAAATTTCATCATGTTGTCTCTTCCTAGTGGTATTCTTCTTTTAACATCCTCAAAGAAACTCGCATCTTATAAATACTACATACTAAGAATATGAAGTCATTAAGTATATCCATCTTTGATGAATTTCAAAGCTATATAGGTATCGTAAAGATAGAGACTGCCTGGCAGGCATTCATAGTTATAAAGGTAGTTATGAATTTGACCTCTCTCTCTCTCTCTTTTGCTGATATTCAATTTTACACCATAATTTTAACTTTTTTACTTGACTTTTTCAATAATGCCTTCCTTAGAATGATTAAATTTGTGATCACCACAGATGAGTATAGTCCCCTCTTTTAACAAATGCAATAATTGCAGTATGGTTTTAGAAATGATATTTAATAATATATATCACAAGAAACATAGTATCAAAATAATGATTTGAAATTTGATCGAAAAATGGCAATTGAATTTATAATTTTGATATATATATCACGTCTTCTCTTTGTTCATACCAGCAGTGTGCGATGTCGTCATCATAAAAAAAAAACAGAAGTAAAGCTGTTCGAGATAATCAAAACGCTAATGCAAATTTTGACAGGAGGTTTGAAGATTTTCAAGCTTCGGAATATGCACAACTTCCATAGGAAAGGAATTTAAAAAATAGAATATATATATTATTTATTAAAGGAATCTTGATTTACTCACCTTATGGGAATCTGTACACAAAATGAAAAGCAGGATAATACCTATAACCTCTTATGTATATATATAATATTATATATATATAATATACTAGCGGACGTACCCGGCTTCGCCCCGGTTTTACCCGAGTAAAGGTTTGACTAACGAACATTTGTTAAAACAATTCTCTATAAACTTATAAAAATATAATAGATATATTTTGATAATTTGAAACTCGTAAATTTGAATCTCTCGATAAAGTGAAATTTTTCTCCCGGTCCCTGTGTGCCGTGTCATCCTGAATTTTGTCTTTCCTAATTTTCTACATTACAAAATCATCGTTTCATATAGTGAACTTTTTTCCCGGTCCCTTGAAAAATACTCGATAAGTTGAATAAAAAATCAATATTAATTGGTTCCCTCGGTAATTGGAAGTTAAAGGAATAGTATCTTTGCCTTGGAATTGTATCATTATTCTTGTCTCAAATAAATTGCCGTGTCATCCTGAATTTTGTCTTTCCTAATTTTCTACATTACAAAATCATCGTTTTATCTAGTGAACATTTTTTCCCGGTCCCTTGAAAAATACTCGATAAGTTGAATAAAATTAATATTAATTGGTTCCCTCGGTAATTGGAAGTTAAAGGAATAGAGTATCTTTGTCTTGGAATTGTATCATAATTCTTGTCTCAGATAAATTGCCGTGTCATCCTGAATTTTGTCTTTCCTAATTTTCTACATTACAAAATCATCGTTTTATCTAGTGAACATTTTTCCCGGTCCCTTGAAAAATACTCGATAAGTTGAATAAAATTAATATTAATTGGTTCCCTCGGTAATTGGAAGTTAAAGCAATAGTATCTTTGCCTTGGAATTGTATCATTATTCTTGTCTCAAATAAATAGCAGTGTCATCCTGAGATAATCTTACTTTTGATAAATAATCTTTAAGATAATATACTTAGTGATAATAAAACTTATAGATAAAAAAAATTGTTAACATCGTCGCAATGGTGGCGCTGCTTGCGAGTTAAATCTACAAATCTGCAAATAACTCTAAGGATATTCAAGATATTCAAGAAATTATTTTTCAGAAACCTTCCCAGTACTATACTAAATAACTTCCCTAAGTTTCATGGCGTTCCAATGAGTGGTTTGGTCAGGCATAAAGGACACACACACATACAATCATTCATTTATATATATATATATACAGTTAAACCTGTCTATAGCACCCCCTCTCTATAGCACCCTATTTGGTTAGTCCTAAGAGGGGGCGCTATAAACAGGTTTAACTGTATATCAAAATAATATTATATCACTATAGGTACATATAAAATAAAATGATTTAAAAGCGCGAATGTTTCTTTTATATATAAAACGAACTTCTACTGTCCTTACTGCGATGAAAAAATATATTGGGAGGGCTTGGCTCATCAGTGGTGAACCCTCCCAGCGGTTTCGCCAATTTAATCCACCAGACCGCTTCTCAGAGCTCTAATACTGTATTGGATCATTCTGCTTTTATATACTACACTGAAGGTTGGAATCTTAAAAATGGTTTTCAAGTAAACTATGGACATAAGCCTATAGGACAGTAGAATTACATTCAAATATTTGCTTCGAGCAATGCTCTTCAGCAAACTATAAAGACACGGCCATTAGGAATAAATTAACACAAAGCAATAACGCGCCATCTATACATATAAAATAAAAGGATTTAAAAGCGCGAATGTTTCTTTTATACACAAAACGAACTTCTACTGTCTCCGGGCCCCTCTGGTCGCCCCTTGGAATGTCGCTGGTGTCTCAAATGACCGGACTTTAGCTGCCCGTCTCTCTCTGGGTTGACTGTAGGTTTGCTTTATTATTCCTGGAAGAGTATATATTATGACATATGTATATATAAAATAGACTATACGAATATGTTTCTGTTTTCTCTCTCTACCTAAATTTCAGCCATAAATTCAACTATTTCAGAAATAAAATATTTTTCACAGAAACATGAATTTTTATATCATAACTAGAAACCATTTTCGTTCATTTTTAAGATGAACCATATTAAAATGTAGTAGAAGTTCGTTTTATGTATAAAAGAAACATTCGCGCTTTTAAATCCTTTTATTTTATATGTATAGATGGCGCGTTATTGCTTTGTGTTAATTTACTATAGGTACATATTTGCCATAAACTTTATGAATTCCATTTCCACCCTTTTTTCCATTTCTTTTCTGTTTATCTCAAAAGAATCTGCGTATAATCGACTAAAAATACTGAATAATATTGATATGGATTTATTCTTCTATTATCATATTTCTTCGTTACCTCTCTCTCCCTCTGCTCTTTTGTATGGAAGGTGCGTTTTTTTGTCATAATTGTCAGACTGATGATTTTCTCCACTTTTCTTACGTGATAATAAATATTTGTAAAGAATTCAGATATGTCAAACTAACCATTCAGGGGAAATTTTGGAAAGCCAAGGAATCTCTCTCACTAAGATTGGCTGAGAAGTAAACTTCTAAGAAATTGATGCTGATTAAATTGATAAAGAAAATGATGATCCAATATACATCTGGAAGTTGGTATGACAATTAAGTTTATATATTTGATAAAACGCTGTGGGAATTTTTTTCTAAAACACAATAATAGTTTAATAAGTGTGCATGATTGCTCATTAATCCATCTTGGAAAATGTTTGTGATAAATATGTTTTGCTATTATTTTAAAAATATACTAAAATATTTTACTAAGGGACTCCATTTTGAAATTGAAATTCACACAAACACGCGGGTTTTATTAGGATTGAACACAATATACAGAATCCACTTGGGTTAGACAAATCAAAAGATGAAAAGGAAAGTAAAAAAAAGAAAGAAACACAAAAAGGGAGAAGATAATACTAAAGTATTTAAAATATTTATCAAAATTTATGGAAATTATATGAACGCAATGGCAAAATATTCTCCTTATCAACTTAGCTAATAGAGTATAGAGTGAGCATTCTATTTTTTTGTTGTTGTGGATATTATATTCTGAAATCATATTCTCTTTCCTCTATGAAAGCTGTACATAATATTATACGAGTTAATTCGTATTCAATGTTCACTTGGTCCCGGGTTCGATTCCCGCATTGGACACTTTTTTCTGTTTAAAAAAAAAAAATGCTCCAATGGCCCCCGATTCTTGCAAAAGTCCAACCCCACCAGCGAGTGCAAGTAACCAAACGGGGCTCTGGCATTTGTAAGTGCAAAGTCGAACTGCTTTTCACATGTGTAGACATGTGGTGCGCTTAGAGTAAAAGCAGTCGCTAACTACCCACCATGATTATCATGGCCTGTACCACGTGTACTAGGGATAAGCAAAAAAAAAAACGTGCTATTTCGTTAGTACTTATAACAATAATATGGTTCTTCTTAAAAAAAAAGGCGAAAATGGCTTATAGTTATGAAATAAAAATTCATGTTTTTATTTCTAAAATAGTTGAATTTATGGCTGAAATTAAGGTAGAGAGGGAAACAAATAAACATTTTTGTATAGTCTATTTTATATATTAAGACATTTTTAACCTAAAAGCGGAGTGAAATGTTTATTTTGTCTAGCCAACAACAGAATAGTCAATTTGAAGGGTAAACGTTAATTTGAAGACGTCTATCAAGGAGGATGACAAAAGTCACCAATCCTATCATGACAAGCCATATGATAGTTGGTGATATGGATCGAGGTACGGAATAGGTCTGGCAACATCTATATGACCTTGGTACTGTGATCTTTATCTAAGGACGGGCTCCTTTTCTGAAAACTCGAAATGATGATCAACACGGATTTACTCGTTTGGTGGAATTGGGATAACAATTTCCGTTACACTTATTAACTCCACGTCTGTCTATCTCAGACAAATTGCTGACAGGTCTATAATGAACGATATTCCATTCACCTGTGACTAATTGACTTTATAAATAAACAAAGTCACATTTATTTAAATAAATCAGTTTATAGTAAAATTAACGTCCCGATTTTTCTGTAGCTGGAAATATCCAGTTTTCTTTAAACTGGAGAGAAGATTGTTAAAATATAAATAAGATCATGTTTATATTTGTGTGCCAACAGTGAGGCTCATTTCACTAAAAAACAAAGAACGTCTCCAGGCCTAGAGAGTAGCCGAGCTCACTGCCTGTCGACAAGTATTCGGCCTTTCTATTGAACGGAACTTTTGGCAGCGTCTAGCAGCTGGGCGGAAGTGGTATTTGCGCATGCGTGTTAAATAGAGATTTTTTTTCCATCGGGCGCCGAAGTTAACGAACGACTAGCGCTACGCGGCGGAGAACTGAAACCTTGTTTAACCTTTCCTACACAATTTTTGGCAAAAGATTATTTTAATAAATTTATTTTTAATACACATCTTTGAATTCTAATTTATCCACAAAATTAATAGCATCGACTCTTTCATTTCTTTGAAAAAGGTTTTTAATATCTCACTGAATTTTTAATTTAAAAAATGAAACCTAATCATGACTCTATAATTGGGTTTCAATGTTGACAATTATTTATGTCGTGACCTCATTGATTGATTGGTATAGAAAGAGAAAGGCACATTTTAACTCTTCGAGTTATTAATGATAAGACAACAATAATGGGCTATCTATATATGAAAAATGGTTTCTTTTCAAATTTTCTACAAAACCTTTCTACTGTCCTTTAATAAAAAGGTTTGCAGGGCTCGGCTCATCACTGATCAACTCTCCTAGTGGTTTCGCCAATTTAATCTACCAGACCGTTTTTAGAGCTCTAATACTGTATTGGACGATTATGCTTATATATGCTCTACTGAAGGGTGGGGATTGCCCTGTAGGGCGAAGTACGGTATCGTTATTCCCGAGACGCTACGGTAACCGTAAAGGCCTACAGGGAAATGTGGCTGAACAACGGGGCAATGGAGGGAAAAGACACCACCACCACCACTGAAGGGTGGAATCGTAGTAATGGTAATTAAGTAAACTAAGGACATAATTTCTTTGACAGTAGAATTACAGATAAAAAATTACCAAAAAAATAACCAAAATATAGATGGAAATTTTGTCCGTAGAATATCCTATATACAGTTACGAGCGTCATTCTTCATCAGTCATCTCTGTCACCGTTTGCTTTTTTTTTTTTGGAATGGCGCCCTCCTATTGGTCGGCTACGATCACGCCACCTTTGCCCCCCCCCATCATGCCCCCCCACTCGCTTTTTCGTTTTTGTAACCATTGTGTTGGAGCGGGTCGCTCCTTAAATAAATGCATATATTAGTTAATAACCAAATGGAATCCTCTCTTTCTTTTTCCCAGTAAGAGACGCCTACGGAAGCCAACAGTACATAGACAGATAAAGCACATAGGCTATAGTTATTAAATAACATATGCATTTATATAAGGCGCCAATTTATAATTGTAACAAATAGTATTTGAATCAAAACATTCAATCGGGTAAAACACGGGCGTTGCCCGGGTCATTCGGCTAGTTAATCTATAAAGGCAAAGGTTAAAAAAAAAACGCACTTAGTTTAATATAAACGCTTTCAAAATTATAAAGATTTCTAACGATGAGTTTATTTATATTATAAATTCTTGACATTTTTCCAAGCGAAAAGGCTCTTCGATAGGCATAAATAAAATTAAAAAAAACATTGACTATTCATAGAAAGAGGTGCTTGCAAGATAACAAACTAACAAAACAGTACTAGTTGGAAACGGTCAATGTTTTATCTAAGTCTGTTGATTTTCGCTTTAGAAAGCTAAAGGGAAAGAGGAATCCACACATTATTGTGAAAAACCGTTATCTATTTTACCTTTAATAATTATAATAAACGTTCATAAAAATAGCTCAACATAAACGCTGCAAAACAATGGTAGCAGTATGAGGAAGGAATTTATACCAATTTCTAAACTGTCGGGTTTTATAATATTTCCGCTTCATTTAATTCAATAAAACAATTAGTGACACATTTTTATTTCTTTGCTTCTATGAATATTTTATATAACTTCACAATTTATTTATTCATATACATATATGTCTCACATATTTGTATTTATATATTTCTTCTTTAAAACAATAAAATATATATTTTCAGGACATATTATATAAAATGCGCATTGCGCACCTACTATGTTTTCATTCAGTGTGTGCAATATAATAATAAAATATAATTAAAAATATAGTATTTTATATTTTAAAATTGCATTATGTTAACTCTTAATTAAATTTAAGACAAATGCTGTGTATCTCTCTTAATAGCATTATAAATAATTTAATATACATAAAAGTTGTGTTTGATAAATTAAATTGTACTGTATTGTTTGTTCCTCTAATATTTCTAAATTAGTCAGATACAAGGGGAAATAGCGCTATATACACGAAATACAGAAGATTGGAATACTTATTGGTGAGAAAGAGAGGGGTGTATAGAGTTAGAATAGCAATTTAATTAATTCTATTTATTTAATTGAGAAATTAAATGTTTAGGATAGAGAGAGGGTTATATAGACAATTCGAGGTTGGGTTCATATTTTATTCAATACGCGGATAGAATTAGTTTAAGGTTGGGTTCATATTTTATTCAATACGCGGATAAAGAGAGGGTTTGAGGTTGGGTTCATATTTTATTCAATATGCGGATAGAATTAGTTTGAGGTTGGGTTCATATTTTATTCAATACGCGGATAGAATTAGTTTGAGGTTGGGTTCATATTTTATTCAATTCGCGGATAAAGAGAGGGTTTGAGGTTGGGTTCATATTTTATTCAATACGCGGATATAATTATTTTGAGGTTGGGTTCACATTCTATTCAAAACGCGGATAGAATAAGTTTAAGGTTGGGTTCATATTTTATTCAATTCGCGAATAAAAAGAAGGTTTGTGAGGTTGGGTTCATATTTTATTCAATTCGCGGATATAATTAGTTTGAGGTTGGGTTCATATATATTCAATACGCGGATAGAATTAGTTTGAGGTTGGGTTCATATTTTATTCAATATGTCGCTAGAATTAGTTTAAGGATGGGTTCACATTCTATTCAAAACGCGGATAGAATAAGTTTAAGGTTGGGTTCATATTTTAATCAATACGCGGATAGAATTAGTTTAAGGTTGGGTTCATATTTTATTCAATACGCGGATAGAGAGAGGGTTTGAAGAGTTAAGTTCATATTTTATTCAAATATGATAATAGAGAGAGAGTTTAGGGTTGGGTTTATAATTAATACAATATACGGATAGAGAGAAAATTTATGAATGAGCTCATACTTTATTCAATACGCGGATAAAGAAGATAAAGATGGTTGAATTAACACTTCCCTCAATGCGACATATAGAAAATGGAGGGAAGGGTTAAGGTTAGAATAACATATCCTTCAATATATACACGGATGGAGGAGATTTATAAAGTTAGAATGACATTTTTTCGGTACGAAGGATAAAGAGGGGGTTAAGATTAGTCTCATATTACACTCAGGATGTGCGGTAGAGCGAGCCCAACTCAGCATACACTGCTAGCGATCTTCCCACTAACTAATTAAACTTCAGATAATGTTCCTTAGAATAGCATCAACTGGCGGATTTCAGCCCATTACGTATGCATGAGGTTGTGTTTTGCTTTGCGCCGTCCTTCAGAGCACTCCATAATTGGAAAAGCCATTCAGTATATGCCCTATACACCTTTACATTATAAAAATCAAATTCCGAGTGGGTCAACGCATTAATGTTTTACATAACAGCTCGGGCGCCTAATTTTCTCTATTACTTGGTGATTTATTGAAGTCAATATTGACGTCTGGAATTGGAGCTTAGTTCCTCTTATTTGACCTCTCTAATCGATGGCGGGACTGAAGAGCTGCTCGGAGAGAGTTTACCATTTCTCTTAGTATGGAGGTTTTTTGCATTTATTGTTCTATTCAAATATTGATACATTATAAGATCTTGAAACTTTTGGTAGGAAAATAAATATATTTTACAATTTATGTTTTTTTCCACAAAATTTCTATGAGACAGATTTCTACAATTATTAAATAGAAGATGAAAAGCATTGATTATCAATGGCAAATATTTTCAGCGGTTTCACGAAATTTAGACGACTAGATCAAGTATTATCATCATTAAATAATCTAATCTTTTGCTATATGATACAGGATTGAATATATGGTGTAAATATAGCATTTAAATTCGCTCGGATTCAAATATATATAAAGCACATATGCTCCTGGTCAGGATATGCTTTCATTAATTTTAATATCAACACCTGACCATTTATTTTTTTATTGTTTTTTTTTCATGTGTCAAGCGTATTTTGGCCTTAAAATATCCATTTCTTGGTTTCTCAAGAAGCCTCTGGGACCAAAAATATTTTTGGTCGCAGTGGTACAGCCTGCTCCACGCTGACGAGCGCCAATAGTGCGAAACGAGTTCGTGGATGGCCTTTCTTGATTTATCAAGAAGTTGGGTTGGCCAAATATAAAGGAACAGGTTAAATCAATGTTTAGTTGATTTCTGTTCCACTAGAAGGCGCTCTGCCATCTAAAAAGCACATGTGCTCCTGGTCAGGATATGCCTTCATTATTTTTAATATCAACACCTGACACTTTTATTTTTTATTTTTTCTATATATATATATATATTAAGAAAAAGGCATCTCCTTATCGTGCAACTGAAAGTTGCTGATGGCTTGCGCCATCTATCGGAATAAATATCAACTATTCTCGTTGATTTTAAATTATTCTAGAATTGGCCAAATACCCATTCTTGATTAATCAAGAAAAGCTAACCACGGACGCGTTTCGGGCTGTTGGCCCTCATCAGCGTGGTGCAAGCTGTACCTCAACGACCAAAAAAATTGGTCATTAAGGCATCCTGAAAAATCATGAAACGGGTAATTAATATATATAACGGGTAATATATATATATATATTAAAATTATCTCTCAGAATTCATTAGAATATGATGATAGAAACAAAATTCTCTGATATAATGCAACTAAGCTTGTCTTTCACGGTTTATCGCAATAAACATCAATTGAACGTTAATTCATTTTTATCCCAACAGTATTTAGCCAAAATCCATTCTTAATAAATCAAGTACCACCCAGATTCAGTTTATTCTTCACTTTAATATCCTTTTTATAGGATTTTTCCTACATTTTCATGCCTCAATTTGAAATTCTCAACGATATATATATACTGGATATCATAGTGGTACTTGATTTATTAAGATTATATTTAGGCTAAATACTATTAGAATGAAAATATATTAACGTTTAATTGGTGTTCATTACAATAGACAGTTTGAAGAGACAAGCTCAGTTGCATTATCAGAAATTGCTTTTATCATCATATTATAATTAATTACGAAATTACCGAAGAGGTTTTTTGACAATTATCATCTTTTATTGATCACTAGTCGTTTAAATTGTGATACCTAGTTCGCACAAATTATTGTGGAATTCACAATGAGATGATGTGTGTGATAATAATGATAAATATAATAAAATATATGGTATCAACCTTGAGAATATATACTTGGCACCTCAGCCACCGCTGTAGAGTTTAAGTAGAATGTGATTGCGACACAATTTTCAAAATATTATTCATATTTATATTAAAGAGAGCTAAGATATATTAAATGAAGACCTAAAGCATCAAAACTTATTTGGAAATAGAAATCCGAGAAAGACATATTTAGGAAGACCTATAGCGCACCCGGCAAGTTTGCAAACTTTTTGAAAGGTTTGAAAAGTTCTTTCGGAGAAAATTGTTTTCCACGTGTCTATAAACAAGTCATAAATTAGATGCCCTTTCAACGATTATTTTCTCGAAAAATATTCTTTCATCGCTGTACGAACCTCTCATTAGGAAATTATAATTGATAATTGGGGTTTTCAATTGTGTGAGAAATATAGTTATTTTATACTAAATCGAACTACTACACAATTACTGGGGAATCTAGTAATGTCTAGTGCTATTCTTACTACACTTAGTGTTACAGTTTCAAGTACCTAGCATAATGTGAATACATATAACATATCCCAAGTTATCGTAAAAATAGAGGCTGCCTGGCCGGCATTCATACTTCTTGAAATTAAATATACTTCGGCCAGTAAATCTTTTTATTACCTCGACGTTTCGACAAAAATATTTTGTCCTCGTCAGGAGAGCGAACAAAAATAGAAACATTTGGCAAAGCGTTAAAATTTATTCTCTTTAAAGCTTTGCCAAATGTTTTGATTTTTGTTCGCTTCTGACGAGGACAAAAGATTTTTGTCGAAACGTCGAGGTAATAAAAAAAGATTTACTGGCCGAAGTGTCTTTAATTTCAAGAACTATATCCCAAGTTATATGTGAAACGTATT
>CP092886.1:172861740-172905609 GCA_030710605.1 Cordylochernes scorpioides
TATCTCAAGAATTAGTTTCAAACAGTATAATATACGTATATATGTTATTTAAAAAATGAGATTGATTTTCTGCTTGATTTTTGGTCAGCTTGAGGATTATGCTATGGTAATGCAGTCGTGGTTAAAATCTTGAAAGTATAATAATAAAAATAGTAAAGATTAGAATTAGCTTTAATTGAGTTTATGGAATATATCAGAAAACATAATTTTATAAAAGTAATGCCTGACTTAAGGCGTAAGAATCTAAAAAATGAAAAACTTATTTACATAATATACAAAAGATTTGAGCCGGCCATCGGGAAACAACAACAACGGGTTATATAAACAGAAAGCGCGACCTGGGACGGTCTACTTAACAGGATATTTGAATATATGAAATATATTTTAAATAAAATAACATTTTAATATAACATATATATATGCATCACGCGAGTGATGGGCTTAGAAGGAGTTTGAATTTCTAGAGGAAGATAGGCGAACAGCCTCACATAGAAATATCGAAAATATCTTTTAATACATTATATTTATCCAAAATATGCCATTCTTTTAATATTCTTTAAAATGGATTGCTCAATTTTTAACAATATATATATATATATATATATATACTAGCAGATGTGTACCCGGCTTCGCCCGGGTTTTATCCGAGTGAAAGTTTGTCTAACGAATATTATTGATAATAGTATTCGGGAACACACAGATTATTATGATAATAATGATAATATAATTCACATTGCGTCATATATTTATATAATATATGAAATTTATTTTTCGAGCAAACATATACACTCTCTACTGAATAGATTTTAAAAAAGATATACATAAATATAAATATCTAGAGATATACTACATGATCTTAGCCAAAAGGCCGAGAAACGATATTTTATATATAGAGATGACCTGGCTACGTGTGTCTTCTGCTCGAGTGAATGTTTCGCTGGTAGAATTTTGTTCCTGCCTACTATTAATCATTATCTGGCTTCGCCCGTGGTCTGCTCTAGTGAATATTCCCCAAAATAATTTTTTAATGTAATCAAGCATGATACGGCAATATTGTCATCATCATTTCTGACTAAAATAACATTGTTGCTCAGTACTTGGTTAAATATAATTTTTCTTAGTTAAAGTGCGACAAAAAAACTCTTCCAGATTTAACTCTCTGTCCTGTTCAAATTTCAGCGAGATTAGTTATACATTGAGGGCGTGCATAGCCGACAAACATATATATATATATATGTTCCCGGCTTCGTCCGATTTTTACACGAGTAAAAGTTTGCTTAACAAACATTCGTTAAAACGATTCTAGCAAACATCCAATCCCTTCTGAATCTATACTTGTCTACATTCTCGATAATTTTTTCCAGGTCCCTTGAAAAATACTCGATAAGTTGAAAAAAATCAGTATTAATTGGTCCACTCAGTAATTTGAAGTTGAAGGAATAGTATCTTACCACAAACGAAGATTTGTAAATAACTGTATTTAGCGAATGAACCCGGCTTCGCACAGTTTTTATCCGAGTAAAAGTTTACCTAACGAACATTTGTTAAAACGATTCTAGAAAACATCCAATTCACCTATATATTGATTTATAAACGTATATAAATATAAATATTGTTATATGCGTTTAAATATATTTTTGAAACACATAATATTTTGAAAACATTTATTATATTTTAAATAAGATATTGTCACTTTTGTGAATTGGATAATTGATTATTTCTTTTTCCTCAATGAATTATATATATCAATTTAAAATTTCTTTTTTTTTTATCATCATCACATACAATGTAATTTTTTTATATAAACAAACGATAATAAACAAAAACAATTAGGGGCTCAAAAATCATTTATTATTTATTTATTTTATTTATTTATTTATTACAAAACACACGCTATATCCTATGTGGATATTTGCATGTAAATGTTTAAACCATTTTATGTACATAGTTTTAAATATATATACAAATTATTTATAGTTTTAGAGAGAGAGAGAGTAAAAGTTATTCAAATTTACATTTTAGAACAATAAATTATACAATAAACAAAGATTATTTACATACATATCATCAAAAGTCCAATATAAATTTATAATTACAACCACTAAACCAGTGGCACAAATATACTAATTAAAACTAGAAATTTCAATTCTTAATGTAATTCAAGTCCACGGCATTTGAGATAGAGTCTACAAAACTTGTTAAATTTTCTATATTCTTCTTTACTGGAAACCATTTGGCTTAAACTAGAACTGTTCATTTGACATTGTACTCTCAAATCAGCAACAAGTGGGCACCGGATTAAAATATGCTCAGGGTTGTGATCTTCTTGGTCACATAAGCAGATTGAATAATCAATTCTGCCAATTCTATATAAATATGTGTTAAAGTCTCCATGCCCCGTAAAAAATTGTATATTATAAAAGTTTGGCTGGATAAATTTGGGTAAAAAATCATTTATTATGGTTAGCAGCTCCGTAAATAAAGATATTTTCACAACAATAAAGTTGCATCATCATTTTTATAAAACAACAGCAAATTAAATTAACAATGTAAAAATATATTTTAACATTACATTTTAACATTTAACACAAAACCGTTACAATTTTTTCTTTAAATATATATTAATATTGAAATGCCAAATATTTTTTACATCATTGGAATATTATATTACTAAATTCTCAAATTAAATTTATTATACTTGGAAAACATTTTAAGCATTGTTACAATTTATAAATATAATTTTACCAGACGCCGCTATAGGCGCTGCTTGCGAGTGAAAGTAGAAAATTTGCAAATAAAATTGCAAAGAATATTTATTTCAAATCAAATTCAAACCAGAAATCTTCCCAGTAGTATAGTAAATAACTTCCTAAAGTTTCACGGCGATTGGATAATCTTACCTTTTAAAAACATTCATCGTGTGAACAAACTACAATTCATCGTGTAAACAAACCACGTGTTAATTATTAACCAATCAAATTCATTTATCGTCGCGACCAGTGCTGCGCCCAAGCGGTAAAAGGCTGGAACTAACGCTTTTTGGTTTTCAATTTTTTAAAAAAAGCACATTAACTTTTTTAGTTTTTTGAATAGCCTATATGTTAAACGAAATCTTCAGCTACCTATATGCGAAATTTCATAATGATTTATTCTGTAGATTTTGCGCAATGCGATAACAAACATCGATTTTGGATTTCATTTTTATAGATATAAGGATAGACAATTAGTATTTTGCTACTTTGTTGTAAATGCCATTTCATTTTTACCTGCGGAATATCCCTCTCTCTATGAGAGCTTGATTGGGATAAAAATTCAATATCTAATTATATTTATCTAAATACTTTGTAAAAAAGGGAAACAACATTTTGTTTTGTTCAAACTAATCACCAGAGCGATTCATATTTATGTTTAAAAATGAGATACACCGGAAAAAAATAAATTTGCCAATCATAAATAAAATCTTTATAAACTGCCGAGCGAAAATGTTTACTGGGCCGGTATGATGTGATATAAGTTTAAAAGTGCCTGCGGCCTGCTTCCTTTTTATTCTTTTTAAATCAATATCTTGAGAGTTTGAATAATTTCATAACGTTGTTTATATATTTGAAAATACACCTTCTATTTCCTCATATATATATATATATATGTATATGAAATCATACAATATATTTCCTTATATATACAATTGAAAACATACGATATATTTCTTTATATATATATTTCTTGATAAATCAAGAGAAGTCATCCACGCACGCGTTTCGGGCACATGTGCTCCTGGTCAGGATATGCCTTGTTAATTTTAATTTCAACACCTTACTTTTATTTTTTTTTCTATTATTTTTTATATTAAAAATAAAAAAAGGCATCTCCTGACCACGAGCACATGTGTTTTTTAGATGGCAGAGCGCCATCTAGTGAAGCAAAAATAAACTAAACATTTATTTAACTTGCTCCGTGATATTTGGCCAACCCAATTTCTTGAAGTGGTTACAGCCTACTTACTCCACGCTGACGAGCGCCAATAGCGCGAAACACGTTCGTGGATGGCTTTTCTTGATTTATCAAGAAATTGGGTTGGCCAAATATCACGGAGCAAGTTAATTGAACGTTTAGTTTATTTTTGCCCCACTAGATGACGCTCTGCCATCTAAAAGCACACGTGCTCGTGGTCAGGAGACGCCTTCTTTATTTTTAATATCAACACCTGACCCACTTATCTTTAATTTTTTCTATTTTTTTTTTTCATTTTTTATATATATATATATTTGAAGATATACGATATATTCCTCATACAATTGGAAATAAACGATATATTTGCATATATATACTTGATATTATACGCAATTTTACTTATATAATTTTGAAAATATACGTTATATTACTTCTATATTTGTTTGCGGAAGAACATTGCTCGATTCATGTGGTTATATGTACATAATATATATATATATATATATATATATTGTCTATTGTCCTCAAATAGCTTCATATCGGAAGTTTGCTTTTAACAAGAATTCGTCTGTAGTATTTTATATGTATAAGAACAGTTCAATATGCGATATTGAACAGTGGGATATATTAAACTGGAGAAACCGTTGGGAGGATTTAACACTGATGAGCCAGGCCCTCCTAAAATTTATACCTCGTATTAAGGAAATTAGGAAGTTGTTTTATTTGTAAAAATAAATCTTTTTGCTAAATGGCTTCAGTATGATATGCACACACTCTTGGCGCGCTATTTATTTAATATATTTAATCTAGTCATTTTATTATTTTTTTTATGAGATAATTTTAGTCGAAACTATCGATAGACACTGTAGAGCTAAATGATTTAAACATATCGGCTGCAATTTGTTGTATTTTTAGATATTGTTAAAATACGTTTTGCAATAAAAATATTTTTTTTTTTCAGAAAAATGCATGATTATCTTTTATCTACGAAATATTAGTAGTCTGTCTAAATACAGTGAAAAGGATTCATTGCGATGTAACAACGTCAATTTAGAAAAACCTTTTATTACCCAAGGCAAATGTGATCATGTTCTAAATTACATGTCGTTCATCTGGGTATCGTCAATAGTGGCATCTCCCCTCAACCCATAGCAGTATCTCTGTCCTCTCCGTGACATTTTGATGACATCTCCCGAATTCGTCCACGAATTTAATTCTGGTCTTTCTTCCATGCATCCCTCCTGCAATATCTGTATCAAGTGTCGGGAAAGATGTCCAAACAGGCCGGATCTCCTACTTTCAATCGTTAACAGTAGGCCGTATCTCTCCTCGAACATTTTAGGACATCTTCATTGCTTAGTTTGTGAGTCCACGATATTATTATCTTTTGGCGAAATAACCATATATTGAAAGCACATAGCTATAGCAGTTGTCCTTCTGAGATATATAAGGTGCTGGGTTGCATAATGACACGTGGAACTTCAACCTCCGCCCAAGATCAACATACACTGAGTTAGCTGGAGGCTGCGAGGTGAACCACTCCCTCTCTCTTGTCGTTCGGACTAGAGCAGCCAACTCCATGGTATTCCAATCGGTTGTCAACCACTTCTACGGCTACTTGACCAACGAATACACCGTTTAGCACCGTTCATCTGGGGGCCGGAGCGCACCGCCTGGTTGCCTGGTTGCGTTCGGGCGAGGCCCGGTCTGTCTAGGATTCGGGCTCATTGACCCATCCCCATTTGTTATGCTTAAAGGGCGTGCCGGCCGCTCTGCGTGGCATCCACAGCGGTTAACTTGGCTGGTCGGGAGCGTCGTGTTGCTGTATTCCCTCCATCCGGCTCCTCGCTCCCGCCTCTGGGTATCCGGCTGCTAAAACTGGGAGGGCGTTACTGACATCTTACGCTAGACCACCGCGCACTGACTCCGTCCCAGCTCCTGACCTTCATCGGCAGCTGCTGCCTTCACCGGCCACCTGACATTCTGTTTCCTACGCGGTGAGACGGCGTCTTCGTAAACACTGCCGCTCCCTTCACTCGCGCCTCCTAGAAGCCTGAAATTTTGTATTCTTGCAATCTTAGCAGCATTGAACTAGTCTCTTAAATGACAGACTTCTACGTGGTTAGGAAGTAAGCTAAAATTCATAACAAATTTGAAGAGAAATATAGAAGAAAGATCATTTCCTTTCGGTCAGAAGTCTGAAATTTTGCCATATTTCAATTTCAGTAGGTTTGAACAGGTGTACAATATTTCAGACTTCTAGTTGCTCTGTAAGTATATGGAAAATCGACTACAAGATTTAAAAGGAATCTATAAATTAGCCAATCCCGAAAGAGAAAGACCACCCAGAGGTAAAATATTTTGTCAACTTGCAATGTCATAAGATTTGAACAAGTGTACCTAGGTTCTCTGTAATTTTGTTAAAAAGATTGATAAAAAAAAGGATTTGTGAACAAACACATAGAAGCAAGTTACATAAATGATTCTAGAAAGAATCTCCTAGCAAATAGTTCTCCGTTTAGTGAATTAGATATAATTTACTTGCAATTATCTACTACTAATTAGTTATACAATTATTCCAAAATGACATTTAACGTCATCCTTCTGTAGAAATATGATGTTGCAAGCAATATTAGCCCTGTTTATTCACAATATAGCTATGTGTTTATTGAAATAATCTTTTCACACGAAGCACCCTAATATTATCCCTAATTCTCTCTCATAATCAAAACGAGCGCAATAGACGTCGAGTGATAGTTGAAAAGTCTGCAGTGAAACTAACCTGTTTACTGCAACAAAGATTCGTCTTTTGGCACTTAAGTTAATTACGACAGGCGCTGTGTCAGCCAGTGGGAGAGAGAAATGTTCTTAATACCTACACATACGTTTAACTTGCACGCTTTGTTTTTCGATTTCTTATCTCGTAGATTGATCTCAACCTTCTATGAAGCATCTCTCTCAAAATAATATAATTAAAATTATTCTATATTGTTAAAATATATTTTCACATGTGTGATTGGTAGATAGATGCTCAAAAATGATATTATCTGGGACTCAAAATAGTTTTATTTCCAATATTTCGACAGAAAAACTTTTCCATCTTTATTGAGGAATTGGAGTTTTTGAAATTGCAGCATTTTACGTGTGAACTGATATCAGCAATCAAAATTCGGAACAATTATGAACGCGTATGATTCTTCAAAATAAAAACACTTTCTACTGTCCTTACTGCAATGGAAAAATTAATGGGAGGGCCTGGCTCATCAGTAAGTAATTGCAGTAAGGACAGTAGAAATTGTTTATTTTTTAAAAGATTCATACGCGTCTATAATATTTTCGAATTTTGATAACAGATGGCGCCTTAATGCATCATGGTATCAGTAATGCTACGATAAAGATAGGCGTGTTGCTTGCGAAATATTGGAAAGTAATCAATTTCAAATCAAAGATTGAAATATTAGTTATATGGATATTGATATTAAGGTGAAAACATTAAGCTTTCAGGGATAGGTTTCTTGCTTAAAAGATTGATTCAAGTCTCTCTCTCTATTTCAACCCCGAAATCTAGATATCAGAATTAAATATAATTCGCATTCTACACATGCTTGAACGTAGGTACACAAAGAAGTCAAAATACCCTTGCTACTTGATTAAGAAACATATCAAACTCCTTATTGTTTTTAAGATTAATTACTCTGAAATAGGTGAACTCCGTGTTCGAAAAGCGTTCTTATTTGCCATGTTTTGATTCAAAATGTAACTCGATATTTTTTATTTAGGGATAAAAATTAAAGAGTTTGTGTACATATTCATTCTGAAAGATTGCGGTAGACAACTATGTAACGTTCAGTTGAATGGTGTCTTTACCATACACATTGGAATATTTGCTATGTAAAAAGTGAAAAGAAGAACAATGCTCTGAGGAAAGATCCGCCGGGCGCCTGTCGCGGAAGATCGATCTGAACGTCTCCCCAAGATCATCACCTTTCGATGCGGACGGAGGAAGACGTATTGATCTTCCCGCAATTATTAGACTTTAACGTTCCTTTCTTTGTTGAGGATGTGCCCGCATCGCTCAGTGTGCTTTACATCTTCACACATTGTAGTTTTACACCCACATCTTGTAGATTTACCTAATTGTGTTCCTATTAACATATGTATGCCTCACGACTACACGCGTGTGTATCTTAATACTTCCATTCTGAAGAAAAACCATTTGAACTAAATGCTTCTATGTTGCCCCTTTCACATTTTATTATATTAGATAGGGAGAATATAATCGTTTTATTCTAGTTCTTTCAACATATATGTACGTGTCTATAACACACTTCTCTTTGAACTGAGCATCATCACATGCTCAGATTGCTCATTTATAATCCTAGTTTCCTCTTTTTTATTTATTTATATATTCATTTTAATCATAGCTACAGAATATTGTAATATCATACTCTCTCAATTTTGTTCTACTCCGACAACCTCTTCTAACCATCAAATAATTATATTTTCTCACATTCTCATTATATAAACCTTCGTGTGTCACACACACAGTCTCGCTATTTCCTCAATAATCCCTCTCAAACTTCTGAAAACTGCCGATGGTCACACCTTTATAATATCTATATTTAAAATTTACGTCTCTCTCTCTCTCTCTGTTTACCTCTACATTCACTCTCATTTTCCACTCTAAAGATAAGATTTTCACTCTATTAATAAATATTTGTTTTTGTGAGAGGGAGAATATATCTTCAAACACAATAGATATATCTATAATAGACACCGAAGGTTATAAATATATTTTAATTTTGAGTTTTTACATATTAGCATATTGCCACGTGGAAAATTAGGGAAGACAAAAACTTAAGGAGGAGACAAAATTTATTTCAAGCAAGGACAAACTATGAAAGGTAAACAAAAGATAAGCCACGAGGGAAATTTACAGAGTAGAAAAATTTAAGCATGAAAATGACCACTCTGTTAATAAAAATAATAAAATAATAAATGCTTGGTTACATAGCTTCTTCCCTATGGGAGATGTGACCCACAGCTAGCAATTATTGTAGATACTGACATGGATCTGACGTGCTTCTGCCAAGGATTCCATCGAAGTCTTGGAACTTTGTCCCTAGTACCTTTGCGTCCTTTTTCTTGCGGCGTGAAGAGCGGCTTTGTCGTCGTATCGTCTATAGGGACATCGTCATCTTCGAGGGAAGTCTTGGCTTTAGCACGGCGGTGGAATCCTAGAGTCAGTCTCCGAAAATGTAGATCACAGCACCCATGGCTTCAAGGTCTTCTTGGCGATCTTCAGTTTGTCTTCCCTAACTTACCCAGCATCTCCACCAAAATGCCACGTGGAAAATTAGGGAAGACAAAAACTTAAGGAGGAGACAAAATTTATTTCAAGCAAGGACAAACTATGAAAGGTAAACAAAAGATAAGCCACGAGGGGAATTTACAGAGTAGAAAAATTTAAGCATGAAAATGACCACTCTGTTAATAAAAATAATAAAATAATAAATGCTTGGTTACAATATGATACTTTTCTGTTGGCTTCCCACATAGTTTCCCGATACACGGGTCTCTTAAGGATGATATTGTTGCGTGGTACCCAGACGCCGTTTGTATACTTTGTCTGATCAGAATGGTTCAAAGAGAACACGTGAGTTCGTGAAGGGCTTTATAAGAGTGGTAAGAAATTGAAGGACTACAATATAAGAGACTTTCTACCATCCTCCATCGTCAGAAAAATCCTTGACGCCGTGGCTGTCACTCTTGTGAAGCGTCGCGTTTCACACACCGCCCACATCCAGTCTGGACGACGCCGACTTGTAGGCTGATCTGCTGCGTTGCCGACCGACACACTTGCCCCGATGTCCGTTTCCAAAGAGTAATTTGCCCCGTACAGTCCAGACTACAACCTGGGCCTAGTCAATTTCAGGACTTCTCTGCAGTCAGGCCAACAGCTGCTATCCCCCGGGCTGTGTCCGGCGCCTTTTTCAGAGAAACTCCTCGCTGGCAACCCCCCTCAGCAGACTGTAAAAGACAGTCCTTGTCCTCCGTGGTGACTCCCCCGACGCTGTTGGTCCCCAAAATATTTCTTCTGCCGCCGGCATCATTCATCATTACTTATTTATTCCTTTCTCACCATCCACGACGTTTTTGGATCTTGGAGTAAGAAAGCCAGACGCCACAATATATATATTATTACACTATCATACAATTTTAATTTGAATTTACATGTGTGTGTGTGTGTGTGTGCTATATATATTTTACTTATACAAACACTCTCTTCTTCCACCTTTCGTAAACAGGTCATTAAATACTATAAAATGACGATCATATATAAACCTACTCAATATATTAAGCCCTTATATCGAACTAAAAAGAAGCGTTTCGTTTGAGATTTCATTCATTATGCATAACTTTCAGCGACTAAAAATCCCTTCTATACAGATATATAATTTTTTCTTTAAAGTTTTCTTTGCCTTTGTAATGTTTTTTTTATGGCTAGTGTCTAACATTATTTTAATAGTGAGATTGCCTAGGTTTTTAAGTTGTATTTTCTAAGATGATTCTCAATTAAAGAAAATTCCCGAAATAAAGGAAGTACTTTCCCTGAACCCAAGCTAGATGTTGTCTAATCAAGTATGACCTCCGAAAAATCCACCGTTAGAGATACTATCGCTATATAAAAGGAATGTCAGCCCCCCCATTAGCCTTCCTAAATCTCTCTCTCTTTTCATCTTCAGTCAGTGAATTTAGAAATTCCACTTTCATTTGAAAGAATAACGTTAATGAGAGAGATTCCATTCCCTTCAGAAAACATGGGTATAAAAGGTTATCAACTACCATTAGTGTAACAAACAAGCCTTTAAAAAATATTTATTATCATTTATCGCCTCATAGAGAAACCGTTATAAATAAAAAAATCAGTAAAACAATAAGAAAATTTCTAAATATAATAAATAGTGCGAAAATAAAATAATATTTATTATGATGCATTATAGCGCTCCATTTGTTATTAAATTCGAAACTATTATAAACGGGTATGATTATTTTAAAATTTAACAATTTCTAATGCCCATTCTGAAATGGGAAAATTAATGGGAAGGCCTGGCTCATCAGTGGTGAACCCTCCCAGCAGTTTTGCCAGTTTAATCTACCATACCGCTGTTATTTTCATTTTTCGATCTTTCTTATATAGTGATACTGATGCTAGACTCTTATAATGGGTATTTTAGATGAACTATATGGACATAATATTATATATATATCGCTATATATTATATATATATATATATATATATATATATATATATATAGCGATGAAAATGTGGATAAGAATTCATATTAACAAAAATTTAAATTCTACCTATATATATGAACTAGCGCAATGTTGTTTCTCAGAAACATTCCAATTACACCCACAAAGGTTTCACCTGAGATCTAAAGCGAAGATCTTCACCAAACAAATATAGTTAATTATATTCACAAACAAAGGGTGCCAATTTATTAGTATTATATTAATTATAACGGCGCCGAAGTGGGGGATAATCAGACAAACTTTCCAGAAATGGCGGCGGACTTTATTCCGCCTCTTTTATTTTCCAATTAAATCGGATTTATAATCAGTTAACAATGCTCCCAATGACAGCGCGCTAAATAATTAATTAATGAAGCGATCGTCTCTCAAAGGTAATTGGTGTCATCTGCGGCACAGACTTAGAGGTTTCTTGTATAATATCGCTGTGTTGGGAGGTTGAGAGTATAAAGAGACTAATTAATTACTTGAAGGAAATTAATTCTATTCTGCTTTATAATTTAAGAGGAGAACATTTCTCCTAATTAGGTTTTCTTTTAAAATTTATGTTTTGAGGTTTTGTTATAATTGCAAAAATGCATTATTAATTGGTCGTTCTTCCGTTTGGACAAAAATCCCTTCAAGAACTACGAGGAATTCATTCCAAATTTAATTAGATTTGTTTAAGTAGACCAATTGGAATTGTCGGTAAACTGGGTTTGTTCTCCTGTACATACAAAATGTGATTAGGTAAAAGGGACATTTAAAATTCTGTCTAATTCACGGTAGCGTGGTGAAACAACTTTTTTCCCCATAGAGAGTAGAGAGCGAAGGAATTAAATATTTCATCAATATAATCTTTCTCAGTAGTTAGTCATAGTGGATTTGTTTGATGATCAACTTCTGTACATACGTTATGTTCTAAAGG
The DNA here is from genome assembly GCA_030710605.1 of Cordylochernes scorpioides. Lineage (NCBI taxonomy): Eukaryota > Metazoa > Arthropoda > Arachnida > Pseudoscorpiones > Chernetidae > Cordylochernes > Cordylochernes scorpioides. Next base: position 172,873,917 of record CP092886.1, read on the forward strand.
CACGAACACACATATATAATATGGTTGGCCAAATATCAGGGAACAGGCTAAATCAATGTTTAGTTGATTTCTGTTCCACCAGATGGCGCTCTGCCTTCTGTAAAGCAGATGTGCTCCTGGTCAGGGTATGCCATTTTTATTTTACATATATAATAATAAGAATTTTTGACTCGTGCTTTAGATGTTGTACTAAATTCGCAAAATCGAGTGAGAACGCCCTTGCAACCTCAGATCAAATTTTAACGCCTTGTCAAATGCTTTTTTTTTATTTCTCCTGACAAAGACAAAAGAATTTTGTTGAAACGTTGAGAAAATAAAATATTAAAAACTCTAACTGGCCGAAGTGACTATTTTTCACAGGCCAGGCAACCTCTATCTTCAGGATAATTTTATGTGTTATAATATTTTTGAGATGGAATATTATTTGTTATTTTGTGAATAAAAGGATTTTGAAAATGATATGCAGTCGTGAAACAATTTTGAAAAATGCAATAAAACATTTTAGATCACAATTTTCTTTAATTGTGCTGATGAAATCATTTGGAGAATAAATACCTCTGACTTGAGGCGCGAATAAGAAACAAAATAAAAACTTGAATACGTATTTACAAAATGTTTTGTACCGGCTAAAAGAAAACAATAAAAATTGGTTTATATAATGTAAAGCCGCGCTATCTGGCGATAGACTTCGCAAAGTGGCCCTAGAAAAATAATTCAAAATAGAATTAAAATTGTTATATAACATATATCCATTAATACCATTTGATTTAATGTCATAAATATTTATTTAATTTTTCATATAAAATAATTTTCGCCGTTATCTATAGCACTTATACATCTTATAGTGTTAATATACGTTTTATATGTGATCGTTGCTAGCAACTCAATCGTTTTCTACGAAACCAAATTTTCTAATTAAAGTAGCTACTACACGGTTGGAAGGATTTCTCCTCACGACGTTCCCGTTAGAAATATATTTACCTAGAAAGCAGATTGTGACTTTTAGAATTCATATATATTTTAAAGATATCATCTGTTTCAATCAACATTTTTTAATTGTATATTATGTAAAGATATGACTTCTCTACACACCTATATATATAGAGATAAATAGAGGCGAGTTGCCCCTTGAAATATCAGAATAATAAACATATTTATAAATCCAATTCATGCATATTTTCTGAATATATATATGTTATATAAAATTATATCTCTAAATCTAAATATCTAATATCTAAAATTAGAATTATAATTCCCACAGAACAAATTACTCTGTTTATATCTACCACCAGAGGTCATGACTTTCCATATATAAATCTATTGTTGTTTTTTCCCGTTGGCCGGCTCAAACCTTTTGTAAATTATGTAAATAATAATTTGTTTTCCTTATTTCTACTCGCCTTAAGTCAAGCAGTGCTTTTCTCAATTTGCGTTTAAATATTTCTAAGCTAAATTAAAGCAATATTGATCTAAATATGTTGTTATTTTACCACGACTGCAATCCCAATCATGTATTCCAATCCTCAGTATGATCAGCATCGGCAAGTAATGGTTCTATATGGCTCTAATTCCAAAATCAGCAGAAAATCATTTTTTTTTCGTAATACGAAAATTTTCGTAATATATATGTTATGGTAATTTTTTTAAATAATCTTTTGTATTAGAATACATGAGTATTTTTATATTGTTATGCAGAGTCGTGGAATATAAAATCAACTTTAAATCACAATTTGCTTTAATTGTGCTGATAGACATAATTAAGAAAAAAATATAAAAGACATAATTTGAGAAAGTACTACCTGACTTAAGGCGAGTAGAATATAGAAAGCAAAACGTATTTACATAATTACAAAGTATTTGAGACGACCAAAGTAAAACAAAAACAATGAGTTTATAAAGGGAAAGCCGTGACATCTGGCGGTCGACTTTACAGAGTACTTTGTTCGATAAATTATAATTTTAAAATGAAATAAATATATATAAAAATTAGTGATAATACTACATTTTTGGACCATAGTTTTAGAATATGCCACTTTTAATATTTGTTATATATATGTTATATAAAAGTATTATTTAAAATGTTATATTAAAATATTATTTTATTTAAAAATATATTTCATAGATACAAATATTCTGTTAAATCGACCGCCAGAGGTCACGCTTTGCATATAAAACTCGTTGTTTTATTCCGTTGGCCGGCTAAAATCTTTGTACATTATGTAAATAATCTTTTGTTTTCCTTATTCTACTCGCCTTAAGCCAGGTAGTACTTTTACCAAATTATGTTTATTATATAAAAAATCCTAAAGCTCAATTAAAACAATCACATATCAAAACTATTTTTGTAATTATACTTTCAAGATTCAACCACGACTGCATTACCATACCATAATTTTCAACGTGATCTAAATTAAAGCAGAATATCTCATTCTTTATTTATAACATATATATATAGTTAACACTCGCCTTTCTTTCAAATTCACTTTATAGAATTAATTAATAAATTCTTTATAGCTGTGAAAATTGTTTTATTGTAAATTTATTCAAGTAATTGATAATAAAATACTTATTAGTAAATAATTATTCTTTTGCTTTTCTTTATCACGAATGCACCTTCAAATCTTTATTTGAAAGAAATATATATATATCATAAAATTAAGCCAATAAATATCATTTATAAAATCTATATTTATTTTGAAAATAGAGCAATCCATAAATAAATCTTTAATTAAAAAGGCATATATTGGATCAAAATATCATTTATTTTACCAATATCTCAGTTGGCTAAACGCTAATATGGTATAATACCTTGAAAAAGGTTGGCGTTTAGCCAACTGAAATATTGGTAAAATAAATAATATTTTTATCCAATATATATATAAAACTGAATTATATAATTTTTTCTATATTTCCAAACGTATCTCTCATGTATCACAGAAAATATATCCTGTAGAAGTAAGCCTTCTTGATGCACAATTCTTTGACATTTCTACGCACTATATGTTACAGAAAAACGCCCGTATAGATGGCAGTCTACTCAATATGCAATTATATTTTCATGCATAATATGTTATAAAGATACGCAACCGAACAGAAGATAACCAAATTGATATACAATAATTTAGTTATTTTCATGGGCAATATTTCGAAGAGAAAAACCCTAACAGAAGCTAGGATGCTTAATGCTTGCCCCTATTTCGCTATAGATTTTCATCCACCAAATGTCACAGAGAAGCCTTCTTCTAGAAGCAAGCCTTTTCAATATGCAAATATTTCACTCTATCCACGCGTGATGTGTAAACGGGAAACAATTCTGAAGAAACTTAATAAGCATAAAGACCTGCCATACATAATCACAATTACATAACTATCAGAGATATTTCTAAATAATTATCATATAATCTTTCGAAAATAAGATGCAGACGAGGAAACTAGGCCGACTCAGCCAGACGCGACAGTGGGGTAATATAACCCGCATTATAACCGGAGCATATTTCAGCTCCCAATAAATTATTTATGGCCCCTATATGGCATAATGGACTTTGGACTAGCTGGAGTATGGACTCTTGTTAGAACCTAAGTGCTCTACCCAGTATTCTCACTTTGTTATATAAAGATCTTCACATAAATATTTAATATTATATTTTATATATGCTGCTTTAAAAACTGAGAAACACCTTGATATAATATCGTCTGATTCAGTTTACTCTCTAAAAGCTTTCTAGTCTAAGTACGTTTATATATTTTATATAATATAAATTTTCTCCGTGAATAATAAATAAATATAATTGGATTACAACACACAATACATTGTACGAGTAGATTAATATATCCTGAATATACGAATTGGATAAACATATGACCAGAAAAGTAATATTTTATGAGGCAAAATTGATGACTTTCTTCCAATGTATCTTGTAGTATACTTGTATATATCGTTCTGAAAATAGAGCAATCCATACTTAAATCATTTGCGCAAGTGTCCCTAGGGGGACATAGCGTTTTGAATTGAAATAAATAAATAAATACTTAAATCATTAGAGGGTATATATATATTGGATTGAAAAAATATTTATTTGCCAATATTTCGGTTGGATGAACGCCAACCTTTATCGAGGCATTATATTTTTGTATACACAAACTCAGCGCCGCATAGTGTTGTATAGTTTATGTATACAAAAATGTAATGCCTCGATAAAGGTTGGCATTCAGCAACCGGAATATTGGCAAATAAATATTTTATTCGATCCAACATATATGCCTTTTTACTATCTAATATATATATATACTAGCGGACCCGGCCACGCCCTGCTGTGGCTAAATTGTAATATGTTAAATTAACATTATACTAAACTATTCAGTACAGTAAAGTCAATATTCACTTATAAAGATAAAAATGTTTTAGCAGATCTAAAGCCCTACGGGATTGAGAATGGAACGTTACGCTAAAATTTGAAAGTGAATTTTATATATATAGATAATATAGCCCTTCATTATAATCATTGATTATAATCACTGCATTAATAAATGTCAGTGAACTCGTTTATATGTATTGTTTTTTGTTTTCGAGATATTCTAATAGAACGTTCTCACATTTTCTGTAAAATATCTATATATGCACAAACACAGAATATAATCACTACGTCTTAAATTCGCTATATTTATTGCTATAAATATTATTCTAAAATAATTCGCCAGAAATCGTCCTGATAGTATACTACACAGCGAACCCGGCCACGCGTTGCAGTGGCTAAATTGTAATATGTTGAATTAACATTATACTAAACTATTCAGTAAAGTAAAGTTAATATTCACTAATAAAGATAAAAATGTTTTAGCCGATCTAAAGCCCAACGGGATTGAGAATGGAACGTTACGTTAAAATTTGAAGGTGATTTTTATATATATAGACAATATAGCCCTTCATTGTAAGCATTGATTATAATCACTGCATTAATAAATGTCAGTCTTCCCAGTATTCTTTTACCTATGTATGGAAATTTTGGTTTGGATTAGTGAACTACTGCGAATTTGTAGACGAATGACCCGGGCAACGTCCGGGTTTACACGATTAAATGTATATTACATATGGAAGATGGACGTAGTTCCCGGAGGGCACCCGCGAGGTCACTCTGTCCCCGCGCAACTGTCCAACCGGGAGCGCCCCGCGCCGTCAAAATCGTCACGCGTTCTAGAGGGCGCTGCTCGGCCGTCAGCCGGGAGATCTCATTTACTCGGTGGGGGGGGGGGGGGGGGGGGGGGGGGCAGGGAGGTCACGTGCTGCGCCGGCAGCCAATCGTCGCGCGCCGCCATCCCCCGTCTGCCGCGAGAGGGGCGCAGATTGCGAGTGAATTTACGTTTTATTGTAAATAGAAATGCAACGAAAGGTTATTTCTAAAGAGTAATTAGCCATAAACCATCCCTGTAGTATACTAAACATCTTCCCAAAGTTTCATCACGATTGGTTGAGCGATGTAGAAGATTATCACTCACGGACGGACTCACGGACGGACCAACGGACCAACCAACAAACATCCATTTTTATATATATAGATAACATTAGCCTGCAATGAAAAAAATTCAAGAGAAATTTTAACTGAATTGTATGTTATTTGATATGCTGATTTCAAAAATGACCCCCATTTTCTTCCATCACAACAGCAATTTTGGGAAAATCGATCTATAAAAATAAACAAAAATATGGATATATTTGTGTGTTTGTTCCTTATTCACTCACACAATATGTGAAAAATCTGAATATAATTGTTACAGGTTATAGAACTTTATCTGGAAGGAGTACGCAGATTCGAAACCAGAAAAATCGATTTAGACATAAAAATGGAACTATTAGTATATTATTATTAGAATTTAGAAATTGTTGATGATTATAAGATTATACTATTTGTCCCTCATTTGTCCATGGCATTCCATGTCCAAATTTTAAAAGCTTCAATTCTTTTTATTTATTATTTTCTAAGGGTCCAGCTCTCACATCCATAAGTGACTACAATAAGTACTAATGCCTTTATACAATGCTCTTTCTTTGTAGTTCTTTCTAATAAGAAAATGCCTTATAATTCAAATTCTTGTCAAATTTCATCATGTTGTCTCTTCCTAGTGGTATTCTTCTTTTAACATCCTCAAAGAAACTCGCATCTTATCATTACTACATCCTAAGAATATGAAGTCATTAAGTATATCCATCTTTGATGAATTTCAAAGCTATATATATTATAGGTATCGTAAAGATAGAGACTGCCTGGCCGGCATTCATAGTTATAAAGGTAGTTATGAATTTGACCTTTTACTGATATCCAATTTTAAACCAAAATTTTCATTTCCTTACTTGACTTTCTCAATAATGCCTTCCTTAGAATGATTAAATTTGTGATCACCACAGATGAGTATAGTTCCCTCTTTTAACAAATTCAATAATTGCAGTATGGATTTTATAAATGATATTTAATAATATAAATCACAAGAAACATAGTATCAAAATAATGATTTGAAATTTGATCGAAAAATAGCAATTGAATTTATAATTTTGATATATATATCACGTCTTCTCTTTGTTCATACTAGCAGTGTGCGATGTCGTCATCATAAAAAAAAACAGAAGCAAAGCTGTTCGAGATAATCAAAACGCTAATGCAAATTTTGACAGGAGGTTTGAAGATTTTCAAGCTTCGGAACATGCACAACTTACATAGGAAAGGAATTTAAAAAATAGAATATATATATTATTGATTAAAGGAATCTTGATTTACTCAACTTATGGGAATCTGTACACAAAATGAAAAGCAGGATAATGCCTATAACTTCTTATGTATATATATAATATTATATATATAATATATACTAGCGGACGTACCCGGCTTCGCCCGGGTTTTACCCGAGTAAAGGTTTGACTAACGAACATTTGTTAAAACAATTCTCTATAAACTTATATAAAAAAAAGATATATTTTGATAATTTGAAACTCGTAAATTTGAATCTCTCGATAAAGTGAACATTTTCCCCGGTCCCTGTGTGCCGTGTCATCCTGAATTTTGTCTTTCCTAATTTTCTACTTTACAAAATCATCGTTTTATCTAGTGAACATTTTTTCCCGGTCCCTTGAAAAATACTCGATAAGTTGAATAAAATCAATATTAATTGGTTCCCTCGGTAATTGGAAGTTAAAGCAATAGTATCTTTGCCTTGGAATTGTATCAATATTCTTGTCTCAAATAAATAGCAGTGTCATCCTGAGATAATCTTACTTTTGATAAATAATCTTTAAGATAATATACTTAGTGATAATAAAACTTATAGATAAAAAAATTGTTATCATCGTCGCAATGGTGGCGCTGCTTGAGAGTTAAATCTACAAATCTGCAAATAACTCTAAGGATATTCAAGATATTCAAGAAATTATTTTTCAGAAACCTTCCCAGTACTATACTAAATAACTTCCCAGTTTCATGGCGTTCCAATGAGTGGTTTGGTCAGGCATAAAGGACACACACACATACAATCATTCATTTATATATATAGATAGATATAGATATACAGTTAAACCTGTCTATAGCACCCTATTTGGTTAGTCCTAAGAGGGGGCGCTATAAACAGGTTTAACTGTATATCAAAATAATATTATATCACTATAGGTACATATTTGCCATAAACTTTATGAATTCCATTTCCACCCTTTTTTCCATTTCTTTTCTGTTTATCTCAAAAGAATCTGCGTATAATCGACTAAAATACTGAATAATATTGATATGGATTTATTCTTCTATTATCATTTTTCTTCGTTACCTCTCTCTCCCTCTGCTCTTTTGTATGGAAAGTGCGTTTTTTTGTCATAATTGATAGACTGATGATTTTCTCTACTTTTCTTACGTGATAATAAATATTTTAAAGAATTCAGATATGTCAAACTAACCATTCAGGGGAAATTTTGGAAAGCCAAGGAATCTCTCTCACTAAGATTGGCTGAGAAGTAAACTTCTAAGAAATTGATGCTGATTAAATTGATAAAGAAAATGATGATCCAATATACATCTGGAAGTTGGTATGACAATTAAGTTTATATATTTGATAAAACGCTGTGGGAATTTTTTTCTAAAACACAATAATAGTTTAATAAGTGTGCAAGATTGCTCATTAATCCATCTTGGAAAATGTTTGTGATAAATATGTTTTGCTATTATTTTAAAAATATACTAAAATATTTTACTAAGGGACTCCATTTTGAAATTGAAATTCACACAAACACGCGCGTTTTATTAGGATTGAACACAATATACAGAATCCACTTGAGTTGGACAAATCAAAAGATGAAAAGAAAAGTAAAAAAAAAAGAAACTCAAAAAGGGAGAATACTAAAGTATTTAAAATATTTATCAAAATTTATGGAAATTATATGAACGCAATGGCAAAATATTCTGCTTATCAACTTAGCTAAGAGAGTATAGAGTGAGCATTCTATATATATATATTTTTTTGTGGATATTATATTCTGAAATCATATTCTCTTTCCTCTATGAAAGCTGTACATAATAATATACGAGTTAATTCGTATTTAATGTTCACTTTGTAGTTTTACGTGCTAGTTCGTTAGTACTTATAACATTAATATGGTTCTTCTTAAAAAAAATAACGAAAATGGTTTATAGTTATGATATAAAAATTCGTGTTTCTGTGAAAATATTTTATTTCTAGAATAGTTGAATTTATGGCTGAAATTTAGGTAGAGAGAGAAAAACATAAACATCTTTGTATAGTATATTTTAAAAGCGGAGTGAAATGTTTATTTTGTCTAGCTAACAACCGAAGAGTCAATTTGAAGGGTAAACGTTAATTTGAAGACGTCTATCAAGGAGGATGACAAAAGTCACCAATCCTATTATGACAACCCATATGACAGTTGGTGATATGAATCGAGGTACAAAAAGGGTCTGGTAACATCTATTTGACCTTGGTACTGTGATCTTTATCTAAGGATGGAATTCTTTTCTGAGAACACTCCAAATAAAGATAAATACGGATTTACCCGTTTGGTGGGATAACAATTTCCGTTACACTTATCAACTCCACTTCTGTCAATCTCAGACAAATTGCTGACAGCTCTATAATGACCGATATTCAATTCACCTGTGACTAATTGACTTTATAAATAAAGAAAGTCACAATTTATTTAAATATCCAATCACTTCATAGTAAAATTAACGTCGCAATTTTTCTGTAGCTGGAAATATCCAGTTTTCTTCAAACTGGAGAGAAGATTTCTAGAATATAAATAAGATCATGTTTATATTTGTGTGCCAACAGTGAGGCTCATTTCACTAAAAAACGAAGAACGTCTACAGGCCTAGAGAGTAGCCAAGCTCACTGCCTGTCGACAACATTTCGGCCTTTCTATTGAACGGAACTTTTGGCAGCGTCTAGCAGCTGGGCGGAAGTGGTATTTGCGCATGCGCGTTAAATAGAGATTTTTTTCCATCGGGCGCCGTAAGTTAACGAACGACTAGCGCTACGCGGCGGAGAACTGAAACCTTGTTAAACCCTTTCCTACACAATCTTTGGCAAAATATTATTCTAATAAATTTATTTTTAATACACGATCTTTGAATTCTAATTTATCCACAAAATTAATAGCATCGACTCTTTCGTTTCTTTGAAAAGTTTTTAAAATATTTCACTGAATTTTTAATTAAAAAAGGAAACCTAATCATGACTCTATAATTGGGTTTCCAATGTTGACAATTATTTATGTCGTGACCTCATTGATTGATTGGTATAGAAAGAGAGAGGCACATTTTAACTCTTCGAGTTATTAATGATAAGACAACAATAATGCCTCATCTATATATGAAAAATGATTTCTTTTCAAATTTTCTACAAAACCTTTCTACTGTCCTTTAATAAAAAGGTTTGCAGGGCTCGGCTCATCAGTGATCAACTCTCCTAGTGGTTTCGCCAATTTAATCCACCAGACCGTTTTTAGAGCTCTAATACTGAATTGGACGATTATGCTTATATATGCTCTACTGAAGGGTGGGGATTGCCCTGTAGGGCGAAGTACGGTATCGTTATTCCCGAGACGCTACGGTAACCGTGAAGGCCTACAGGGAAATGTGGCTGAACAACGGGGCATTAGAGACAAGACACCACCACTGAAGGGTGGAATCTTAGTAATGGTAATTAAGTAAACTAAGGACATGATCTCTTTGACAGTAGAATTACAGATTAAAAAATTACCAAAAAAATAACCAAAATATAGATGGAAATTTTGTCCGTAGAATATTAATCTATAAAGCCAAAGGTTAAAAAAAAACGCACTTAGTTTAATATGAACGCTTTAAAAATTATAAAGATTTCTAACGATGAGTTTATTTATATTATAAATTCTTGACATTTTTCCAAGCAAAAAAGCTCTTCGATAGGCATAAATAAATAAAAAACATCGACTATTCATAGAAAGAGGTGCTTGCAAGATAACAAACTAACAAAACAGTCCTAGTTGGAAATTTTGCCGGGAGGATATTGATCTAAAGAGACAAAGGTCGCCTCTCCCGTCAAAATAGACGTCAAAACCAGACGCCATCCATTGACCGTCACCGCAAACTGGCGGTCTCGGGTCGGTGACAAAGCCACAACACCAGCTTTGACGTCTATTTTGACGGGAGAGGCGACCTTTGTCTCTTTAGATCAATATCCTCCCGGCAAAATTTCCATCTATATTTTAGCCATAGATTTGGCCCAGCCACTTTGCCAGCTAAACACCTCTTTGGCAGATTGTCAAGATTCCATTAGATCCCGTGTGATCTCATGGAATAAAGTCCGCCCTAGACTGACGAGGGCCATTAGCCCGAAACCATGGTCTCTAGGTGGACGCTTTTCAGGTTGCCAAAGCTGGTGTTGTGGCTTTGTCACCGACCCGAGACCGCTAGTTTGCGGTGACGGTCAATGGATGGCGTCTGGTTTTGACGTCTATTTTGACGGGAGAGGCGACCTTTGTCTCTTTAAAACAGTCCTAGTTGGAAATGGTCAATATTTTATCTAAGTTTGATGATTTTCGCTTTAGGAAGCTAAAGAGAAAGAGGAATTCACACAATATTGTGAAAAACCGTTATCCATTTTATCTTCGATAATTATAATAAATATTCATAAAAATAGCTCAACATAAACGCTGCAAAACAATGGCAGCAGTATGAGGAAGGAATTTATACACATTTCTAAACTGTCGTGTTTTATATTTCCGCTTCATTTAATTCAATAAAACAATTAGTGACAAATTTTTATTTCTTTGCTTCTATGAATATTTTATATAACTTCAAATTTTATTTATTCATATACATATATGTCTCACATATTTGTATTTGTATATTTCTTCTTTGAAACAATAAAATATATATTTTCAGGATATAAAATGCGCATTGCGCACCTATTATGTTTTCACTCATTGTGTGTAATATAATAATAAAATATAATTAAAAATATAGTATTTTATATTTTAAAATTGTATATAACGTTACCTCTTGATTAAATTTAAGACAAACACTGTGTATCTCTTTTAATAGCATTATAAATAATTTAATATACATAAAAAAGTTGTGTTTGATAAATTAAATTGTACTGTATTGTTTTCTCCTCTAATATTTCTAAATTAGTCAGATACAAGGGGAAATAGCGCTATATACACAAAATACAGAGGATTGGAATACTTATTCGTGAGAAAGAGAGGGGTGTATAGAGTTAATATAACACTTTAATTAATTATATTTATTTAATTGAGAAATTAAATGTTTAGGATAGAGAGAGGGCTAGATAGACTTTTGAGGTTGGGTTCATATTTTATTCAATACGCGGATAGAATTTGTTTGAATTTGGGTTCCTATTTTATTCAATACGGACATATAATTAGTTTGAGGTTGGGTTAATATTTTATTCAATACGCGGATATAATTTGTTTGAATTTGGGTTCATATTTTATTCAATACGCGGATAGAATTTGTTTGAATTTGGGTTCCTATTTTATTCAATACGGACATATAATTAGTTTGAGGTTGGGTTAATATTTTATTCAATACGCGGATATAATTTGTTTGAATTTGGGTTCATATTTTATTCAATACGCGGATAGAATTTGTTTGAATTTGGGTTCCTATTTTATTCAATACGGACATATAATTAGTTTGAGGTTGGGTTAATATTTTATTCAATACGTGGATAGAATTAGTTTGAGGTTGGGTTCATATTTTATTCAATTCGCGGATAGAATTAGTTTGAGGTTGGGTTCATATTTTATTCAATACGCACATAGAATTAGTTTGAGGTTGGGTTAATATTTTATTCAATACGTGGATAGAATTAGTTTGAGGTTGGGTTCATATTTTATTCAATTCGCGGATAGAATTAGTTTGAGGTTGGGTTCATATTTTATTCAATTCGCGAATAAAGAGAGGGTTTGAGGTTGGGTTCATATTTTATTCAATATGTGGATAGAATATGTGGAGAGAATGAGGCTCTGGGTTCATATTTGATTCAATATGTGGGTAGAGAGAGGGTTTGAAGAGCTGAGTTCATATTTTATTCAAATACGCTAATAGAGAGAGAGTTTAGGGATGGGTTTATAATTAATACAATACACGGATAGAGAGAACATTTATGAATGAGCTTATACTTTATTCAATACGCGGATAAAGAAGATAAAGATGGTTGAATTAACACTTCCCTCAATGCGACATATAGAAAATGGAGGGAAGGGTTAAGGTTAGAATAACATCTCCTTCAATATATACACGGATGGAGGAGATTTATAAAGTTAGAATGACATTTTATTCGGTACGAAGGATAAAGAGGGGGTTAGGATTAGTCTCATATTACACTCAGGATGTGCGGTAGAGCGAGCCCAACTCAGCATACACTGCTAGCGATCTTCCCACTAACTAATTAAACTTCAGATAATGTTCCTTAGAATAGCATCAACTGGCGGATTTCAGCCCATTACGTATGCATGAGGTTGTGTTTTGCTTTGCGCCGTCCTTCAGAGCACTCCATAATTGGAAAAGCCATTCAGTATATGCCCTACACACCTTTATATTATAAAAATCAAATTTCGAGTGGGTCAAGGCATTAATGTTTTACATAACAGCTCGGGCGCCTAATTTTCTCTATTACTTGGTGATTTATTGAAGTCAATATTGACGTCTGGAATTGGAGCTTAGTTCCTCTTATTTGACCTCTCTAATCGATGGCGGGACTGAAGAGCTGCTCGGAGAGAGTTTACCATTTCTCTTAGTATGGAGGTTTTTTGCATTTATTGTTCTATTCAAATATTGATACATTATTAGATCTTGAAACTATTGGTAGGAAAATAAATATATTTTACAATTTATGTTTTTCTCCACAAAATTTCTATGAGACAGATTTCTACAATTATTAAATAGAAGATGAAAAGCATTGATTATCAATGGCAAATATTTTCAGCGGTTTCACGAAATTTAGACGACTAGATGAAGTATTATCATCATTAAATAATACAATCTTTTGCTATATGATACAGGATTGAATATATGGTGCAAATATAGCATTTAAATTCGCTCGGATTCAAATATATATATAGCACATATGCTCCTGGTCAGGATATGCTTCCATTAATTTTAATATCAACACCTGACTTTTTATTTATTTATTTTTTGTTTTTTTCACGTGTCAAGCGTATTTACGCAAATTTGGCCTTAAATAAACATTTCTTGGTTTCTCAAGAAGCCTCTTGGACCAAAAATATTTTTGGTCGCAGTGGTACAGCCTGCTCCACGCTGACGAGCGCCAACAGTGCGAAACGCGTTCGTGGATGGCTTTTCTTGATTTATCAAGAAGTTGGGTTGGCCAAATATAAAGGAACAGGTTAAATCAATGTTTAGTTGATTTCTGTTCCACTAGAAGGCGCTCTGCCATCTAAAAAGCACATGTGCTCCTGGTCAGGATATGCCTTCATTATTTTTAATATCAACACCTGACACTTTTATTTTTTATTTTTTCTATTGTGTTATATATATATATATTAAAATTATCTCTCAGAATTCATTAGAATATGATGATAGAAACAAATTTCTCTGATAGAGTGCAACTGAGCCTTTCTTTCACGGTCTATAGCAAAAAACATAAATTGAAGGTTAATTTATTTTTATTCCAACAGCATTTAGCCAATACCCATTCTTAATAAATCAAGCACTACCCTGATTCAGTTTATTATTCCCTTTATTCTTCTTTTTACAGCATTTTTCCAACATTTTTATGCCTCAATTTTAATTCTCAACGATATATATATACTGGATATCATAGTGTTACTTTATTTATTAAAATTGTATTTTGGCTAAATACTATTAGATTGAAAATACATTAACGTTTAATTGATGTTCATTACAATAGGCCGTGTGAGAGAAAAGCTCAGTTACATTATCATAAATTGCTTTTATCATCATATTATTGGGAGTACAAATAAGTTTTGACGGATTTGCAAAAGAAGCCACAACAAATATTATATAAATAGCATCGGACCTTGTAAGGTTTCATGTTAAGGCTTCATCATTTCCCCAAAAAAATCAGAAGAAGTCTTTTCACTCAAGTGTAAGGAACTTTTTTTTGGTGCTCTAACCATGTCAACCTTTTTGCCAACAAAACACAATTTGCGGGAAGCGCTGCTTTTTTGTTTTAATTTGAAGAAAAGTGCAACTGATGGACATCGATTGCTGTGTGAGGCGTTTGGTAAACATGCTCTATCAATAAAATAATGTGAATACTGGTTTCGGCGTCTCAAATGTGGCGATTTTGACACCAGAGACAAAGAACGCGGAGGGAGGCCAATAAAGTTCGAAGACGCTGAGTTGGAGGCTTTATTGGACTAAGATTCAAGCCAAACTCAAGAGGAGCTCGCTGAAACCTTGGGAGTGACTCAACAAGCGATTTCTAACCGTCTCAAGGTCATGGGTATGGTGCAAAAACAAGGAAATTGGGTTCCATATGAACTCAAGCCAGGAAACATCGAGCGCCGTATTTGCACGTGCGAACTACTGCTCAAAGACAAAATCGGAAGGTTTTTTTTGCATCGAATCGTGAAGGGGGACGAAAAGTGGATTCACTACGACAACCCAAAGCGCAGAAAATCGTCGGTTAAGCCCGGTCATGCATCAACTTCAACGGCCAAACCGAATATTCATGGCAAGAAGCTAATGCTGTGCATCTGGTGGGATCAGCTCGGAGTGATCTACTATGAGCTACTTCAGCCTAACGAAACCATCACTGGAGAACGTTACCAACAACAATTGATGCGATTAAGCCGAGCATTGAAGATCAAACGCCCACTATATGCCAAAAGACATGACAAGGTGATCTATCAGCACGACAACGCTCGGCCACATGTTGCAAAAGTTGTCAAGGAGACTTTGGAGGCGCTTCAATGGGATGTCCTATTCCACCCTCTGTATTCACCAGACATTGCTCCTTCAGACTACCACATGTTCCGTTCGATGACACATGGCCTGGCCGAGCAGCACTTCACTTCTTACGAAGAGGCGAAAAATTGGGTCAATGTTTGGATCGCCTCAAAAGACGAGGAATTTTTTCGACACGGAATCCGTATGCTGCCTGAAAGATGGGAAAAAGTCGTAGCTAAAGATGGACAATACTTTGAATGAAATATATTGTACTGATTTCTCTGAATAAAGCTTCGAATTTATAAAAAATCCCTCAAAACTTATTTGTACTCCTAATATAATGACATAGTTTTAAAATTATATATTTGTATATATATATGTCATATAAAAATATGTTTTTTTAAAATATATTTCATAGATAAAATACTCTGCTAAATCGACCACCAGAGGTCGCCGTTTTCACTATAAAAACTCGTTGTTGTTGTTCTCCGCTGGCCGGCTCAAATCTTTTGTACATTATGTAAATAATCTTTTGTTTTCCTTGTTCTACTCGCCTTAAGCCAGGCAGTACTTTTACCAAATTATGTTTTTATATAGTCCTTAAGCTCAATTAAATAAATCTCTGATCAAAACTATTTTATTATTACCACGACTGCAGAACAATATCGTAAAATACTCATGTATACCAAAATTAAGCAACAAATAATAATAATTCAAGATATCAATTTAATATTCCAAAGTCAACAGCAGAAATTATTCTTAAATATAAAATATTTATATATATATGAACTCTAAGAGAGAATTGATGCTCTATTTACACCAAATATATATATATATTCAATCCTGTACCATATAGCAAACAATAATATTATTTGACGATGATATATATAGATACGATAAAGTAGGGCCTACCACGATTATATCTGCTCCAGGAGACAAGGCTACAGAATTCAGTATAGTTAGGACATGGTTAGGAGAGGCCGCTGTGCGATGGCTCATTCAATGAAGTGCAAACAACACATCTAAGACATTTCACCGAACTAAACTCTCTATTGCTTTTGACCTTTAGAAAATATTCTATATAATATGTTATTATCTTTTTTAGAGAATAATATAATTAAGATATAAAAGAATTATTTTACATGTCAAAGAAGTGAAACTTCAAAAATTTCTTCATTACAACATCGATCAAGACTTTTAGTAAGTCACTCAACTATGGGCCTCGTTTTTTTTACAAGAGGTTATTTTTTATTAAGAGCATGCCAGATATTTTATTTATTAGATAATATATTTTTTCTAATTTTTTTGGCTATTATCGTATGTCAAAATAATATTGAAATAAATAATATCAAATAGCAGAGTATATAGATACGATATCACAATATCCCTACACCGTCATCTTACCATCGAGACACATTGAAATTCTAC
This sequence comes from Cordylochernes scorpioides, assembly GCA_030710605.1. Classification (NCBI taxonomy): domain Eukaryota; kingdom Metazoa; phylum Arthropoda; class Arachnida; order Pseudoscorpiones; family Chernetidae; genus Cordylochernes; species Cordylochernes scorpioides. Next base: position 172,890,770 of record CP092886.1, read on the forward strand.
TGCAAAACTTCCTATTCGAAAAAAACAAATATTTTAGAAGAAAAGCATTTAGCGCGCCCTTTTAGACATATTTAACTTTTATTTTAATATTTCCAAATAAATATTAACTTGAATTTCTTAAAACATTCCATAAATCGATAGTTCAAAAAGAGTTTTTTTTTACAATTATCAGTTTTTATTGATCACTAGTCATTTAAATTGTGATACATAGTTGGTACAAATGATTGTGGAATTTACAATGAGATGATGTGTGTGATAATAATGATAAATATAATAAAATATATGGTGTCAACAATGAGAATATATACTTGGCACCTCAGCCACCGCTGTAGAGTTTAAGCAAAATGGAATTGCGACACAATTTTCAAAATATTATTCATATTTATATTAAAGATAGCCAAAATATATTAAATGAAGACCTAAAGCATCAAAACTTATTTGGAAATAGAAATCCGAGAAAGACATATTTAGGAAGACCTACAGCGCACCCGGCAAGTTTGCAAACTTTTTGAAAGGTTTGAAAAGTTCTTTCGGAGAAAATTGTTTTCCACGTGTCTATAAACAAGTCATAAATTAGATGCCCTTTTAACGATTATTTTCTAGAAAAATATTCTTTCATGGCTGTACGAACTTCTCATTAGGAAATTATAATTGATAATTGGGGTTTTCAATTGTGAGAAATATAGTTATTTTATACTAAATCGAACTACTACACAATTACTGGGAAATTAAGTAATGTCTAGTTCTATTCTCACTATATACTATAGTACACTTAGTGTTACAGTTTCAAGTACCCAGCATAATGTGAATACATATAACTTATCCCAAGTTATCGTAAAGATTGAGGCTGCCTGGCCGACTTCATAGTTCTTGAAATAAAAGATACTTCAGCCAGTAAATTTCTTATTACCCCGACGTTTCGACAAAAATCTATTGTTCTCGTCAGGAGCGAATAAAAATCAAAACATTTGGCAAAGCGTTAAAAATTATTCTCTTTAAAGCTTTGCCAAATGTTCTGATTTTTGTTCGCTCCTGACGAGGACAAAAGAATTTTGTCGAAACGTCGAGGTCATAGAAAGATTTACTGGCCGAAGTGTCTTTAATTTCAAGAACTATATCCCAAGTTATATGCAAAAAAAAACGTATTTTTACATTCTCATTATATTGATAAATATTTGATGGATGGCAGTGGGCTATCATTAAGATCCAGTTTCACAATCAGCAGGAGGTTTACCATTATTATATACCAGCACACTATGTTTAATGACTAAACATGATCATATAGGACTTTTTGCGCGGTGTTTTCAAAATGTCAAAAACATTTCCTCATATAGAAGTGCATATAATTTTAGACAATGGTAAGTGACAAAGCCACAACACTAACTTTGACATATTCAGAATACCCTTCTATTTTTCATATATATTATATAATTACTAAGCAATAGTTTGTGATAATTAATTAGTTAGTTATATACACACTCTATCACACTTCATTGTTATGTCTAAGGTGCCTTCTTATATGAAGTGTATAAAAAACACGATAAATAGGCAAAGAATCTAAATATAATATAAATATTTATTAGAGTTTAAAATATGGCATATTATATATTAATATTTTTCATGTCAACGCCAAAACCAGAAAGTTATTTCATAATTGGTTTCAAAAGACGTCACTTTTTCCCCAATTTCTGGAAAATAATTTCTATCATAGGTATATAAGAAAAATATTTAAAAGCCGCCATTTTGAAGTTTTTTTATATATATTGTTCGTTTTTTTTTTCGTGCTATTTTCACTTGAGTTTTCAACTCAATTAAACGGTCCTATTATAAATATATTTAATTGTAAGTATTATTCTATCTCTAGGTCCAATTATAGATAATGATGTAAATAATATTATTTTGAAAATAATTAGTCTTTCTGAGGTCTTCCATTATGTCTTATTAAATCTATTTATAGCTAAAAGTCGATGGTTTTTTTTATCGTCTTATTAATTGGAAGATTTTATATATTACTCTCATTTTATATATATATAAATGTTTTCTCCCCATTGAATATAAGCAAAATATTTTCAAACTTAATTCTATTGAGGTTATGTGGCGCCGAGTTTGTTGTTGACACACATTCATATGTTATAATACCTTGAAAAAGGTTGGCGTTCAGCCAATTGAAATATTGGTAAAATAAATATTTGGATTCAATATATGCCTTTTTATTTAATAAAATTGATATAATATATATATGTTAATTAAAAAGGCATATATTTGATAAAAATATCATTTATTTTATCAATATTTCAGTTGGCTGAACGCCAACCTTTTTCATGTTATTATAACATATGAATGTGTGTCAACAACAAACTCAGCGCCACATAACGTCGATAGAATTAAGTTTTAAAAAATAGTTATTTTATATTCATTATGTTTTTATCTAAAATAAATATTTAAAAAGTGTTTTTTCAAAACGTAATTCTATTTACGTTATGTAGCATTGAGTTTGTTGTTGACACACATTAATATGTTATAATACCTTGAAAAAGGTTGGCGTTCAGCCAACAGAAATATTGGTAAAATAAATGATATTTTGATCCAATATATGCCTTTTTAATTATATATTTATTTATATATTGCTCTATTTTCAAAAGAAAAAAATATATATATAATTTATACTCCATTTATTTGTGGGATATCATTCTTGGGTCATTTCAAGTGTGTGTTCTGAATATATAGAAACTCTATATTCCCATTTTTAAAAATAAATTTCACAATTAAAATAACTCAAGGTATTTATTGAGAGAATACATGTAAATATGATATATTGCTGTGTAAATAACAGGGAGGACGGTTTCTGACCTAACTTAATGTTCTTGAATGACCAAATGAGATTCTACAAGGAAAATATTAGTTTCGAATATATTCGAGGTGTTATCAATCTAAGGGAAATCCAACTTCTTCTCAAGCCAACCAGATGGCGCTGTTATATGACGTTAAGTGCAAGGCAAGAATGATAGAGAAGGGACATTGAACAGGGAATTTATTGGGGACATAAATATGAAAGGCCATTTCCTCGGCGCCTGGAAAGATTTCAATTGTTGTTGTGGAGAGTTCTGAGAAGTCTCCGAGCCAACATACGACGTGAGGATTTCTTCATGTCTCGTGCACCTCACTCACCTTATCACACACACATAGGTACCAAAAGTGACATCTCTCCCATTCAAACAATACTAATGATTAATCGCTCAGTAAAGAACTTTACTAGTGATGATAAGGAATGAGCCACAACACCAGGTTTGGAAAATTCTAACAAAAAAAGCCAACCTATATACCATAGTTTCAGGTTATAGCCCCATCAGTACAGGGGCGGCTTAGATTTTATAACATCCAACGAAAGAAGTTATGAAATCGGTCGAATTTAACAAAAAGAATTCCAACTAATGAAGTGACAGAGCCAATTATCAGGCTTGATTATAAGATAAAGTTGCGGAAGGATGGTATCATTCCCTTAAATTATTCACAGTGTGAATATACAATTATTTATTTCCTTTCCGTTTCCATATATCACATTTAAGGTTGACGTAATATCACATTAATGAGTTATATGTTTCCATACCCACATTCAAAAGAATTTACAAGAAGAATTAATCAATTTAATATCGTTAAATATATAGTTCAAATGAAGTATATCAATTTATCTTAGGTCAGGAGTCGGCGACCTGCGGCTCGCAAGCCACATGCGGCTCTTGGATGTGAAGCTGCGTGTAGCACTCGCATAAATAAAAACTCTAATTATGCGAGTACAATTTATTGTTGACAATTAAACATTTTGTGGTTCTTTCAAAACTTTGAAATTTCGTAAATTGTAATTTTTGACTCTTTTGAATTAAAGGTTTGCTGACCACTGTCTTAGGTCATAGAAGGTTAGAGTGGAGGCGTTTGAACTAATTCGCCCACTAGCCTTAGCCGTCCCGTATCCTCTGGTCCCAATGACTTGTCGCTGACCCACCGTTACTGGTCATACCGCGGCGTCTAGTTTCTCATTCGCAAGGCCTTCACCTTCATTTATTGGCCTCCTGATCCTCGGAGCTGGGTCTACGGTCGAAGCCTGGATGTTGACGCCCTCGGCTTCCTCGCAAGTGCAAATATTTCTTAGGCAAAGAGGCGGGGAGTCTATGGAAATCCTCTTACTGTCTGGGGAGAGAGTCTGTCGGTAGGGGAGCCCTTCAAGGCTGACATATGTAAATATGGATATGACCTTGATTGATTTAAGTGCAGTCGTTTGGTTAACATTTTGAAATATTTATTATTACTTGTGTTATTTTAACTCTTGAGTAAAATACATAAAAATACAGTTAATATAGAATTTGTTAATTTAATTTTATATTTCGTAAATGAGAAAAATAAGGAAAATTATTCACAATATTTACATTGTTTTTAAGAACTAACACTCACTTAAAAATAAAGACATTGATTATATATAATGGAAGACAATGACGTCTTATAAAATATTGTTAATTTTTTAAAATTATATATAATAATAAATAGAATACTATTTATATATATATATATAGAGATTTTCAAATATTGAAACACAATTAAATCTCTTAATATAATTGAGGGAGATTTTTATATATATTTTCTTCTGTTTACCATTGTTTTGGTGAATATACATCATTTGATAATATAATATCGAAAAGGCTATTTTTTGTTTTGTTTCTGTTTAATCACTATAATTTATTGTTGTTGAACAATTTCTTGGCCTTCATATTCGGTCATATATTATTCAACTAAACCATTTGAGAAACCGACTGGGAAATTAATAGGAAACTGATTTTCTTTTAACTATACGGAGAGAGAAAACATCTAAAGAGTTTATCTTAGAAGGATTTATTTAAGGAAGTGGCTTGTCAGTAAGTTATGTTGAAACGGTGGTTTCCCAAGTCTATAAATATTTAAAATCCTCTGAAATATATTTCTCCCGCAGATAGAGTTTTTACCTCGCGGGATATTTGGTGAAGGCATTAGTTGAGTAACTCTTTTAAAGGGTATTTGCTCGCTATTCCGTTCCACCGACCGCTGGAATACCTTCTTCTTGTATATAAACTTTTCCTCGGGGCCAATTTAATTTATAATGCGACCTTATTTGGCGAGCGGAATGCTTTTATTATTTGTTGAAAACGTTTTATGATAGAAAATAATTCATGGAATTAATTTTTAGATGCACATACGTCATTTATGGGCGATTTTGGTATCCCATATTAATTTTGAGAACTTTATTTTTCATATATATCTCTCTCTAAATATATACGTAACACTAAATATATGCATAAAATTCGGCATCTTTATTTAAGTTTAAATAATTGTTGGTTTGGTTTATTTTCATTTCGTAATGAGTCAGTCAGGTGGGATTCTATCTTTAGAAGTATTTCAAGAACTGAAATATGATATTCTACCATGGCTTGTTCATATCATATAACCAACCAACAAAAACCATCGCCAAAGTTCAGGGATATAACCTTGCTTTTCACATGTATAGACATGTGGTGCACTTACAGTAAAAGCAGTCGCCTTCTTCTACCCACCATAATTATCATGGCCTGTACCACGTGTACTAGGAATAAGCAAAAAAAAAGGATATAACCGGGAACTATGAAACGCGACAGAAAAATCAATCAGACGATATAGATTTGTTCAGACTCTGTGGAAAGTCCATTTAGTAGATTCTTCAAGTATGGGCATTCGTGTAATAGACGTGGCAGCGACTGGATCTGTGAAATGACATAAACAGAATGCTAGATGACAATTATTCTAGCTTGTTTTGACACAATTACAACCAAATTCTTTAGAAGGATTTTTCTTTAAAAATGGCTATAAGAAGCACATCATATCATAAATCAAACTAAATTATTTCTCGATAAGTTTTTTTATATTATAGCGTAAAAAACGCGAAAACTTGAAAATCATATATTAATATATATTTTTCCCATTAATTTTTCATTGCAATAAGAGCAGTAGAATTTGGCTTAATTTTAAAAGAGTCATACGCGTCTATAATATTTTCGAATTTTCATAATATGTATGTGTCAATATTTAAAATAATAAAATATAAAATATGTGCATTTATTTTGCCTAGTAAACATGGTACAGGCCATGATAATCGTAAAAGGTAGAAGTTGGCGACTGCTTTTACTGTAATTGCACCACATATCTACACATGTGAAAAGCAGTTCAATATTTTCACTTTAAAATGTGCCAGAGACCCGTTTGGTTACTCTCACTTGCTGGTAAGGTTGGACTTTTGTAAGAATCGGGAGCCATTGGAGCATTTTTTTAAATTTGAAAAAAGTGCCCAATGCGGGATTCGAAACCGAGTCGTAGCGGTCGAAAACCAACGGTTTAGATCACCCTTCCACTGACCCCCATCACCCAAATAAAACCTTTACTAGTGATGATAAAGAATGAGCCACAACACCAGTTTTGGCAAATTCAGACAGAACTTGTGTTGTGGTTCATTCATTATGTTCACCATTAAAGTTCTTTACTATAGTGATGAACAAGTACATCGTCCCGATGCATAATTGAAGGGAGAGGTGCCTCTTTTGGTACATGAATATCATCCTTCCGTAACTCCATGTTTTAAAAGACTATGTATTTTTTTATTTGTGAGAATAACATAAGGCTGTTTAAACCGTTTGGTTTTCGACCACTACGACCCGGGTTCGATTCCCGAATTGGACACTTTTTTTCTGTTAAAAAAATGCTCCAATGGCCCCTGAATCTTGCAAAAGTCCAACCCCACCAGCGAGTGCAAGTAACCAAACGGGGCTCTGGCACATTTGTAAGTGCAAAGTCGAACTGCTTTTCAACATGTGTAGACATGTGGTGCGCTTACAGTAAAAGCAGTCGCTAACTATCCACCATGATTATCATGGATTTGAGATAAGATAGATATATTATTAATCCAGTATAGTAATAATAAGAACCACTTTTGAATTTCAAAGTTTTCAATCAAAATTGTCATATAAGGAAGAAACATGACGTCTGAGGCTAGACTGGATTGCGACGCCCACCAACAACGAGATATATTTAGATAGTGGCTGTTTCTAAATGCCATCATACCAAAACGAATATATTCTCAATCCAATTATAACTTGTAAACGCAGAAATCTGAACCTTTTTGTCTCGAAAAATTATTAATATCTTTCCCTTGATAAAATATTGTAAACAAATATTGGCGAAATCTCTTTCTACATACGACACTATTCATAGAATAGTTTTTTCTTCTTCCCTTCTCTATTGAAATTTATTTTTAAAGTTTAATAATATTTGACCAGACGACTCGAGTGGAAGAAAAAGGATTTAATTATAAGGGATAATGAAATTTTTAATTGAAAGAGTCTATGAAGAAAATTAAAGATTTGTTTTTCTACCATATATAATATTCATAGAATTGTTTTGAAATTTTAAAAATATATTAGAAATGGTTAGAAAAAATGTAGATTTCTTTGTTGCTACTAATGAAATTCTTTAGAGAAATGCGCTCATAGAAATCTTAACAAAAGACCATACTAGTTGAATTATATATGAATTTCTATTTCCCAGTATTTATCACAATAGCAATAGCTTCTAGGAGAAAATGTTCAATGACAGGTAAAAAACAGTAAAAAATATCTAATTACCCTTATTTGCACAATCTTAATATTATCTGCCCCCGTTTTTCTCGAGAAAAGCATTATAAATGTATAATGAACAATTGTATTTTTTTTTTTTTGGGGTTCGCTATATTCTTCAGTAAATTTAACAATCCAAGGAATTGTATTACAGATAAGGAAACCGAGTCACCAAACAATGCAACTATATGTATTCTATATAAATATCCTAATTGGTTCTTTCTCTCTCTATATATAATATTTACTTATTAGGATCATTGTTACTGTCTTTCAATAGAAATATTTATGTGTTTTACATTCTAAACACTAAATCTCTTTATAAAAATCTTCTATATGTATATACACTCCTATGTTCAAAATCCTCTATTTATGCACTCCAATGTATAAAATTTTCTATTATGAGAGAGAACTCATATGTACAAATTCTACTCTACATAAACGACTATTTACAAAGTCTTCTATTTATTCACTTATATGTACAAAATGTACTATAAACACTCCTATATACAAATTCTTATTATGTGTTTTAGATTCTGAACACTAAATCTCTTTATAAAAACTTTCTATATGTATATACACTCCTATGTTCAAAACACTCTATTCATGCACTCCTATGTATAAAATATTCTATTATGAGAGAGAACTCCTATGTACAAATTCTACTCTATATACACGACTATATACAAATTCTTCTATTTATCAATTCCTATGTACAAATTCTACTTTATATACACGACTATATACAAATTCTTCTATTTATCAATTCCTATGTACAAAAACTGCTCTATAAACACTCCTATATACAAATTCATCTATTTATCAATTCCTATGTACAAAAACTGCTCTATAAACACTCCTATATACAAATTCCTCTATTTATACACTCCTATGTACAAATTCTACTCTATAAACACTCCTATATAGAATTTCTTATATTTATGAACTCCTATATACAAATTCTACTCTATAAACACTCCTATATGCAAATTCTTCTATTTATGAACTCCTATGTATAAAATATACCTTATAAACACTCCACTCCTATATACAAATATATGCACTCCTACGTAAAAAATATATTATATATATATTCACTCTTATAAAAATCCTTGCCTCCTATGAAATCAAAAGACTTGCATGCTATGTCTGTTAACCAGACCATATAGTTGCCCAAAGTACCATATTATTTTTAGAAATGTATTCTTACAGAATTTCTGAAATTTACCTTTAATTTTGTTGGGAAGCCCAAAATAATGAACTAAAGGATAACTCAGAAATTAAATAAAAAATAGTAAAAGTTTGAGAGAAGTTTACGCGATATATTTATTTAGAATTATTTGATGCAAACTATAGATTTTAAAGATAAAGACTATATTGGAGAGGCTAAGTACACCATGGTTCTAACATGAAGTCTGAAGATACTTCACAACAAAACCTTTTGGTATGCTGGGAAGGCAGATATATTGTAAACAAATTTCAAACTATATTTTCATGTGAAAAACAATCTTGATATAAATTTTGTTGTCTTTATGTCACATTATGTCATATTGATATTATAATATTATGCGGCGCTGAGTTTGTTTATACAAATAATGTATTGCCTTGATAAAGTTTGACGTTCAACCAACCGAAATATTGGCAAATAAATATTTTAAACAATCCAATATATGCCTTTTTATTATCTAATTATATCATATATAAATTATTCAGAAAATATTCCTTTGTATAAATATATTTTTTAAAAAGGTGAGAAAATATCATAGGCTTCCAAGGATAAATTTCTTTTGAGAAAATTTAATTCACCAATCTCTAGCCCCTACAGCAGGCCTGGCCAACCCGCGGCCCGCCGTAAAAAATTTTGCGGCTCGCCATTTAACTTTATATTTCTTTTGTAACTTTCATTTATCGTCTGTATATTCAAAAACAGAAAATATATTGAAATAATTATAATAATTTTTTTATTTAAAAAAATAAAAAAATTTAGACCTTGTTTACGATTTCGTGCGGCCCGTGGGGTCATTTAGGTTGGCCAGGGCTGCCCTACAGGAACGAGAACACAATGCAATAAATCGCCAAAATGATAAGAGAGAGTTAAAATATAATCAAATACTAACTATATACAGCTTGTTGATGGCCAGAACCCAAGGTTGCTATTCCAATATTCGTTTGTTGCTTAAAATACAATCAAAGAATTTATATGGATTACCTCCAGTATTGTACCACAAAAGCGAATGTACGAACAAATAATCCAAACCACGTCTGAGGTCATGACATTAAGAACAGAAATAGAAAGGAGACGTAATAAAAACTGTGACATTGGGCATTGATTCAAACCCAAGGCTAATTGGAAGCGATTATCCTAATAAAATAATCAACTTATTAAAAGCTATCCTAACTTCAGAAGAAATATAATTCTTATCCAAAGCATAAAATATAGGAATATGCAAAAACAGGATCCAATCATATTAGGAAGTGGAGTCGAAGCGCATCCATGTCAAAGCTTAACCACTAGAAAAAAGAATATCATTAGAAATCTAAAACCAATCTTTCAAATGAACCAGAAAGGCAACCCTCTAAAAATAATCAACCGATTAAATACTTGAGAGGTATAAAAAAAAGTCATCACACCATCAGATAAAGGAGGACCAACGGTAATTCTGGATAAGACTGATTACTATGGTAAAATGCTAAGCATCCTTGTATATCGAACCAAACACATTTCTTTAGAATAAAAACCCCAAGCTTACTCCCCATCAAAAAATAACTCAGCAAGATGCATAAGGAAAATTAAATATCGAACGAATAATTAAGGATCTCTTATCTAATTTCAAACTATGCTTTTATATATGGCCTCCTTAAAATACATAACCGAAGTGTTCCATAAAGACCCATTGTTACCTTCTACCATTCCTCAGCAGCGCAGCATTCAGTGTCCTTATCAATAGCTCGTCATCAAAAGAAATTCGGAACTAAAAGCTTTTTCAGGAATTCGCCCAATATAATTCCGTTAGTAAGAAATCCCAAAAAAAAAATAATAGTAGCATTAATTATCCTACTAATATTAAGAATGCCATATATTACATAGAATACAAAGATTGCAAGACCAAATATGTAAGTAAAACTAGCAGATATTTAAATAAAAGATTCTCAAAACAAGAATGAAATATCGACAAACTAGACAGAAAATCAATATATCATCATATAAGAGAAACAAGTCATTCCATCTCTCATTGTTAGAGAATCAAAGACTATTACTCCAATAAAAACAGAGATTTATCATATAGAAAAAGAACAATAGTATTATAAAAGAAGACTTGACATTCCGGAAATTTATAATACACTATTCCTGATCCCACTCCAAATCCTCCAAATAGAAAATCCCTTCTGAATAGGAATAGTGAAGCCAGATGCGCATATCTCTTAACAATAACTACGGCTCAATAGATAATCCTTTCTTCCATAGTTATATACTAGACACGTGTATATATATTTATTTATTCTCTTATTCGGTATATAATATATATAATTACAAATAAATATACGAAATTAATATTCCCCACAGCATTTTTATGAAAGTATGTAAAATAGTATTTGATTATATTTTAACTCGTGTCCTATTGGTGATTTATTAGTATCGTGTTTTCTCACGTAAAAGGGCTTTCGTGCCTGAAAGCTAGAGATCGTGATTTGTAAATAATATTTTTAAAATATACTTATTCCCGGAATTATGATATTTTAATCTTATAAAGAAGTATGGAGATTACAGAAGTTGTGCTTAATCATTCTGTTGATGAGAAAAGAGGGCCCGGAGATGTTGGGAAGCCTAAATAAGTTTCAATGATTTATGGAACAAATTGTGATCAATCGGCTTTCCGACACGGACAATCGAACAGTGTGATATTTATATCGTTTTATTTATAAAATTTAAATATATTATTGTCGTATATTAGAGTGAATATATTGAATTTTAGTACATTTTACTATAGAATAGTTCAATTGGCACAGAATTTTTATCAAAGTATGTAAAATAGTATTTGATTATATTTTAACTCGTGTCCTATTGGTGATTTATTAGTATCGTGTTTTCTCACGTAAAAGGGCTTTCGTGCCTGAAAGCTAGAGATCGTGATTTGTAAATAATATTTTTAAAATATACTTATTCCCGGAATTATGATATTTTAATCTTATAAAGAAGTATGGAGATTACAGAAGTTGTGCTTAATCATTCTGTTGATTAGAAAAGAGGGCCCGGAGATATTGGGAAGCCTAAATAGGTTTCAATGATTTATGGAACAAATTGTGATCAATCGGCTTTCCCACACGGACAATCGAACAGTGTGATTTTTATATCGTTTTATTTATAAACTTTAAATATATTTTTGTTGCATATTAGAGTGAATATATTGAATTTTAAAACCTTTTACTATACAATAGTTCAATTGGCAAATCGTCTATTTTTTACCGGATTAGTTTACCTTTTGATTAATTTGTCCAGAACCATCTCGCGTAATTTCAATTTGATTGTATCCATCTATTGATATAATATATTTTGCTTTGATATTGTTCTTTTAGTTATTATTTCTATACATATATATTGAATATGAAGTAGGTAAAACGAAATATATAAATGGAGAAATATATGATTTTCATAAATAGTGTTATAAATATATATGATATGGGGCAGAAATTCTATTTGAATTTGAAATACATATATATATTCATGAGGCTCGTCGAGTCGAAATAAATATATCAACCTCTATTTCTATTTACTATTATGTGATTACAACATATTGGAATTCCATTCTATATATCCTAGTTATAGATTCACAATTTAAAACGTTCAACACATGTCCTCACGTTACCTTGGTTTATATAGGGCACTTTCCACAGTATACCAGAGCTACTGTGGCGCATTATCATATTATTCTCTATTCTAAGTGTTTAGCACATGTCTTCACTTTCACTTAGATTAAATTTGACACTTACCACAGTATACCAGAGCTACTGTAGTGAATAATAATGCCATTCACTACTCTTACCTTTTAGAATATGTCTTCACGTTCACTTGGATTATACAGAAAACTTGCCACACACTGTATACTAGAATTAATGTAGTGAATCATAATGTCATTCACTACATAAGTGTATAGCACATGTCTTCACACTCACTTGCGTTGTATAGGACACTTACAACAGTATACCAGAGCTACTGTAGTAAATCATAATGTCATTCACTACTCTTACCTTTTAGAATATGTCTTCTCGTTCACCTGGATTACATAGAGCATTTACCACACACAATATGCTAGAACTACTGTAGTGAATCATAATGTCATTCACTACATAAGTGTATGGCACATGTCTTCACGTTCACCTACGTTATATAGGACACTTACCAACATTATACCAGAGCTACTGTAGTAATTAATATGTGATTTTTTACTCGAGGTGTGTGGAAATATGTCTTCACGTTTACTTGAATTATATAGGGTATATTTATACATCAGTATGCCAGAGCTACTGTAGTGCATTATTATGTGATTCACTACTCAAAGTGTGTAGCAAATATGTCTTCACGTTCACTTGAATTATATAGGGTATATTTATACATCAGTATGCCAGAGCTACTGTAGTGCATTATTATGTGATTCACTACACAAATTGTGTAGCAAATATGTCTTTACGTTCACTTGAATTATAAAGGGTATATTTATACATCAGTATGCCAGAGCTACTGTAGTGCATTATTATGTGATTCACTACTCAAAGTGTGTAGCAAATATGTCTTCGTGTTCACTTGAATTATATAGGGTATATTTATACATCAGTATGCCAGAGCTACTGTAGTGCATTATTATGTGATTCACTACACAAAGTGTGTAGCAAATATGTCTTCACGTTCACTTGAATTATATAGGGTATATTTATACATCAGTATGCCAGAGCTACTGTAGTGCATTATCCTGTGATTCACTACTCAAAGTGTGTAGCAAATATGTCTTCACGTTCACTTGAATTATATAGGGTATATTTATACATCAGTATGCCAGAGCTACTGTAGTGCATTATTATGTGATTCACTACACAAAGTGTGTAGAAAATATGTATTCACGTTAACTTGGATTATATAGGGTATATTTATACATCAGTATGCCAGAGCTACTATAGTGCATTATCCTGTGATTCACTACTCAAAGTGTGTAGCAAATATGTCTTCACGTTAACTTGGATTATATAGGGTACTTACCACACAAATAATATATACTAGAGTTCATGTGGTGCATTTTAATACGAATCACTAAGTGCTTAGAACATATGTTTGCGTTTACTTGGATTATATAGTGGACTCACCATTATACCAGAGCTACCGTGGGGCGTTATCTCTATATCGGGATTGGAATTTGACGACGCAGGCGTATATATACTCGTCTGAATATCATTTTTAAAAGACATGAGATACAGCAACGCTACGTTTGGTTTTTGAACGCTGTTCATTCAGTCGTACTCGCTTCGGTAAGAATATCGAAAAAACAATAAATCTATTGATTTATAAAATATTTAACACAAAAAAATAAATCTTAAAATGCACAATCTTTCAAGCGATTATCATTCTTCACAGGCTTATACCATTTAAAAAAATATATTTATAGAGAAAATATATGATTATTTTATAACTGAGATTGTTTGTGTATGTACGGTCGTAGAAAACACAACTTACTTCGTACTAAAACACAACTTTCAACTCCAATAAATATGTCAAAATTCGAGCCATTTTTCTCGCTGAATATTTTATTTCACGAAAGAAAAATATCCACATTAGCCAAACGGAAATGGTTCGTTACTGATGGAACAGCTCCTCAAAATATAATTTTATTCTTCTTTTCAATGTTTCTAGAATATTATAATAAAATAAATTGAAAATATTGAAATTGTGTGTAAAAATATTATACATTACATGTGAGGAATGGCATGCAAAGCTGGGTCTAAAGCAGGTCTTAGTAGTCCCATATATGTTATTATGACTTCAAACAAACCATAGACCATCACTTTTACTTATTTAGAATTGTGATGCACTTACAGAAATTGAGCAGTAATTGTCCAATGGTCTGGTACCAACCTTATATCTATTGGTATAAAAACAAAAGGCGGTTAAGTAAGAGCGTCTAACGGAAACCA
>CP092886.1:172905709-172949223 GCA_030710605.1 Cordylochernes scorpioides
TTAGCATTCTCATTATATTGATAAATATTGAAAAATATTGATGGATGGCAGTGGGCTATCATTAAGATCCAGTTTCACGTTCAGCAGGAGGTTTCCCATTATTATATACCAGCACACTATGGTTAATGACAAGACATGTTCATATAGGACTTTTTGCGCGGTGTTTTCGAAATGTCAAAAACATTTCCGCATATAGAAGTGCATATAATTTTAGACAATGGTAAGTGACAAAGCCACAACACTAACTTTGACATATTCAGAATACCTTCTCTTTTTCATATATAATATATAATTACTATGCAATAGTTTGTGATAATTAATTAGTTAGTTATATACACACTCTATCACACTTCATTGTTATGTCTAAGGTGTCTTCTCATATGAAGTTTATAAAAACACAATAAATAGGCAAAGAATCTAAATATAATCTAAATATTTATTAGAGTTTAAAATATGGCATATTATATATTAATATTTTTCATGTCAACGCCAAAACCAGAAAGTTATTTCATAATTGGTTTCAAAAGACGTCACTTTTTCCACAATTTCTGGAAAATAATTTCTATCATAGGTATATAAGAAAAATATTTAAAAGCCGCCATTTTGAAGTTTTTTTTTATATATATTGTTCGTTTTTTCGTGCTATTTTCACTTGATTTTTTTCAACTCAATTAAACGGTCCTATTATAAATATATTTAATTGTAAGTATTATTCTGTCTCTAGGTCCAATTATAGATAATGATGTAAATAATATTATTTTGAAAATAATTAGTCTTCCTGAGGTCTTCTATTATGTCCTATTAAATCTATTTATAGCTAAAAGTCGATGGTTTTTTTTATCGTCTTATTAATTGGAAGATTTTATATATTACTCTCATTATATATATATATTTTTTTTCTCCCCATTGAATATGAAAAAATATTTTTTTAAACTTAATTCTATTGACGTTATGGGGCGCCGAGTTTGTTGTTGACACGCATTCATATGTAATAATACCTTGAAAAAGGTTGGCGTTCAGCCAACTGGAATATTGGTAAAATAAATGATATTTTGATCCAATACATGCCTTTTATTTAAAGAAATTAAAATAATATATATATATATTAATTAAAAAGGCATATATTTGATCTAAATGTTTATTTTACCAATATTTCAGTTGGCTGAACGCCAACCTTTTTCAAGTTATTATAACATATTAATGTGTGTCAACAACAAACTCAGCGCCACATAACGTCAATAGAATTAAGTTTAAAAAAACACCTTTTTCTTATATTCATTATGTTTTGATCCAATGAATATATTTTAAAAAAGTATTTTTTCAAGACTTAATTCTATTTACGTTAAGTGGTGCTGAGTTTGTTGTTGACACACATTAATATATTATAATTCCTTGAAAAAGGTTGGCATTCAGCCAACTAAAATATTGGGAAAATAAATGATATTTTGATCCAATATATGACTTTTTAAATAAATATTTATTTATAGATTGCTCTATTTTCAAAAGAAAAAAATATATGTTATAAATAAAGAAAGAAAAGAGATTTTCTGCTTGAATTTAGATCATGTTGAAGATTATGGTATGGAAGTGCAGTCGTGGGAATAATAAAATAATTTTGATCAGTAATTTAATTGAGTTAAAGGGATATATAAAAAATACATAATTTGATAAAAGTAATGGCTGGCTTAAGGCGAGTAGAATAAGGAAAACAAAATATTATTTACATAATGTACAAAGGTTTTGAGCCGGCCAGCGGAAACAACAACAATGAGTTTTTATGGGGGAAGCATGACCTCTGACGGTCGATTTAACAGAGTATTTGTATCTATGGAATATAATTTTTTTTTTTTAAATAAAATAATATTTTTATATAGCATATATATATATATAATTTATACTCCTTTTATTTGTGGAAAATCATTCTTGGGTCATTTCAAGTGTGTGTTCTGAATATATAGAAATTCTATATCCCCATTTTTAAAAACAATTTTCTCAATTAAAATAACTCAAGGTATTTATTGAGAGAGAATATATGTAAATATTATATATTGCTGTGACGGTTTCTGACCTAACATAATGTTCTTGAATGCCCAAATGAGATTCTGCAAGGAAAATATTAGTTTAGAATATATTCGAGGTGTTATATATATATATCAAGCTAAGGGAAATCCAACTTCTTCTCAAGCCAACCAGATGGCGCTGTTATATGACGTTAAGTGCAAGGCAAGAATGATAGAGAAGGGACATTGAACAGGGAATTTATTGGGGACATAAATATGAAAGGCCATTTCCTCGGCGCCTGGAAAGATTTCAATTGTTGTTGTGGAGAGTTTTGAGAAGTCTCCGAGCCAGCACACAACGTGAGGATTTCTTCATGTCTCGTGCACCTCGCTCAACTCATCACACACACATAGGTACCAAAAGTGACATCTCTCCCATTCAAACAATACTAATGATTAATCGCTCAGTAAAGAACTTTACTAGTGATAATAAGGAATGGGCCACAACACCAGTTTTGGAAAATTCTTGCAAAAAAAGCCAACCTATATACCATAGTTTCAGGTTATAGCCCCATCAGTACAGGGGCGGCTTAGATTTTATAACATCCAACGAAAGAAGTTATGAAATCTGTCGAATTTATCAAAAAGCTTTCCAACTAATGAAGTGACAGAGCCAATTATCAGGCTTGATTACAACATAAAGTTTCGGGAGGATGGTATCATTCCATTAAATTATTTTACACAGTGAATCTACAATTATTTATTTCCTTTCCGTTTCCATATATCACATTTAAGGTTGACGTAATGTCACATTAATGAGTTATATGTTCCCATACCCACATTCAAAAGTATTTACAAGAAGAATTAATCAATTTGATTTCGTTAAATATATAGTTCAAATGAAGTATATCAATTTATCTTATCTAGGAGTCGGCGACCTGCGGCTCGCGAGCCACATGCGGCTCTTGGATGTGAAGCTGCGTGTAGTACACTCGCATAAATAAAGGTTTTATTAATGAGAGTACAATTTATTGTTGGCAATAAAACATTTTGTGGTTCTTTAAAAACTTTGAAATTTCGTGAATTGTAATTTTTGACTCTTCTGAATTAAACTTTTGCTGACCCCTGTCTTAGGTCATAGAAGGTTAGAGTGGAGGCGTTTGAACTAAGCCGCCCACTAGCCTTAGCCGTCCTGTATCCTATGGTCCCAGTGACTTGTCGCTGGCCCACCGTTACTGGTCATACCGCGGCGTCTAGTTTCTCATTCGCGAGGCCTTCACCTTCATTCATTGGCTTCCTGACCCTCGAAGCTGGGTCTACGGGCGAATTGTGGATGTTGACGCCCTCGGCTTCCTCACAAGTGCAAATATTTCTTAGGTCAAGAGGCAAGAGGAGTCTATGGTAATCCTCTCACTGTCTGGGTAAAGACTCTCTGTCGGTAGGGGAGCCCTTCAAGGCTGACATATGTAAATATGGATATGACCTTGATTGATTTAAGTGCAGTCGTTTGGTTAACATTTTGAATTTTTTATTATTACTTGTGTTATTTTAACTCTTGAGTAAAATACATAAAAATATATTTTACAGTTAATATAGAATTTGTTAATTTAATTTTATATTTTGTAAATGAGAAAAATAAGGACAATTATTCACAATATTTACATTGTTTTTAAGAACTAAAACTCACTAAAAAATAAAGACATTGATTATATATAATGGAAGACAATGACGTCTTATAAATTATTGTTAAATTTTTAAAATTATATATAATAATAAATAGAATACTATTTATATATATAGATTTTCAAATATTGAAACACAATTAAATCTCTTAATATAATTGAGGGAGATTTTTATATATATTTTTCTTCTGTTTACCATTGTTTTGGTGAATATACATCATTTGATAATATAATATCGAAAAGGCTATTTTTGTTTTGTTTCTGGTTAATGCTGAACTATAACACTATGAAAAAATGCATCATATCACTATAATTTATTGTTGTTGAACAATTTCTTGGCCTTCATATTCGGTCATATATTATTCAACTAAACCATTTAAGAAACCGACTGGGAAATTAATAGGAAACTGATTTTCTTTTAACTATACGGAGAAAACATCTAAAGAGTTTATCTTAGAAGGATTTATTTAAGGAAGTGGCTTGTCAGTAAGTTATGTTGAAACGGTGGTTTCTCCAAGTCTATAAATATTTAAAATCCTCTGAAATATATTTCTTCCGCAGATAGAGTTTTTACCTCGCGGGATATTTGGTGAAGGCATTAGTTGAGTAACTCTTTTAAAGGGTATTTGCTCGCTCTTCCGTTCTACCGACCGCTGAAATACCTTCTTCTTGTATATAAACTTTTCCTCGGGGCCAATTTAATTTATAATGCGACCTTATTTGGCGAGCGGAATGCTTTTATTATTTGTTGAAAACGTTTTATGATAGAAAATAATTCAGGGCATTAATTTTTAGATGCACATACGTCATTTATGGGTGATTTTGGTATCCCATATTAATATTGAGAACTTTATTTTTTCATATATATCTCTCTCTATATATGTATACGTGACACTAAATATATGCATAAAATTCGGCATCTTTATTTAAGTTTAAAGTTATTGTAGGTTTGGTTTATTTTTGATATTATAATGGGTCAGTCAGGTGGGATTCTATCTTTAGAAGTATTTCAGAAACTGAAATATGATATTCTACCATGTCTTGTTAATATCATGTAACCAACCAACAAAACAACATTGCCAAAGTTCAGGGATATAACCTTGTTTTTCACATGTGTAGACATGTGGTGCACTTACAATGAAAGCAGTAGCCTTCTTCTACCCACCATAATTATCATGGCCTGTATCACGTGTACTAGTGATAAGCAAAAAAAAAAAGAGGATATAACCGGGAACTATGAAACGCGACAGAAAAATCAATCAGACGATATAGATTTGTTCAGACTCTGTGGAAAGTCCATTTAGTAGATTCTTCAAGTATGGGCATTCGTGTAATAGACGTGGCAGCGACTGGATCTGTGAAATGACATAAACAGAATGCTAGATGACAATTATTCTAGCTTGTTTTGACACAATTACAACCAAATTCTTTAGAAGGATTTTTCTTTAAAAATGGCTATAAGAAGCACATCATATCATAAATCAAACTAAATTATTTCTCGAAAGGGTTTTTTATATTATAGCGTTAAAAACGCGAAAACTTGAAAATCATATATTAATATGTATGTAACCCAATACTTTTTCATTGCAATAAGGGCAGTAGAATTTGGTTTAATTTTTAAAAGAGTTATACGCGTCTATAATAGTTTCTAATTCTCATAATATGTATGTGTCAATATTTAAAATAATAAAATAATCAAATTGGAACATTTATTTTGCCTAGTGAACATGGTACAGGCCATGATAATCGTGAAAGGTAGAAGTTGACGACTGCTTTTACTGTAATTGCACCACATATCTACACATGTGAAAAGCAGTTCAATATTTTCACTTTAAAATGTGCCAGAGGCCCGTTTGGTTATTTGCACTTGCTGGTAAGGTTGGACTTTTGTAAGAATCGGGAGCCATTGGAGCATTTTTTTTTTAATTTGAAAAAAGTGCCCAATGCGGGTTTCGAAACCGAGTCGTAGCGGTCAAAAACCAACGGTTTAGACCACCCTTCCACTGACCCCCATCACCCTTATAAAACCTTTACTAGTGATGGTAAAGATTGAGCCACAACACCAGTTTTGGCATGTTCAGACAGAACTTGTGTTGTGGTTCATTCGTTTTGATCACCATTAAAGTTCTTTACTATAGTGACTAACAAGTACATCGTCCCGATGCATAATTAAAGGGAGAGGTGCCTCTTTTGGTACATGAATATCATCCTTCCGTAACTCCATGTTTTAAAAGGCTATGTATTTTTTTATTTGTGAGAATAACATAAGGCTGTTTAAACCGTTTGGTTTTCGACCACTACGACCCGGGTTCGATTCCCGCATTGGACACTTTTTTTCTGTTAAAAAAATGCTCCAATGGCCCCTGAATCTTGCAAAAGTCCAACCCCACCAGCGAGTGCAAGTAACCAAACGGGGCTCTGGCACATTTGTAAGTGCAAAGTCGAACTGCTTTTCAACATGTGTAGACATGTGGTGCGCTTACAGTAAAAGCAGTCGCTAACTATCCACCATGATTATCATGGATTTGAGATAAGATAGATATATAATTAATCCAGTATAGTAATAATAAGAACCACTTTTGAATTTCAAAGTTTTCAATCAAAATTGTCATATAAGGAAGAAACATGGCGACTGAGGTTAGACTGGATTGTGACGCCCACCAACAACGAGATATATTTAGATAGTGGCTGTTTCTAAATGCCATCATACCAAAACGAATATATTCTCAATCCAATTATAACTTGTAAACGCAGAAATCTGAACCTTTTTGTCTCGAAAAATTATTAATATCTTCCCCTTGATAAAATATTGTAAACAAATATTGGCGAAATCTCTTTCTACATACGACACTATTCATAGAATAGTTTTTTCTTCTTCCCTTCTCTATTGAAATTTATTTTTAAAGTTTAATAATATTTGACCAGACGACTCGAGTGGAAGAAAAAGGATTTAATTATAAGGGATAATGAAATATTTTTAATTGAAAGAGTCTATGAAGAAAATTAAAGATTTGTTTTTCTACCATATATAATATTCATAGAATTGTTTTGAAATTTTAAAAATATATTAGAAATGGTTAGAAAAAATGTAGATTTCTTTGTTGCTACTAATGAAATTCTTTAGAGAAATGCGCTCATAGAAATCTTAACAAAAGACCATACTAGTTGAATTATATATGAATTTCTATTTCCCAGTATTTATCACAATAGCAATAGCTTCTAGGAGAAAATGTTCAATGACAGGTAAAAAACAGTAAAAAATATCTAATTACTCTTATTTGCACAATCTTAATATTATCTGCCCCCGTTTTTCTCGAGAAAAACATTATAAATGTATAATGAACAATTGTATTTTTTTTTGGGGGTTCGCTATATTCTTCAGTAAATTTAACAATCCAAGGAATTGTATTACAGATAAGGAAACCGAGTCACCAAACAATGCAACTATATGTATTCTATATAAATATCCTAATTGGTTCTTTCTCTCTATATATAATATTTACTTATTAGGATCATTGTTAATGTCTTTCAATAGAAATATTTATGTGTTTTACATTCTAAACACTAAATCTCTTTATAAAAATCTTCTATATGTATATACACTCCTATGTTCAAAATCCTCTATTTATGCACTCCAATGTATAAAATTTTCTATTATGAGAGAGAACTCATATGTACAAATTCTACTCTACATAAACGACTATTTACGAAGTCTTATATTTATTCATTTATATGTACAAAATGTACTATAAACACTCCTATATACAAATTCTTATTATGTGTTTTAGATTCTGAACACTAAATCTCTTTATAAAAACTTTCTATATGTATATACACTCCTATGTTCAAAACACTCTATTCATGCACTCCTATGTATAAAATATTCTATTATGAGAGAGAACTCCTATGTACAAATTCTACTCAATATACACGACTATATACAAATTCTTCTATTTATCAATTCCTATGTACAAATTCTACTTTATATACACGACTATATACAAATTCTTCTATTTATCAATTCCTATGTACAAAATCTGCTCTATAAACACTCCTATATACAAATTCCTCTATTTATTCACTCCTATGTACAAATTCTACTCTATAAACACTCCTATATAGAAATTCTTATATTTATGAACTCCTATATACAAATTCTACTCTATAAACACTCCTATATGCAAATTCTTCTATTTATGAACTCCTATGTATAAAATATACCTTATAAACACTCCACTCCTATATACAAATATATGCACTCCTACGTAAAAAATATATTATATATATATTCACTCTTATAAAAATCCTTGCCTCCTATGAAATCAAAAGACTTGCATGCTATGTCTGTTAACCAGACCATATAGTTGCCCAAAGTACCATATTATTTTTAGAAATGTATTCTTACAGAATTTCTGAAATTTACCTTTAATTTTGTTGGGAAGCCCAAAATAATGAACTAAAGGATAACTCAGAAATTAAATAAAAAATAGTAAAGGTTTGAGAGAAGTTTACGCGATATATTTATTTAGAATTATTTGATGCAAACTATAGATTTTAAAGATAAAGACTATATTGGAGAGGCTAAGTACACCATGGTTCTAACATGAAGTCTGAAGATACTTCACAACAAAACCTTTTGGTATGCTGGGAAGGCAGATATATTGTAAACAAATTTCAAACTATATTTTCATGTGAAAAACAATCTTGATATAAATTTTGTTGTCTTTATGTCACATTATGTCATATTGATATTATAATATTATGCGGCGCTGAGTTTGTTTATACAAATAATGTATTGCCTTGATAAAGTTTGACGTTCAACCAACCGAAATATTGGCAAATAAATATTTTAAACAATCCAATATATGCCTTTTTATTATCTAATTATATCATATATAAATTATTCAGAAAATATTCCTTTGTATAAATATATTTTTTAAAAAGGTGAGAAAATATCATAGGCTTCCAAGGATATATTTCTTTTGAGAAAATTTAATTCACCAATCTCTAGCCCCTACAGCAGGCCTGGCCAACCCGCGGCCCGCCGTAAAAAATTTTGCGGCTCGCCATTTAACTTTATATTTCTTTTGTAACTTTCATTTATCGTCTGTAAATTCAAAAACAGAAAGTATATTGATATAATTTGCTTGAAAATAGAGCAATCCATATATTACAATATTTAAAAATGCCTATTTTGGATCATAAAGTTTTTATTTCCGATATTTCGTGAGGCAACTCGCCAAACTTCCTCTGGGAACAAAATGGCTTTAGAGAAGCTCGTGTATCATTTCGCGAGTATATACAACCGCTATAAAATTTAAATATCTAGAATCTACAATATGCATGCCTCTATGAATATAATAATTAATAATAATATAATATGTAAAACATTAATATATAGAGTATTAAGTAAATATATACATTTAAAATAAACGAATTGAAAATCAGCAATTTGCCATATATATACATATATACGTGTATAGTAGTGGGCTATGTGGTTTTAAATTGTAAGTATAGTTGAGGAATGTCTATTTTTCGGTTGATACTGTTTTTATCTTCTATTGAGCTCCAGCTTTCTAGAAAAAGTCTTGAATGTTTATCCTTGATATTTTGATTATCCCACAGAATTTATCAAAAGACAATTCCACAGATCAACATTCATCCCTCCTTCCAATAGCCAATCTCATAAATTATACTGCACACTTCCGTACAGCTACGGCATTGAAAGAATCAGCAGAACCCTCAAGAAATATAACATCAAGACCATATACCAGACACCATCCAACTTGAAAACACTTCTCCGCCATCCCGATACCAAACATAACACAAACAACAGTCAAAAATCCAACCTCATCTACAGAATCCCGTGCCGATCTTGCCCAGCTACATACATAGGAGAGACAGGAAAAACTCTGGAAGAAAGAACCAATCAACACCGGACAGCCCTTAAAAACTATAGCCCTCTTTCCCTTTTAGTAGACCACGCACTGAAACAGGACCACATACCAAATTTCGACTCAACAGAAATAATATATCAAAATATCAAGGATAAACATTCAAGACTTTTTCTAGAAAGCTGGAGCTCAATAGAAGATAAAAACAGTATCAACCGAAAAATAGACATTCCTCAACTATACTTACAATTTAAAACCACATAGCCCACTACTATACACGTATATATGTATATATATGGCAAATTGCTGATTTTCAATTCGTTTATTTTAAATGTATATATTTACTTAATACTCTATATATTAATGTTTTACATATTATATTATTATTAATTATTATATTCATAGAGGCATGCATATTGTAGATTCTAGATATTTAAATTTTATAGCGGTTGTATATACTCG
This sequence comes from Cordylochernes scorpioides, assembly GCA_030710605.1. NCBI lineage: Eukaryota > Metazoa > Arthropoda > Arachnida > Pseudoscorpiones > Chernetidae > Cordylochernes > Cordylochernes scorpioides. The sequence goes on from CP092886.1 coordinate 172,915,748, forward strand.
CGAAATGATACACGAGCTTCTCTAAAGCCATTTTGTTCCCAGAGGAAGTTTGGCGAGTTGCCTCACGAAATATCGGAAATAAAAACTTTATGATCCAAAATAGGCATTTTTAAATATTGATATAATTATAATAATTTTTTATTAAAAAAACTAAAAGTTTTTTAGACCTTGTTTACGATTTCGTTCGGCCCGTGGCGTCATTTAGGTTGGCCAGGGCTGCCCTACAGGAACGAAAACACAATGCAATAAATCGCCAATATGATAAGAGAGAGTTAAAATATAATCAAATACTAACTATATACAGCTTGTTGATGGCCAGAACCCAAGGTTGCTATTCCAATATTCGTTTGTTGCTTAAAATACAATCAAAGAATTTATATGGATTACCTCCAGTATTGTACCACAAAAGCGAATGTACGAACAAATAATCCAAACCACGTCTGAGGTCATGACATTAAGAACAGAAATAGAAAGGAGACGTAATAAAAACTGTGACATTGGGCATTGATTCAAACCCAAGGCTAATTGGAAGCGATTATCCTAATAAAATAATCAACTTATTAAAAGCTATCCTAACTTCAGAAGAAATATAATTCTTATCCAAAGCATAAAATATAGGAATATGCAAAAACAGGATCCAATCATATTAGGAAGTGGAGTCGAAGCGCACCCATATCAAAGCTTAACCACTAGAAAAAAATAATATCATTAGAAATCTTAAACCAATCTTTCAAATGAACCAGAAAGGCAACCCTCTAAAAATAATCAACCGATTAAATACTTGAGAGGTATAAAAAAAGTCATCACACCATCAGATAAAGGAGGACCAACGGTAATTCTGGATAAGACTGATTACTATGGTAAAATGCTAAGCATCCTTGTATATCGAACCAAACACATTTCTTTAGAATAAAAACCCCAAGCTTACTCCCCATCAAAAAATAACTCAGCAAGATGCATAAGGAAAATTAAATATCGAACGAATAATTAAGGATCTCTTATCTAATTTCAAACTATGCTTTTATATATGGCCTCCTTAAAATACATAACCGAAGTGTTCCATAAAGACCCATTGTTACCTTCTACCATTCCTCAGCAGCGCAGCATTCAGTGTCCTTATCAATAGCTCGTCATCAAAAGAAATTCGGAACTAAAAGCTTTTTCAGGAATTTGCCCAATATAATTCCGTTAGTAAGAAATCCCAAACAAAAATAATAGTAGCATTAATTATCCTACTAATATTAAGAATGCCATATATTACATAGAATACAAAGATTGCAAGACCAAATATGTAAGTAAAACTAGCAGATATTTAAATAAAATATTCTCAAAACTAGAATGAAATATCGACAAACTAGACAGAAAATCAATATATCATCATATAAGAGAAACAAGTCATTCCATCTCTCATTGTTAGAGAATCAAAAACTATTACTCCAATAAAAACAGAGATTCATCATATAGAAAAAGAACAATAGTATTATAAAAGAAGACTTGACATTCCGGAAATTTATAATACACTATTCCTGATCCCACTCCAAATCCTCCAAATAGAAAATCCCTTCTGAATAGAAATAGTGAAGCCAGATGCGCATATCTCTTAACAATAACTACGGCTCAATAGATAATCCTTTCTTCCATAGTTATATACTAGACACGTCTATATATATTTATTTATTCTCTTATTCGGTATATAATATATATAATTACAAATAAATATACGAAATTAATATTACCCTCAGCATTTTTATGAAAGTACTAGCGAATGTGTAGCCGGCTTCGCCCGGGTTTTATCCGAGTGATTGCCTAACGAATATTATTGATAATAATATTCGGGAACACACAGAATATTATGATAATAATGATAATATAATTCGTTACGTCATATATTTATATAATATATGAAATTTATTTTTCGAGCAAACATATCCTCTCTCTACTAAATATATTTTTAAAAAGATATATATAAATAAAAATATCTAAAGATATACTACATGATCTTAGCCGAAAGGCCGAGAAAACGATATTTTATATATAGAGATGACCTGGCTTCGTGTGTCTTCTGCTCGAGTGAATGTTTCGCTGGTAGAATTTTGTTCCTGCCTACTAATAATCATTATCTGGCTTCGCCCGTGGTCTGCTTTAGTGAATATTCCCCTAAAGAATTTTTTAATGCAATCAAGCGTGATACGGTAATATTGTCATCATCATTTCTGACTAAAAAATATTGTTGCTCAGTACTTGGTTGAATATATATTTTTCTTGGTTAAAGTGCGACAAAAAAAAAACTCTTCCAGATTTAACTTTCTGTCCTGTTCAAATTTCAGCGAGATTAGTTACATATAGAAGGCGTGCATAGCCGACAAACATATATCTATATATATATATGTTCCCGGCTTCGCCCGATTTTTCCTGAGTAAAAGTTTGCCTAACAAACATTTGTTAAAACGATTCTAGAAAACATCCAATCCCTACTGAATCTATACTTGTCTACACTCTCGATAATTTTTTCCCGGTCCCTTGAAAATACTCGAAAAGTTGAAAAAAATCAGTATTAATTGGTCCACTCGGTAATTTGAAGTTGAAGGAATAGTATCTTGCCATAAACGAAGATTTGTAAATAACTGTATTTAGCGAATGTACCCGGCTTCACACAGTTTTTATCCGAGTAAAAGTTTGCCTAACGAACATTTGTTAAAACGATTCTAGAAAACATCCAATCCACCTATATATTGATTTATAAACGTATATAAATATAAATATTGTTATATGCGTTTAAATATATTTTTGAAACACATAATTTTTCGAAAACATTTATTATATTTTAAATAAGATATTGTCACTTTTTGAAGTTGATAATTAATTATTTCTTTTTTTCTCAATGAATTATATATATTAATTTAAAAATTCATTTTTGTTATCATCATCACATACAATGTAATTTTTTTTATATAAACAAACGAAAATAAACAACAACAATTAGGGGCTCAAAACTCATTTATTTTGGTTAGCAGCCCCGTAAATAAAGATATTTTCACAACAACAATTAAATTTGCTACTTCATTATTATAAAACGACAGCAAATTAAATTAACAATGTATAAAAATATATTTTAACATTATACATTTTTACATTTAACACAAAAACGTTACAATTTTTTCTTTAAATATATATTAATATTGAAATGTCAAGTTTTTTTTACGTCATTGGAATATTATATTACTAAATTCTCAAATTAAATTTATTATACTTGGAAAACATTTTAAGCATTGTTACAATTTATGAATATAATTTCACCAGATGCCGCTAGAGGCGCTGCTTGCGAGTGAAAGTAGAAAATTTGCAAATAAAATTTCAAAGAATATTTATTTCAAATCAAATTCAAACCAGAAATCTTCCCAGTAGTATAGTAAATAACTTCCTAAAATTTCACGGCGATTGGATAATCTTACCTATTAAAAACATTCATCGTGTGAACAAACTAACATTCATCGTGTAAACAAACCAGTGCTGCGCCCAAGCGGTAAAAGGCTGGAACTAACGCTTTTTGGTTTTTTATTTTTTTAAAAAAGCACATTAAAATTTTTAGTTTTTTGAACAGCCTATATGTTAAACAAAATCTTCAGCTACCTTCATGCGAAATTTCATAAAGATTTATTCTGTAGATTTTGCGCAACGCGAAAACAAACATCGATTTTGGATTTCATTTTTATAGATATAAGGATGTAAAATAGTATTTGATTATATTTTAACTCGTGTCCTATTGGTGATTTATTAGTATCGTGTTTTCTCACGTAAAAGGGCTTTCGTGCCTGAAAGCTAGAGATCGTGATTTGTAAATAATATTTTTAAAATATACTTATTCCCGGAATTATGATATTTTAATCTTATAAAGAAGTATGGAGATTACAGAAGTTGTGCTTAATCATTCTGTTGATGAGAAAAGAGGGCCCGGAGATGTTGGGAAGCCTAAATAAGTTTCAATGATTTATGGAACAAATTGTGATCAATCGGCTTTCCTACACGGACAATCAAACAGTGTGATATTTATATCGTTTCATTTATAAAATTTAAATATATTATTGTCGTATATTAGAGTGAATATATTGAATTTTAGTACATTTTACTATAGAATAGTTCAATTGGCACAGAATTTTTATCAAAGTATGTAAAGTAGTATTTGATTATATTTTAACTCGTGTCCTATTGGTGATTTATTAGTATCGTGTTTTCTCACGTAAAAGGGCTTTCGTGCCTGAAAGCTAGAGATCGTGATTTGTAAATAATATTTTTAAAATATACTTATTCCCGGAATTATGATATTTTAATCTTATAAAGAAGTATGGAGATTACAGAAGTTGTGCTTAATCATTCTGTTGATTAGAAAAGAGGGCCCGGAGATATTGGGAAGCCTAAATAGGTTTCAATGATTTATGGAACAAATTGTGATCAATCGGCTTTCCCACACGGACAATCGAACAGTGTGATTTTTATATCGTTTTATTTATAAACTTTAAATATATTTTTGTTGCATATTAGAGTGAATATATTGAATTTTAAAACCTTTTACTATACAATAGTTCAATTGGCAAATCGTCTATTTTTTACCGGATTAGTTTACCTTTTGATTAATTTGTCCAGAACCATCTCGCGTAATTTCAATTTGATTGTATCCATCTATTGATATAATATATTTTGCTTTGATATTGTTCTTTTAGTTATTATTTCTATACATATATATTGAATATGAAGTAGGTAAAACGAAATATATAAATGGAGAAATATATGATTTTCATAAATAGTGTTATAAATATATATGATATGGGGCAGAAATTCTATTTGAATTTGAAATACATATATATATTCATGAGGCTCGTCGAGTCGAAATAAATATATCAACCTCTATTTCTATTTACTATTATGTGATTACAACATATTGGAATTCCATTCTATATATCCTAGTTATAGATTCACAATTTAAAACGTTCAACACATGTCCTCATGTTACTTTGGTTTATATAGGGCACTTTCCACAGTATACCAGAGCTACTGTGGCGCATTATCATATTATTCTCTATTCTAAGTGTTTAGCACATGTCTTCACTTTCACTTAGATTAAATTTGACACTTACCACAGTATACCAGAGCTACTGTAGTGAATAATAATGCCATTCACTACTCTTACCTTTTAGAATATGTCTTCACGTTCACTTGGATTATACAGAAAACTTGCCACACACTGTATACTAGAATTAATGTAGTGAATCATAATGTCATTCACTACATAAGTGTATAGCACATGTCTTCACACTCGCTTGCGTTGTATAAGACACTTACAACAGTATACCAGAGCTACTGTAGTGAATCATAATGTCATTCACTACTCTTACCTTTTAGAATATGTCTTCTCGTTCACCTGGATTACATAGAGCACTTACCACACACAATATGCTAGAACTACTGTAGTGAATCATAATGTCATTCACTACATAAGTGTATGGCACATGTCTTCACGTTCACCTACGTTATATAGGACACTTACCAACACTATACCAGAGCTACTGTAGTAATTAATATGTGATTTTTTACTCGAGGTGTGTGGAAAATGTCTTCACGTTTACTTGAATTATATGGGGTATATTTATACAACAGAATGCCAGAGCTACTGTAGTGCATTATTATGTGATTCACTACTCAAAGTGTGTAGCAAATATGTCTTCACGTTCACTTGAATTATATATGGTATATTTATACATCAGTATGCCAGAGCTACTGTAGTGCATTATTATGTGATTCACTACTCAAAGTGTGTAGCAAATATGTCTTTACGTTCACTTGAATTATAAAGGGTATATTTATACATCAGTATGCCAGAGCTACTGTAGTGCATTATCCTGTGATTCACTACTCAAAGTGTGTAGCAAATATGTATTCACTTTCACTTGAATTATATAGGGTATATTTATACATCAGTATGCCAGAGCTACTGTAGTGCATTATCCTGTGATTCACTACTCAAAGTGTGTAGCAAATATATCTTCATGTTAACTTGGATTATATAGGGTACTTATCACACAAATAATATATACTAGAGTTCATGTGGTGCATTTTAATACGAATCACTAAGTGCTTAGAACATGTGTTTGCGTTTACTTGGATTATATAGTGGACTCACCATTATACCAGAGATACCGTGGGGCGTTATTTCTATATCGGGATTGGAGTTTGACGACGCAGGCGTATATATACTCGTCTGAATATCATTTTTAAAAGACATGAGATACAGCAACGCTGCGCTTGGTTTTTGAACGCTGTTCATTCAGTCGTACTCGCTTCGGTAAGAATATCGAAAAAACAATAAATCTATTGATTTATAAAATATTTAACACATAAAAATAAATCTTAAAATGCACAATCTTTCAAGCGATTATCATTCTTCACAGGCTTATACCATTTTAAAAAATTCTATTTATAGAGAAAATATATGATTATTTTATAACTGAGATTGTTTGTGTATGTACGGGCGTAGAAAACACAACTTACTTCGTACTAAAACACAACTTTCAACTCCAATAAATATGTCAAAATTCGAGCCATTTTTCTCGCTGAATATTTTATTTCACGAAAGAAAAATGTCCACATTAGCCAAACGGAAATGGTTCGTTACTGATGGAACAGCTCCTCAAAATATATTTTAAATATTCTATTCAATGATTGTAAAAAATTAAAATAAAATAAATTGGGAATATTGAAAATGTGTGTGTAAAAATATTATACATTACATGTGAGGAATGGCATGCAAAGCTGGGTCTAAATCAGGTCTTAGTAGTCCCATATATGTTATTATGAGACTTCAAACAAACTATAAGCCATCACTTTTACTTATTTAGAATTGTGATGCATTTACAGAAATTAAGCAGTAATTGTCCAATGGTCTGGTACCAACCTTATATCTTTTGGTATAAAGACAAAAGGCAGATAAGTAAGAGCGTCTAACGGAAACCATTATTAAAATTTTGGCCCGTAAATTTTTATGGGAAACATTTGGGCTGAAACTTTGAGCCCTAATTCTTGTGGCATATTCTTCAACACAGCACTTAACGATTTTCGATTGTCTTTTTCATCGTTGTACGCTATACATTAAATATTTTCTAAATAGGTAAAAGCAACGTTTGATTCAGTTGGAACATTGCCAACTCTCGCTCAGTACTAAGGTGTAAAATTATAGTTCATTATATTTATTAAGCAAGAGAGAGAGAGAGAGTTTGTAATGCCTTAAATACAATAACCAGGAATAAAATACATCAATGATCACAATTTTTCTGTGTTGCAAAAGGATCCGATTCTTGTACAAGTCAAACCCCACAATTAAATGCCAGTAATCAAACGGAGCTCTGACCTTTGTAAGTTTAAAAGTTGAACCACTTTCTTCATATCGTGTACTTATAGTAAAGGCCATTCACTAACTATAATGATTATCACGAATAGTAGCATGTGTGCTTGGGATAAGCAAAAAAATCAAGTACCCTATTATTTTTACTTGGTCAGAAGTCAAAATATATTTATATGGTATCGTTCGTTATTTGGCAAGCCCCTGTATAACTCAAATTATAAATGAATTACAGCGATTTTTAAAAATCAGCCACTACATGAAGCCACTACAAAATATATATTTACTAGAATAAATTTCATTTTACAAATAAATTTGGTCATTTAATAATTATATAAGTAAAATATATTAAAATTGCGTTTTCATTCAAATGAACGGTAAATAAAAAAAACTTGAATAAAAGAAATGATATGAATATATTTTAATATTGATATCGAATTTTAAAATAAAGAAACATAGAGTTAAATATTTAGAAATGTTAAAAAGATATAATTATAAATTGAATTGCCATCTATCGATAAAATCTATAATAATTATTTTTGGCAATGTGTTTCTTATGAAAATATATCATATATATATACATTGTTAAAACATAATTATTATAAATAAAAAATATGTATTAGATAGGGGGGGGAGATAGAGAAAAATAATAATTAACTTACCAATAATCGATAAAGAAAGAATAAATAATATTAAGTTAAAAGGTTTCTTTTAATTTTGATTTTCGCAAGCTTTCGACCAAAATTTCTGCTCTTCAACGGGCATATACTTCTATATACAATATCAAGATGAACTTTGTATATAGAAGTATATGCCCGTTTAAGAGCAGACATTTTGCTCGAAAACTTGCGAAAATCAAAATTAATAGAAACCCTTTACCTCAATATTGTTTATTCTTTCTTTTTCGAATAATTTCTAGGTAACTATTATTCACATAAAATTTACCAATATTTCAGTTAGCTGAAAGCCTCTATTTGCCTCTGTTATGACAGCGAATTTATTTTATATTTTCGATTTGAGAATTCACTGTAAACGGAAGTTAATGATCTAATTTTAATATAATTCCTTGATAATATATTTTATACGTATGTCTAAACATTTATATATATTTTAATCACGGAAGTTAATGATCTAATTTTAATATAATTCCTTGATAATATATTTTATACGTATGTCTAAACATTTATATATATTTTAATCACGGAATCTTCAGCCAGATTATATATTGATAGTAATAGGGGATATAAACCATAAAGTTACCTCTCCCTTAGTATATGAATATCACCTCCCACAACTTTACGTCGTATAGGTGATATTATAAAGAACAAAGTAAAAATGGAGGTGATTAAATTTATAAAAATCAAAATGAGGAAATAGAGTACAAGGTCGGTCAATATGAATTTCATGAGGCAACTATAGTCAATTTGGTGCCAAGCTGCAGGCTCTCTAAAATATCTACAAAAGGGAGATATTGCTATATTTCTGCAATCGTATAGCAATAGAAGAAGTGATCTTTTCCCACAACATGTGCACGATACAATATCATAAATAGAAAGAGTGGTCTTCCCTCATAATATGTGCAAGATACAATATCATAAATAAAAGGGTGATCTTCCCTCAATATGTGCACGATACAATATCATAAATAGAAAGAGTGGTCTTTCCTCACAATATGTGCACGATACAATATCATAAATTGAAAAAATGACCTTTCCTCACAATATGTGCATGATACAATATCATAAATAGAAAGAGTGGTCTTCCCTCACAATATTTTCACGATACAATATCATAAATAGAAAGAGTGGTCTTCCCTCACAATATGTACACGATACAATATCACAAATAGAAAGAGTGGTCTTTCCTCACAATATGTGCACGATACAATATCATAAATAGAAAGAGTGGTCTTTCCCCACCATATATGCACGATACAATATCATAAATAGAAAGACAATGACAATGAAAACACATTTATTGACAACTTAGTCAATTGTTACACTCCAGAGAGTTAGGCAGTTAAATATTTACAATTTAAAAAAATTCACATCAGGAAGTTCCCCTGCCAAGGGTAGTCTGGACTCTGTCAGGGGGGGTAACATCTTCCTGAGCGCGTATAAGCCCTCACGTACAAAGGGATCTGAGTCCCGAGCGCGCTCAATGGCAGCACTGATGATTTCGGTGATAAGGTTTTTCTTCTGGGTGGAACAGGTCCTGAGGAGAGGCTCCCTGTCCTCGGGGTATATGACCGCATCCGTTATGTCACCCTCTGTGATCCCCAAATCAGTCATGGGCCCCGAGTAGCGTTCATTGCTCAATTTATATATTATATCAGCTGCTTCATCCCAGCGCTTCGACGTCAGATCCTCCTCCACTTGAAACAGTGGAGATGGAGATGTGGCCATGACCGGTGTCGTCATTTTCCCATTGGGAGCGGGTGGAGTTGGCTCGGCGGGCCGAGGCGCAGGCAGTGGAGGTGTTGGAGGCACTGCGGCTGTAAATGTTGGAATTTCCTCCCGGCTTTAGGTCTAGGATTTGGCCGATAAGTTCAGCAAGAGCATTGCTCTGCGGAGGGGTTAGATGCTGACCGCGCTTTCGCGCCTTGGTCTTCGAGGAGAGGAGGTCCAGGACCTCCTCCCGCCCAAGACCAAGGGCGCCCGTTCCAGCAAACGAAACTCCGGGGTTTCTCTTGAGGAAGGCCTCAAGGTCGGGTCTCGTCTTACGCCCTGATGATGACGGGGAGGGCGGCACAAAGGTCCCCTGTGCATGCAGAGGACCAGGAGGGGCGACGGAGGCTGGCAGGGCTTGAAGCACTTCTCCGGGGGGCTGAGAGGCCGGAGGGCGAGGGTCCGCGGGTGCCTTTGGTGCCTCTGTTGGCTCCATTGCCTGTAGGGCTCTGTTGGAGGTGGGCGGCGCCAGCACTTAGGCTGCAATCTCCATGGGCTTAGAAGGAGGAGCCACGGCGTCTGAGGATGTTCTGGTAGGCAGGGAGGCAGAAGCGCCGGGAGCCGATGTCTTAAGCGCAAGGCGCTTTGGTGACGGGGCTGGAGCCGCTGGTGTTGGACGGCTCGGCTGCCGAGACACGGTGGACGATGCACCAGGTGGATGGGTTGCCGGTTGTGGCTGGCCGTTGTTGGGGGCTCTCCCAGGAATGATGGGGCAGTTGGCTCTACGGTGACCTTGCCGGCCGCATCTGGAGCACTTGACTCCATAAGAGATGAAAACCGACAGGGCATTACCCTTATTTCGGATGACGACGCGGGTCGGGATCTTTTCCAAGGCAATGCCCTCTTTAAGGAGGATAAATGCCTCGCGTCGACCATCCGTGAAGGTGTACCTTCCGGCTCCCAGCCGGATGGGGACGATGGAGGTCACGTCACCGTAGGGCTTGAGAGCCTCGATGACGGCGGCGTCGTCCACGAAGAACGGCAAATTTCCGACGGTGATTCTTTCCGCCCTCTTTTTGAAGGGGAAGGCCCTGAGGTGGGTGTGCCCAACATCAAGACCGTCCCTTATGAGTCGTTCCGCCAGGGCCTTGGTGGACAGGCCGACCAGCATATGGCCGTCCATTTTCATCACCTGGAGGACATTCCCGGCTCCCCCGACTAGCTCTTCCACCGCCTGTAGGTAGTGGGTAAACCCGAAGTCCGGGCAGTGCTCCACGAAGACACAATTGTCTTCTGTTGAAGAACGCTGGCGTGCCCTGGCGTCAGCGATGTCGGCCCGGGTAGCCCTGATGACCTGGACCTCCGTAACTCCACCCGCAGGTGGCCGTCTTCGCGGGGTTGGGCCGGTCCTTCTGGAGGCCGCGACACCGCTGGAACGTTGTTCGACAGGGCGGCTCGGTGACTCCCTGCGTCTTCGCTTGTGTTTGACCACGGTGAAGCCATCTTCAGCTGATTCTGCAGCCTCCATTTTCACGATACAATATCATAAATAGAAAGAGTGGTCTTCCCTCTCAATATGTGCACGATACAATATCATAAATAGAAAGAGTGGTCTTTCCCCACAATATGCGCACGATACAATATCATATATAGAAAGAGTGGTCTTTCCTCACAATATGTACACGATACAATAACATAAATAGAAAGAGTGGTCTTTCCCCACCATATATGCACATGCAAAGGAAAATTTACACTTTTACCAACATTTGAAGAAACGAAGATCCGACGCTATTTGACGACACAGATAAATTATAGAATGAGAGTGTACATATATTTTTTGTGTATTCTACTTTTTATATCTCTCAGAAAAAAAGATAATTTATATTTAAAAACTTGAAAAAAATAACTTCTAAAATATTGTAATTTTTATATTATTTTTAGCTATAGGTTACTATGATTATCAGCCAGTGAGAAGATCGATTATAAATAAGATTAAATTAATCAATTAAGGCACAGAGACGATTAAAAATAAGATTAAACTAATCAATTATCTCACAGAGAAGATTAGAAATGAGATTAAATTAGTCAAGGAGTGAATATCTTATTAGCGCTAATGAACATTGCGACGAAGTCTACAGCTTCTCTATATCGGAATAATACCCACTCTGGTGAATATCAAGTCTTCTAATCGAAGCCTGTTATTTAATTGAACTTTCAATACGCTAATAAATGTTAGCGTCATGTGGAACAAATCAAGTCACCGTTTGAAATCATGGTCCCTATTCGATCTCTACCACACCGCGCGGAATCCAATAATTGAATCAGCCACAACATCAGCTTTAGGCGAATCCGCAAAGAGCCAATTTGTGAATGATGGTTTCTGGCCTTCATTAGGTAGTGCGAGGGCAGCTTCAACTTCATCATATCCTATTGTGGCATGCATGACATTGTCCAAATGAACTGTTGCATGTGCTGGTTGATCGTTTTTTTTTTCAATGAAACCTGCACCTTAATAAGAATAACATTTTCGTGAGTTATAAAATACCATATATGATGCATTAGCGCGCCATCTGTTATGAAATTTCGAAACTATTATAGACGCATATCACATATATTGAAAGATAAATTAATGAGTAGTTTATATTCGCAGAGACTAATTAAAACAAAGAAATACATGCAAAAATGCTTCATATATATATATGGCGCTCTGCCATCTAAAAAGAACATGTGCTTCTGGTCAGGATATGCCTTTTTTATTTTTAATATATATATAGTTACAAATATATTTTCTTTCACTATAAATATATATTAGGTTATTTCCTAGTGTATATAAAGACAGAACCTTGGTAAGAAAATAAGAGTGAGAATAATCTTTTGTGTGTTGGGATATTTCATATTTAAAATACTAAATATTTTCATATTTAAAGAAACAAATATTGTCAATAGAGAGATCAGACGATGATCCCCAATGATTTGTAACTCTAAATCGAAAGAAATTAAGGGAACCTTCTCTCTTATTTAACTGTGGTACATCAAAAGACTTCGGACATTTCTGTCCTTAAACGCCTGCTTTGAATTAAAGTTACACTAATTCTTAGCATTTATTGAAGAACAAACATTCCATAAAACTTTTTATGTATGAGATAAAATTGAAAGAAACGATTTCCTTTAGTCTTCTCGATTAAGCCTTGACTAATACCTATAATATTATTTTCTCATATAAGCTTGGACATTTACGAGTTATCGATTGTTGATATGAATAAAATAAATATTTATATTGAAAAATTATATTTGATGTCAATACTTCTTCTCTCATATGATATATATTTGGGGGGTCGGTGGAAGGATGGTCTAAACCGTTGGTTTTCGAACTTATTCTACGAACCGGGTTCAATTCCCATATTGGACACTTTTTTCTGATTTAAAAAATGATCCAATGGCCCCTGATTCTTGCAAAAGTTCAACCCCACCAGCGAGTGCAAGTAACCAAGCGAGGCACATTTGTAAGTGCAAAGTCGAACTACTTTTCACGTGTGTAGACATGTGGTGCACTTACAGTAAAAGCATGATTATCATGACCTGTACCACGTTTACTAGGTATAAAGCGAAACATATATATATAATAATAATAATATCATTTATATTATATCGATAAAATGTTAAGGTTCTTTAAAATAAAACTTGTTTTTAAAAAAATTTCAATTTCGCAATAAGTTTATCTCAGTAAAAACAAACAAAAAATTGATTATATTCTTTTTTTTCTAAAAACACAAACTCTTATCACAAATATAATTGAAGTATGATTTTATTTTCAAATTTATTGTGATAGGGGCCCTTCAAAAGAGTAACCAAAGGGTTATCTGTTTGCTATATAAAAAATACTTATTTTGTTTTAAATATTTATTTTATGTTTTTATGAAATATAGTCTTTAAATTATTTTATGATACAATAGCGCGCCATCTGTTATAAAAATTCGAAACTATTAATGCGTATGTTGCTCATAAAAATTAAACAATTTCTACTGCCCTTACTGCAATGGTAAAATTAGACAAAAATTGTTCTAATAAAAGACTAAATTTGATGTTTGCGTAAGAGCAATTATATATTTATAATTGTATGTATTTCTACTGTCCTAAAATCTTATGTCTATAGTTCATCTAAAATACGCATTCCAAAAATCTAGCATCAGTATCATTATAAAATAAAAAAAAAAAATGCAATATAACAGCGGTATGGTAGATTAAACTGGCGTAAACGCTGGGAGGGTTCACTACTGATGAGCCAGGTCCTCCCATTAATTTTACCATTGCAGTAAGAGCAGTAGAGATTGTTTAATTTTTAAAAGAATCATACGCGTCTAATGGTTTCAAATTATTTTATAATGAATTTAAAAACATGTAAATGTTTTCAAAAAAGACGAATTTAGAAGATGAGGGAAGTAACAAGTTAAACGTACATATCCTAATTGTATATATAAAAGTTGTTGACACTAGAACGAAAGCGAACGGAAATTTTCAATTCAATGTCGTGTATTTTATATCTATATATACCCCTATATATTATTCAATTATATATCATATGTATGAAATATATGCATAAGATACCTTTTTTTGCATCCACGAATACCATCCTCCGAGACAATATATTAAATATATAAATACAAGGTGGGATCAGGAAATAAGGTGAATTATAATTAAAAAAAAAAAAAAGAACGATATTAAAAATTAGGACTAGATTTATTCAGAATAATCATCTTGGCTTTCTATACATCGTCTCCATCGTTCTGGCAACTTGTAAATACCCTCTTTATAGGCACTCTTAGGAAGCGTGTGAAAAAAATCTTGCATCACTTTCTGGACATCTTCATCCGAGTCAAATCGCTTTCCCTTTAACTCCTTCTTTAGTGGTCAAAAAAGGAAATAGTCAGAGGGGGCTAGGTCTGGACTATATGCAGGATGTTCTAAAACTTCAAAACCTAATTTAATGATTGTAGATACAGTTTTACATGATGTATGCGGCCTTGCATTATTATGAAGGATGAGAACGCCTTTACTAAGCTTCCTTCTTCTTTTGTTTCTTATACCGGGCTTTAGCTTATTTAAAATAATGTCACAATTAAGGTCGCTGTTCATACGTTGCCTTGAGGATAAAAAAATCAAGACAGATTGGTCCATCAACATCCCAAAAAATTGTTAACAAAACTTTACCGGCCGAACGTTGAGACCTGAGGAACATGTAATTCGTCCATTTTTGAACTCGTTAACTCATTTATTAATTTTTTTTAGACAAACAAGACTCACCATAGATATTTTTCATTCTTTGGCATATTTGAGATGTTTGAATACCTTCTGCCTTCAAGAAACGAATAACTGCACGTTGTTCAAGCGTGGTGCAATCCTTCAAGGGAGCTTCCATTTTAGTTTATTTATAAGTCTCGCGCCGCGCGTGGGAAAAAATAACAGAGCACCTTAAATAGTCTCTCGATGTTATATTTTAATATTCTGTGGTTTGGATTATTTTTGCTTTTTTAATTTTTAAGAAATAAGATAATTCACCTTATTTATTGATCCCCCTTTGTATATTGTAACTCTCAGTGAGGATAATACTTAGTTTCAAATATTGCATTTCTCTCTCCTCTTTTAAATAAAATATCTTATAAGACATTTTTGATGACAAGACAATTGTTATATCTACTAAATATTACACATTATGTGGCTTCATATATATATGTATTTTGAAAATAGAGCAATCCATATTTAATTCATTAGATAAAAATGGCATATACAGTGGTACCTCGACATACGAGTTTAATTTGTTCCGCAACCTTGCTCGTATCTTGAATTACTCGTATCTCGAAGCAAATTTCCCCATACAAAATTCCCATTTAAAATCACAGATTAATATCTTCAACACTACCGAACCGAACTCGTATCTCGAATTTCGCTCGTAACTCAAAGCAAAAATCACTTGCTCGTCGGCTCGTATCTCGAAAAACTCGTATGTTGGGGCGCTTGTATGTCGAGGTACCACTGTATTGGAATCAATAAAAGTTTATTTTGCCAATATTGCGGCTGGCTGAACGCCCACCGTTATGATACCTAAATATAATGCCTTGATAAAGGTTGGCGTTCAGCCAGCCGAAATATTGGAAAAATAAATCCTTTATTAAATCCAATATATGCCTTTTTATTATCTTATATATATATATAAAATTCTTCCAAACTATTTTAAACGCGTAAGATTCTTTTTAAAATTAAACAATTTCTACTGCCCTTACTGCAATGGAAAAATTAAAGGGAGGGCCTGGCTCATTCAATTTAAACTGGCGAAACCGCTGGGAGGGTTCACCACTGATGAGCCAGGCCCTCCGTTTAATTTTTCCATTGCAGTAAGGGCAGTAGAAATTGTTTAATTTTAAAAAGAATCTTACGCGTTTGAAATAGTTTCGAATTTTGATAACAGATGGCGCGCAAGTGCATCGTAATATATATATATGTATATTTGTTATGAAATTGTTATGAATAAATTGTTGAGATAAGCTTTTGATAACCTGTTTCGGATACATAAGCATTATTAGATATTGTTTTGCAGTATGAGTATTTTATGATATTGCAGTCGCGTGGTAAAAATAATAAAAACGGTTTTAAATCACAATTTTCTTTAAATGTGCTAATGAAATAATTTAAGAAGAAATACTCGATTTGAGGCGTAGAGAAAAAAATAAAAGATTACCTATATAGGAAAAGCGGCGACATCTGGCGATCGACTTTATAGAGTATTTTATTCTATAAATTATACTTTTAAAGATAAAAATGCCCATTTCTTGGTTTCTCAAGAAGCCACTGGGACCAAAATTCCGTTTGGTCGCAGTGATACAGCCTACTCCACACTGACGAGCGCCAAAAGCGCGAAACGCGTTCGTGGATGGCTTTTCTTGAATTATAAAGAAATTGGGTTGGCCAAATATCAGGGAACAGGTTAAATCAATGTTTAGTTGATTTCTGTTCCACCAGATGGCGCTCTGCCTTCTGAAAAGCACATGTGCTCCTGGTCAGGATATGCCTACTTTGTTTTTAAAAAGATAACTGTGAACAAAATTGCCTGTCTCTTTAAAAACCAGACGACCATGAACAATATACCAATAATTTTGGGAAATTCAGACAAAAAGCCAACCTGGAAATAGGCTCAATTTACCAAAGAGGTGGTTAAGCTGGTGAAATGTCAAGAGCCGATTTTCAGTCAAGATTACAACATAAAGTTGTGGGAGGATGATATTCATGTACCAAATATAGCACCTCTCCCTTTATCATCACTGGTAAAGTTTTTTACTAAGGTGGGTGATGCGATAGTGCCGTCGTTCTGATGTACATTTAAATGAAGAGGTATCTCTTTTGGTATATATATATGTCGTAGCTGTCGTGGTCGAATGAAAGGGCGCGAGCGTTGTGCATGTATGCGTAAAAAAAGAACTTGTTCGACACTCGTGAGCGCGCGCGCACGCGGCGGAGGCGTGGCCTGCCCCGCGCGCGCTGGCTCCCAGATTTATTTTGTACAGATTTATACATGGATGAATTTGTATTTACAATTTAACATAATAATTATGGTGAAAATAAATTATACATTTCGGGTATTATACAAAAATCTTAACTCTAAATCTAGCAAGGAATATACTATATATAATGGCCTCCCACAGGGATCAGTCTTGTCTCCACTTCTTTATAACTGGTACACCCATGATATTCCCCAAACAACTTCAAAGAAATTTATTTACGCAGATGATACAGCCATTCTAGCCCAAGCAAAGACTTTCGAGGAACTGGAAATTCAACTGAATAAAGATCTTGAAACTCTACATAATTACTTTGAAAACTGGTCTCTGAGACTTAATCCTGCAAAATCTGTACATTGCTGTTTCCATCTTAACAATCACAGAGCTGAAAGAAAACTCAAACTATTTATCAATAACTCTCAGATAACTCATAGCGAACATCCCAAATACCTAGGTATTCATCTTGACCGCACTCTCACCTTCAAAACTCATCTCACCAAGTTAAAGGGGAAACTATCATCACGTAACAATATCCTCCATAAGCTGGCCGGCTCTTCCTGGGGCAGTGATGCCAACACCCTGCGTACTTCTGCCTTGGCATTGATCTTCTCCACGGCTGAGTATTGTGCTCCAGTCTGGGAGGGGAGCTGCCACACGAAGCTAATAGACACACAACTAAATTCTACCTTACGAATTATAACAGGAGTTTGCCAACCTACAAGAATCGACTGGCTTCCAGTTCTTGCTCACATCTCTCCACCTGAGCTACGCAGAAAGGAAGCCACCAAGAAAATGTACCAAAAACTCTTGGACTCGCCCGACCTCGAAATTAACCCAATCCTACAGTCTCCCCCAAAACATCGACTAAAATCAAGGAAGCCGATATGGTCCAGAGGAAACCAACTTCTCTCCCAAAATTTTAATATCTCAGAAGCATGGACAAATTCCTGGATCAGCTCCGATATCCCAAACAAGAACCTCATCACAAGCCCAAGTGTCAAGATCCCAGGTTTTTCCCTCCCTCGACGAGAATGGGTGCTTCTAAACCGCTTTAGGACAGGACAGGGAAGGTGTGCAGAGCTGATGAAGTTATGGGGCTACACCAAAGATCCAAATTGTGCCTGCAACGTCCCACAATCAATGTCCCATATACTAGACGACTGCCCGCTGTACAAATTCAATGGAGGAATCTCCAATCTCCACTCTGTCACCCCGGAAGCCCTGAACTGGCTGAAGGCCTTGCCTCTCAGACTTTAATGACCGATATGTCCTCACTTCTTTTTTCTAGATTTAATTCATTTTGTCTCCTCTCTAATTGTAAAGATGTTGCTGTATCACCTCATAAGCATAAATAAATAAATACAAAAATGACATATATATATCTTATTATTTCGAATACCTCTAATATACTTTATTTACAAGTAAAATTAAACGTTTATGTGTTTTATTTTATTTATTTAAATTCAAATTACCTTAGATAACAATATTAATTCGATAAATATACAAACTACAGTTAGGGTTAAGTTAATTTATATTAAAATTATGTAAAATAATTTTACATGGCAGATAAATAATATTCATCAGTAAATTCCTCTCTTCAGATGAAGCCATCATTACTCAATACGGACCGTTACGCGTCGAAACTCCATACTGAAGATTAAAATGGACGCACTAATGGATCCATTTTGTTTGAAATTGTAAAGAGCTTCGTCTCACATTTCACTAATCCTTTTTTTAAAAATAGATTCCATCTGAGACCATTTTTGTTTAAAATATTCATATAACAGCATTAATGGACTCTGTAATTGAAGCTCATATTTTGTAATTTGATATTTAAGAAACTCTATGTGTATATGTATGAGTTTAATTTGTTTTTGTGTTTTGTTGTGTGATTCTTGGTTAACTATGATTTTAATTTTGGAATAATGATATATATAAGTTCATTTAAAGGAGAATAAGATTCTAATTATTTGTTTTTCATGAAAATAAGGTACCTACATAGGATCAACGTTGTATGAAATATGACAATCAAAATGAGTAAAAGGTAATTCTCAAATTTTAATTATAAGTAAATATAAAGGCTTTTTCTGACAAGGTTTTCATCAGTTTTATCATAAACGCGCGTTTTGTAAAATTAATATACAGGGTGATCCAAAAGTCCCGCACAACTTTAAAAATTAATAACTCCGCGAATATTTGCGTTAGAGCAATGCGGTAAACACCATTGTGTTCAGGATGCAATGGGATTTTTTATGGCAAATAATGAAAAATTCGAAATTGATTTTAGTTACAATTTTATTCACCAGATGGCGCTCTACCAGATTCAGATATTCAGCGGCCAAATTGTTTGATAAATTGAAAAATATAATTGAACGACACGTATTTTTCCTTTTTGAATACCAGGAAAGAACCCTAATAATATCAAATAACAAATTAATAAAACACCACTTCGCCAAAAGTATGAAGAATTGGTTAACGATTTTCAAATACAATCAGAGATATGTAAAATAGGCAAATGCAAATTAAAACATGTAGCAAAAATATTTATATTCTATATGGGGTTTTGTGAAATAGATTGAATGTTTGAAAAATACTGCTGATATCAATACACGAATTTTTGATATGTTAATATAGTACCAAAAATTATGATGGCACTACTAATAGGATTTCTTGCTATAAGAAATGTGTAGTTTCTTGACTAATTGGATACCCTTGACTATTTAACTGGATATTTGTCATGATCCAACAAATGAAATATAGAGGGGAGTGACAAAATATATTTGTCGTACTTTATTCCAAATATCCTATGGGCTTGTCAAATGTTATCATTGTTTATTATACTGTACACAATTTTAAAAAATGTTTCTCCTCAAATAAAAATGATTTTTAAATCTACCTTTTGCGTTGAAAAACGTGGTAGTAAAATCATTTTGTATTATTTTTTTTCACAAAATTTCTAAAGTTATTGGTATACAGAAAATATTCCTTATGCTATTTCTTCTAATGAGCGAAAAGCGAAAACTAAACATAAGGGGAAAAATTGTGTGTACCAGTGTTATTCGAGAAGTTATAACACTCTGGTTTGCACGACATAATATGTGAGCAAATGACAAACAAAAAATTACTGTTCACAAATAAAAAAAGATAGTCAAGATGTGAGGACAGCATTTATTATCCCCATATCCCAACACAAAGAGCTGCAAAATATTGGTAGATAATATAATACATGGCGGCTTATATAACACATGAGGTAACTGCCTTCTCTCTTGTATTAGGTCACAATCCTTGCTCAATGTGGCACCCTTCATTCTCAATCACCGCCTGCAGACGATAAATGACAGAATGGACAGCATTAAATAACATATCTGTTGAAATTGATAAAACGTGCCATCTGGTAGAAGCCTTCAACATGGCCAATGTGGTAGGCCAGCATCGATAAACACACGATTTAATGTACCCCCATAAACAAAAATCGCAAGGCGTCAAGTCTGGTGATCTTGGAGGCCACTGGTATATAAAGTGGCGACTTATCACACGATTTTCACAGAACGTATCCTTCAGCAATTGTTTGGCACCTCGGGAGATATGAGGAGGTCCTCCATCTTTCATGAATGTTATTTCGCTTAGTGCTTTTGCCCTGCAATATGGGAATACCCTTTTCTCTCAAAAGTTGGAAATAACGTTCATCAGTTACAAAAACGGTTTTAAAAGTTCTTCCTTTGATTTTTCAAAGAAAAATGGCCCAATAATAAAAGAAGTGAACCCACACAAAACTGTAACTCTAGGCTGGTAAAGTGGCATTTCTGTAAAAATCCTAGGGTTGTCTGTTGCCCAAATGCGGCTGTTTTGAATGTTAAATTCTCCGTTTAGAGAAAAGTGAGCATCATCTGTCCACAGAACATTCGACAGCCAGTTTTCATCAATATCAATTCGCCAGAAAACCCATGCAGCGAATTCTTGACGCATCTCAAAATCGCCAACTTTCAGCTCGTGAAATCTTTGAATTTTGTATGGGTACACACAATAGAGACATTAAGTGAAGCGTCTTCGGATATCACAATCATACTCGGCGAATTTAACGCCAAAGGTTCAATTTGGAGATCACCTGTCCTGGATAACAAAAGTCAGCAGGTTGAGGACATGCTAACAGACCTCGACCTTACACCGTTAAATAACGGAGAGAACACCTATCTAAGTCCACAGGCACAGAATCCGCAATAGACATCACAGCGATAAATTACAACATCGCACCCACAACACAATGGAAAATCATGAGAGGTGCAATAAGTGACCACAGACCAATTTTAACAACCCTAAACTTCAAAATTGAGAACGTCCATTAGAATAAAAGAACATGGAACTTTAGGAAAGCAGACTTGAAAAAAATTCACAGAAAAGCTTGAAGAACTGTGCAACGAAAAATTGAATTACAGAACGCTTGACAAAAACTTGGAAAAATTCTCTTCGAACATTTCAAAATCTGCAAAAGCATCGATACCTAGAGTTAGACGTAAAGACCTGTGGATACCTTACTGGAAGGACCACAACATCGAGGCAGTGATTTCAGAGAGAGAGACAATATCAATGAACTTCTTAAAAAAATAAAACAGAAGAAAACAGAAAGAACTCATTGAAATTAGTCACAAAATAGAACAAGAAATTTGGATATGCAAACAAGAAAAATGGCAAAATTCTGCGAAAAAATGGATCCAAGAAAGGACAGCCAACACTGGAATATGATTAGAGTGTTAGAGAACAATCAACACCAATCCTTCAATACTCTAACCGATATGAATAGAACAGCGCGAACGAGAACAAACAGATGGCTGACATAATTGCTGAATATCTTTCAAGCACTTCCATACTCAACTATACGAATGAAGACAGGACTCTAAAAATAATATAAACCAGTTAGTTAAACAAGCAATAAACTTCCATCAACAAGATATTTTCTCGAGAGACTTCACACTGAATGAGCTAAACTTATCAATAAAAAAATCCAAGAGGTCACCAAGAGATAATCTAATCTTTGGTTAAATGATCAAACACTTTGAAGACAAAGCTAATAATCAACTCCTACGAATACTGAACATTTCATGGCAAACTGGTAAACTACCAAAGAATTGGAAGATATCAATTATAGTGCCAATACTGAAGCCAAACAAAGATGCCAAGGAATACAAGAACTATTGGCCAATTGCTCTCACCAGCAAACTTTGTAAAATACCAGAACGAATTATCCACTCTAGGCTCATAGTCTGGCTCACTAAAAATAATAAAATAAACCTCTACCAAACTGCCTATAGATCCCAGCACTGTACGACTGATCAACTGTTTTACTTCTGTCAATCAATAATAGATTCTTTCCAGGAAAAACTGCCAAAGAAGACCACGGCTATATTCCTTGATATGACCTCAGCTTTTGATCGAGTGTGGAGGGAGAAATTACGTGAAAAGCTGCACAACATCGGAGTAAGAGAAAAACCTTAATCTGGATTGCAGACTTCTTAAGGGGAAGAATGTTAAAGGTTCGGGTCAATGGAGAATTTTCCAAGGAAGGAAGAACATGGGCTGGTGTAACTCAGGGATCTGTGCTCAGTCCTCTACTCTATCTGCTATATATTAACGACATCCATCCTTACCTCACTGAAGACACAAAGGTTGTCTGTTATGCAGATGATATAGCCATATGGCACACAAGTAGCAGCATAGAAAAATCGTAAAAAATACTGAACACATCAATGAGAGGACTGGAGAAGTGGGCAATGGAACTCCAAATGACCATAAACCCAATAAAACCAAACCTATGCGTCTTCTCCACTCACAGGGAAAAAGGCATAAATATAGCAAAAAAATAAGCATAAACAAACAAATGATTGATAAAATTAGAAATCCATAATACCTAGGTGTGATACTGCAGTCCTGTATCTTTCAAGTTGGTCTCGAGGACCACGCCATCACCATCTCCTAAGCGGCAAAGTACGCGATCTACGTATTCATCTTAGATTGCAAAATGCGTGGTGTCGCTGGAGACCCACTGGCGATTCTCCACAAAATCTGCAGCGCTGGAAGAGGCGCCATATTCATTGTACATAGTGTATATAATGCATATTATTTTTTTTTAATAGTGCAGACTGTGCATGTATTGACAAGATGTCAACAAAATTATTTTAATTATTATTGATGAGGAATTGGAATTTTCAGAACACATAATTAGCACCTCAAATAGAACTATCAGAAAACTAAACATTCTGAGAAGGCTATGTGGAACAAATTGGGGAGCAAAACCCAGAATTCTCAGAACAACATATACCACCTTAATAAGGCCGATAATGGAATATGCAACACCGGTCTGGGCTCCCTCAAGCTCATCACTAAAAGTAAGACTAGACAGTGTTCAAGCAAAAGCGGCCAAAATAATCACTGGTGCTGTTTCATCCACCAACAATGAGAAAATTCAGAGAGAATGTGTTCTAGACCTACTCGCTCGAAAGCAGAAGACAAAATAAAAACAACTTGGATCGGCACTTCGGAAACGAGGAACCAAAGGACGAGATCTCTCTGACCACTTGTGGTTTGGTAGATCCGCCCTTTTCTGAGAATGAGGTGAAACTGACGGCTTTCAAGTTCGGGAAAAGGAAATCTCCTGGTCCCGAAGGGATCGATAACACGGTCGTGAAAGCCCTGGTAAGGATGCACCCATCGCTTCTTTCCAGGTTATTCAATAGGTGCCTGGACACTGGTACTTTTCCTGAGGCATGGAAGGTTGCCCGAGTAGTGCTTCTCGAAAAGTCTGGTAGAAAGGGTAATTCTCCTAATGATTATCGTATGCTTTCTTTACTAGCGTGTCTAGGTAAGGTCCTGGATAGCCTACTAGCTCAGCGACTGAAGCACTGGCTAGAAGGTAATGAGCTCCTTTCCTCTTTCCAACATGGGTTTAGGGAAGGGAACTCCACAACCACAGCTTTGAACGAGGTGTTAGAGGGGGTTGAGATGGGCTTAAATAAGGGTGCTTAGGTTCTTTTCGTGGCCCTGGACATTGATGGCGCGTTCAACTCCATGAACAGGTTGTCCTGATAATTTGTGCAGCTTGGTTCGTGACTTCCTGAGGGATAGACGGATTAGCCTCAGTTTTGGTGGGCGGAAGTTGGAAAGAAACTGTGCTAGGGGTTGCCTCCAGGGCTCTTGCTGCGGACCTATTCTGTGGAATATCCTGGTAAGCACCGTTTTCCAGGAGGAGCTCCCTGAGGGAGCCAGGCTGGTTCTCTATGCTGACGACCAGTTCCTCATTGTTGAGGCTGCTTCGAGAGCGAAGGCTGAGAAGTGTGTTGAAACTTCTCTCCAAATTCTCTCGAACTGGGCCCCTGACTCTGGCCTTAAGTTCAATGTCTCCAAAACTAAAGCCCTCAGCTTTAAGCCTAGGGACATAAGAACTAAGAGGAAAGGGATCAAATGGGAACACAAGCCGGCTATCGGGATCGAAGGACGGAGGTTAGCGTTGGTCAATAGGATGACCATCCTGGGGGTGGTCATTGATGACAAGATGGGTTGGCAATACCAGGCGGAGGAGATGGTGGCGAGAGGCAGGGAGGCGTTGTGCAGGCCTGTCCTGGTTGGCTCTCAACAGGGGGGGGAGAAGGAGGGTACTATTTTTAGGAACCTCTGCCTCTCCTGTGTCGAGCCAATCCTGCTATATGCTTCCAGGGCTTGGTGTCGCCGAAACAGGGATCAGAAGGTGACGACTACTCTAGAGAGAGTGCAGAGGACAGCGGCACTCAGAATCACAGGGGGATTTCGCACTACCAGCAGTGAGGCCTTATTGGTCCTCGCTGGGCTTATTCCTCTGGGATGGAAACTAGAGGAGGAGACCATCAGACAGAAGATCTAAGAGAACAGGGAAGATGCCCTGGGACTTGAAGCGGGTGCCCTGAAATGGAAGAGGGACCCAAGAAAGCCTCCGCAGTGGTTGCCAAAGTGGAATTGGAGTCCTGGAGGGCTGACAGGGATTGGCACGGAGGTTTTCACTGATGGAGTAAGTCTGGAACCAATACTGGAGCTGGGGTAGTGATTTCCACTAATGGAGAGCTGATCTTCCAAGAAAGTTTAACACTCAGAGTGGACGAATTGGTCTTTTCAGCCGAGCTGGTTGCGATCAGGGTAGCCCGCAGAGTGTGTGCCGAGAAGAACTTCAGCCCGGACCGCCTCTATTCAGATCGTATGTCGGCCCTCGTCGCCATCAATCTGGAGAAAGGGCAACTCGCGCATCAAATAATCCAGGAGCTGGAGATGATGACGCGGGCTCCGGAGCTCCCTTGGTTTAGGAGACACAGCCTCATCGAAGGTAATGAGTTCGCAGACAGGATATCTAAGGCAGGATGCTTAAAAGGTAGATCACAGAGGACCACAGTGACCAAGAAAGAAGTTTATAGGAGGATCAGGGGGCACGTCCAGGACTTATGTTTGGACAGATGGAGGAACATTGTGACGGGGAGAGAGTTATTCAATGGGGTAACAACACCCAAGTACCTCTGTAAGGTAATGTCCCACAAACTCATTAGGGTAGTTCGGGACATGGGCTCTTCCCCAAGTCTCCACAGATTTGAAATTAAGAGCAATCCTGATTGCGTCTGTGGAGAAAGGGATGTGAATGCACGCCACTACGTCTTGGATTGTCCAAGGGTAGTGGGTGTGCAGGAAGAGAGAAGGAGGGCGAGGGGAGCGATCGAGAGTGAGCTGCTGAGAAAGCCCACGACGTGGCAGCTGAGCTTTTCCTCAGCTGTGAGTGAACAGAGTCGACCGGGGTCTGCCTCCCCGCGGTCCATGCTGGAGACAGTATATAGTTTCCTATTTTGCTGTGATTAAAGGCCACCGGTATAGAAATCCTTCCAGACACGTTGTCTGGGAGGTGGTGTTTCAAGGTACAATGTCCAATCACTAGCTTGGATACCGTTACTTGGCTTATGAGTTAAACAGAATAGCAGCGAAGGCATGCTTCGCATGCCGGCTTGTGGACCGAAAGGTCTGGGTGGCCATCTGCTTCTAGGGTGTACCAACTGTGCTTAGGTGGGATCCTCCAGTTCTTGTTTATTTTGGCTACTGTTTCTATTTCTTTAAAAGTAAGTTTATTTTTCTGTAGAAAGGGTTCTTTTGTGCCTTTTTTCGCTAGCGCATCAGCAGCTTCATTGCCTTCAATGCTAACATGTAAGAGTATCCATTGAAGGTGAATTTTTGAAATATTGAGAGTTTTTGGAGATAACCAATTATGTTCCTGCTTACTTTGTCTCTAAGTTCCCCTGTGTGACTCAAGTGTTGTATGGCACTTCTACTATCAGTAAGAATCCATATTTCGTGATGTTTAATGTTTCTGATGGATTTTAAGACTTCATAGATGGCTATAAGTTCTGATCTGAAGGCTGAGCAAAATTCTGGGTTTCTTCTGTTTATTTTCTCATTGCCATTTGTGGTTTTAATGAGAGAGCCACTGCCAGTGTGTCCCAACTCATCTCTGCTACCATCGGTATAGATAGTTATTGCATTTTTAGGAATTTTATTAATTATTTCTAATGATAATTGTTTTAAGTATTCTGGATTTTGGTATTGTCTGTTGGTGGTTTCATTTAAAGTGGCATTAAAAATAACATTTTGTTAGTGGTTCGCATGGAGATATTTTTTTTTTCAGCTAAATAATATTTTTCCACTTTATATTTTAAAAATTCATTTCTTTTGGCCAGGTGGAGAGGGCCTTCTTTTTTGAGTCTTAGATTGGATTCCCAATTAAGTATGTAATTGAATGTTCTGTGTTTGTTTTCATAACTCTTGATTTTGTTTATATATTTTGGCAGATTGTAGCTTATTCTATTCTTTAAGGGCATAATGTCTGCCTCGTAAAGTACAATATCATTAGGGCAGGGTTTTCGAAGACCTGTAATAATTCTAGCTGCACTTAGTTGTATCCTTTCCAGTGATTTTAGATTTGTTTCAGATGCTGTACCATAGATTTGATATCCATATTCCAGGATAGGTCTCATTAGAGATGTGTAAGTTAATTTTATTGTTGTTGCTTCAGCTCCCCACTCTTCCTGAAATATATTTCAAGATTTTTAGTCGGTCTCTTCCTTTTCTAACAACTCCTTCAATATGCTTACTGGAGTTGATTTCTGGAACCAGGGTGTAGCCGAGATATTTAGGATGTTTATTATATTGCAATTGTTGTTCTTTCAGAATAATATTTGGTCTTATTTTGTATAGTTTCTTATCGGTAGTAAAAAGACAGGTTTCAGATTTTTGGGGGTTAAATTCTAATTTATGTTTATTAGCAAATTTTTCTAGGTGGAGAAGAGTCTTGTTAAATCTCTTTCAGCTTTTTCCCAGTTAGTGCTGCTGCTCCATAGAATAATGTCATCAGCGAAAAGTCCAATATTGGTTTTATGTGAAATTTATTTTTCTATGCCTGCAATAAATAGGGTGAAGAGAGTTGGGCTAAGGACTGATCCTTGTGGTAATCCTTGGTACAATTTGAAGGTTTTAGATAGAGTGCCATTATATTTGATCCTGATTTATATATTTTTAAGAGAATCATTTATCCAAGTGATAGCTTTTCCATCAATTTTGAAATGTTTGTATAATTTTGTAATTAACTTGTTTTTCCATACCTTATCAAAAGCTTGTGGAAGGTCTAAAAAGCAGCTATGGTGTGGTTAGTTGGTTTTTCGTTTTGTGCATCTTTTACCTTTTGTGTGAAAAATAAGAGTTGGTCTATTGTCCCATGTCCTTTCCTAAATCCATATTGTTCTTCTGGTAAGAGATTTCTTGTGTCGGGGTGGTAGGTGAGTCTTGTCTGAGTATAATTTTTTCCATTAATTTGCAGCAAATATTTGTTAGGGAGATAGGTCGGTAGTTTTTTGGGTCATCAGCAGATTTGTCAAGTTTTTTAATGGGAATTATTGTTGCATTTTTACAGTCTTGAGGCAATTTTACAGTTTTCCAGGAGTTATTGAAAATATTAAGAAGTCTTTCTTTGCCAATTTTGCCCAAGTTTGATATCATTCGGCCATGGATTCCATCTGGCCCAGGAGTCTTGTTTAGTTCAGTGTTTTCTAATGCATAAGCTAGCTCTTTCATATTGATTTTTTTCATGGAAAATATTATGAGTGCTGGTGACATTTTTTACAGTCATGAATAATCTTTCGGGCCTTTTTTCAACCTTGATTTTACTACTTATTTGATATGAATTACCTAAAAGATTGGCAGCAATTTTGTCATTAGTTGCTGGTGTACCATCTGTATTCTTAATCATATTTGTGTTTTCAGTTTGTGGCTGGACTCTGTCAATTTGTTTTGCTCAATTCCAAAGTTTTGTATTTGGGTTTCTTGGGTTCAGGTTTTCACAAGTTTGTTTCCATTTTTCTCTTTTCACATTTACGCATAATCTTTTTTTATTTTTGCAATCACATTGTTCAGTTCAGTTCTACAATATTTTTGATTTTGGGTGCACTTTTTTGTAGTTCATTTCTTTTAGTTATAAGTCTTTGAATATTTTTTGCCTGGTGTGTATAATTTGGAATCCATTTCTTAATATTAACTCTTGGTATTGAAACTTTGGCTGCTTTAATAATGGTGTTTTCGAAAGATATCATATTAGCCTTTTTGAAGTTCCAGAATTTTTCTTAATTGAGCTAGTTTTGGTCTTGGTGCTAATTTCTATCAAATTAGGCAAATGATCACTTCCAAAACTTTTTAATATTTTCTATTTGCATTTGTTGAAAATGTCAGGATAGTAAAAACTTATATCAAGGGCTTGTGCAGTATTATAGCTTGTAGGAATGATGGGTAGGATTCCCATCATTTAAGCACATGAGAAGGCATTGTCGTCAAATATGTTTGATAGTATTTTGCCTCTTGGGTTTGGCGTAGGACATCCCCATAGTTGATGTTTGGCATTAAGGTCACCTACAATAATAGTGTTGTCTGTAAGAAATTGAGCCATTGTTCCATCGTCAATAAGTGTATTGTTTGGAGGGTGATACATATTGTATATGTGGATGGCTTCGTTTTGATTGAGGTAGACTTTGATACCTTGGGCTTCGAGGTCTAATGTGTTTGTAATATTAACGGCTATGTCTTCATAGTACAAATTATTGATTAAAATTGCTAGGCCACGCCCTTCAACAGCATATACAGATGGATCTTCAGACCTTACCCTGAGTAATGGAGGGGCCGGAATTAACATAATACTGCAAGATGGAACAAACATCAAAATCAAAGAAGGAGCAGGACAGATTTCGTCAAACTTCACTTGTGAACTGACAGCTATCTGGAAAGCCCTTGATGTATGCCTTAACCAACCATCCCTGCATCAAGCAGAAGTAATTTTAATATACAGCGACTCCATATCCGCTTTAGAAGAAATTCAGAAGGGCAATACTAAAATCACACAGAAAATACACTCGTTACTTACCCAACTGGAACCATTGGAGAATAACTACATTCTACAATGAATCCCTGCCCATGCTGGGATCAGGGGTAATGAAATGGCATTCATTTTGGCAAAGGAAGCCAGAAAGTTGAGCCAAAGGAAAGAACAAATGTCATTATTTGACGCTGATTCTTTGTCAAAATACAAGATAATTAAACGAAAAAAATAAGAAAAGATCAAAATGCGAAATAAACTCTGAGAGAAAAATGACAAAAACTATAACAAGACTTAGAACAAAACACTATAAAGGAATGACAATACATCCAGATGGCACAAGAACCTATAGGGCATGCAACAATTGTCCTGGTGTGGAACTTACACCTACCCACATATTCTTATAGCCAGCAATGGCCGCAGCCTTGCAAAAATTAGACATATACCCTGGGCAGCAGCTTTACACACCTAAGATAGTGGACAATGCTGCTGCTGTGATGGAGATACATGGATACATCTGAGGCTCTTTATTGGACACGACAACAACAACGGCATTCCAGAGTAAAATAAATTATCAGAGATAGATACATATTTTTCAAATGAATTAAAATAAATATAATCGATACTGAGTGAGAGTTGAATTAAAAATATTAGAAATTTATTATCTTCGGAAACAAACCGTATCTAAAATATCAATTTTCTTTTTGCTACATGTTTTAATTTGCATTTACCTATTTTACATATCTCTGATTGTATTTGAAAATCGTTAACTAATTCTTCATACTTTTGGCGAAGTGGTGTTTTATTAATTTGTTATTTGATATTATTAGGGTTATTTCCTGGTATTCAAAAAGGAAAAATACATGCCGATCAGTTATATTTTTCAATTTATCAAACAATTTGGCCGCTGAATATCTGATTCTGGTAGAGCGCCATCTGGCGAATAAAATTGTAACTAAAATCAATTTCGAATTTTTCATTATTTGCCATAAAAAATCCCATTGCATCCTGAACACAATGGTGTTTACCGCATTGCTCTAGCGCAAATATTCGCGGAGTTATTAATTTTTAAATAGTGCGGGACTTTTGGATCACCCTGTATATATATATGTTATATAAAAATATTATTTTATTTAAATTTATATTTCACTGATTCAAATACTCTGCTAAATCGACCGCCAGAGGTCACGCTTCCCCTATAAAAACTCATTGTTGTTGTTACCCGATGGCCGGCTCAAATCCTTTGTACATTATGTAAATAAGTTTTTCATTTTTTTATTCTTACGCCTTATGCCAGGCAGTACTTTTATCAAATTATGTTTTTATATATCCCATAAGCTCAATTAAAGCTATTTTTGATAACTAATTTTATTTAATTATTCCCACGACTGCAGAACAATATCATAATATACTCATGGATACCAAAATCAAGCAAATGACCAATAATTCTTCTACAAGCAATTAATCTCATAACAACAGAAATATAATTTATTATAACATATTTATGGTTAATATTATAAAATATTAATAATTAATATATTATTTATATATTTAAAACCATGTGAACAAAACTCAAGGAGATTGTACCTTTAAGCACGTATATCAGGATTCAGACAATAACTCCAGGTATTTGATACACAGCGACTTTTGTTGAAGACACGCGAGATAACCAAGTGTCAACAGAAAAAAAATAGCAGACGACCGGAGATATTAAAAGCTTTTCTCTTCCTTAATTAGCCTAATGAAGGACTTTCCTGAAAGCTTCTATAGTTCCTTTTTATAATAAAATTAGTTTTGGTTGGTACCTTTTACTTTGAGTCATTGTCAAACCCCGCAATCTTCTTAATCATGAAAATAAATATAGTTTTATTTCTCTAAATATAGATGATAAAGTGAGTTTGGGAAAACCAGGTTGAAGCTGTCTCAGAATCATGGACATTGTAATTTAAAATAAGATTAATAAACACCGATTTCATTATTCATTAATGTTCCATTAGTACAACAAAAATGATGGCCATAGAATAACTTGAAACAATTCCTGCTTGGATTCAACCAGTCAGTCTCCAAATGGATATCCATTAGTCGATGTTCTAAGGCAACCAAGTGTATAGACAATTGACAATTAAAATAATTTTATCGACATCTTGTCAATACATGCAAAGTGCACAGTCTGCACTATTTAAAATATATATATAATATGGATTATATACACTATGTACAATGAATATGGCGCCTCTGCCAGCGCTGCAGAGTTTGGTTGAGAATCGGTGTATAGAGCAGAAGAACCCATAAATAAACGCCAAAAGATGCGGGCCGCATCTATTAATCAGCGTTTTAAGGCAAAAATAGTAATGAAAAGCCCATAAATCAACGACAAAAGATGTAGGACCATATGTCAGAACCCATAAGCCAGCGTTATAAGACAACCAAGAGTATAGAGCACATAAATCAACGCCAAAAGATGCGGGATCACACGGAAGCGTCCATAAGTCAGCGGCAGAACAAACAGACGATCCGACAACAAAAATAATTAATTAACTTCCAGCGTTTATTTTTCCGTAACCGTTAAGGACTAACTTACCGCGGCTTAAGTTATTGTTTAAACCATTTCGGAATGAAATTTGTTAACTTCGCGTTAAATGGAGATAATGTTGTAAAATTGTTTTGGAAATTCATTTCATTTTCTGATATAGTTTAGTGGCTGAATAGATAGCTCTTATCGGAATTTGGTAATTTTGCACATGCACAATTAGGGAAATGTTTATTTAGATTACAATGATACACAATAAATTTGCATTACAAATACACATTTGACATTGTATTTTTCCCCCTTCTTAATATTTATAAAATTTAAACTTTCCTTCTATACAAATCTGATAAACAATGCCCTTTAAGATATATAATATATATTTATATTAATAGATATTTTTGAGTGTGAACAGATCATTTTTATAGGATGTATATTTTATAAATTATATGAGATATAATTGCAAAATATTTTTAAAATATGATCAAAATTTTATAGCTAGTTTTTTTTAATTGAAATAAGCAAAATTTAAAGCGAAATTGGCTTTTCTACATGTTTATTTTACAATCTAGGATGTCAAAGAGCAACTTTCGCTTAAATCCATTCGTTTTTTAGTGAATAGAACTCATTGTAAATATTTTATCAAATAAAAATAAACTATTTTTTACATCTAAAATATTTTCTATTTATTCTATTTTCAGGTTTCTAGAGCGAATCTATATTGTTGCATCTAATTCATAAATATCTATATTCTCAGCCTGCAACCCCAAGACACATTATTGACTGTATTGACTCATCCATTGATGAGCTCTACTCTTCCCCGGCAGACACCATCAAAAGTCTCAATCTTTACAAGCTTGCTACCATGATATGATTGAGTGTAGATAAGAAAGAAGAAGAAGAATATACATATCTATATGACTACAATGTCTGTGTGTGATGCACGATTTCAATTCGGAAAATGCTGAGACTTGATTTTTCCAACGATTATTCAAGACCTCATGGATAGGAGAATTCCGAATATTTATATTTCTATCTCAAACGCTTTTAGAATTACAATTAAAAAACTGTCCAAATTCAATAAATACATTTATATATCTATTACAATTCAGTAATTTGATTCAAATATCATCATATATATACATATCTATATCTCACTATTTGTAAATATATATATATATATTAAAAATGTCATATCCTGACCAGGAGCACA